>OY992877.1:183710563-183868783 GCA_963921405.1 Cepaea hortensis
CAGCCTGTTATGTGTGCCTTCGATATTCAAATATAATCAGATAGTTTGAAAATTATAGCTGGCACGGATCGAAAAAAAAACAGTATGTAAAATATTACTAATCTCTCGCCATTAACACCTCGGAGTCAAGTCAGAAATACTGGCTACAGTTCTTTGAGAGGTGTGTGTGCGCGCGCGCGTACACACGAGATATGTTTGCTAGGACGCACAGGAGCTAGAGCTTAAAGTGTGTGAACCACTGGTCTACAGAAACTATGTGCCTCCGTTTCGTTATTTTGAACGTTCACTTATTGCACTCATTAGAATCTCGATCACAGATCACACTGCTGATAACTGTTGTCTCTTCAACAGGAAGCCAACAGCCTGAGCCCACTGACTGATATTCCCCACCTGTGGACATACTGCACCTCGTGAACTATGTTTAAGTGCATTCATGTCTGTGAGCTTTCAAAACCTAGGTTACAAGTTTGTTTTCACCTATGATAAAAGATTGCTTTTACCTTGAACAGCTCATGTTCTAGAAAGAAAGTCTGTAAACACCGAATTAGTTCACCATCGCGATGTTCCAGGCACGACATTTTGATACAAAAATGAAACCTTCTCTTACCTCTTCCCCCTTGTATCGTTAGCGTGTAATCATTGTCTTGAACTTTAGTTAATGAGAATAGTTCAATTCGGCAGTGAATTACCAGTGGTTCTCAACCGGTGGGGAATTCCCCCCCCCCTCCTGGGGGGGGGGGGGTGTAGATTTTCAGGGGGGGGGGCGGAATTGGGGAATCAAGATTATTTCAATATCGCGTTAATACAAGAACCGATTACTTGATATTGATTTACTCTCCATATTTTACGGTTCTGTACTTCTAGTCCTTCTGAAATTCGTTTTATAATGTAAGTAGACCCTCAAATCACGTTTTATGTAGACATCTAGCCTTGTTCTAATATGTGTTATTAAATTTAGCTTCCATTTTTACGTATACTGTGTAAAAAAAGGGGGGGGGTATATGGAGGAAATACGAAAGGGGGGAATGACGTTATGAACATATGGTGAAGGGGTTCATGGGCCTAAAATGGTTGAGAACCACTGATCTATTACATCCTCCTGGTTGATTGTTAATCACTTGTTACACCACATTGTATCTTGTGTTAACTATGTTAACATTGTTCAGTCAAACATAACACAGTGTACGGCTTTTTTTTATGTAAAAAAAAAAAAAAAAAAAACTAGCGATGTTGTTGTTTACAAATGCTCAGAATTTCAATCAAGACGTTCGTCCTTCGCAGTCGGACGGCTGGAGATGATCGTTCATTCTCTTTTCCCGACTATATCGAGCCTGCAGTTATTCATTCTCATGGCTGAAATTACTTGGAAATAGGGCTCTAATATAGGATGTATTTTTAATGACTGTGCAGTGTTTCAAACTATTGCCGGTGCAAGTTTTGTATTCACCCTCTGTAATACTCATGCAACATAATAATAGGTAAATACAAAACTTGGACCGCCAATATTTTTTCAAACACTGCATAGTCATAAAAAACGCATCCTATATCTGCCAGCGTTGTTTCACACAACAGTTACGTGCATTTAAATACGTTACCAAGCCTAGCTTAAGATTTTATAACATTATCGGTACACTTTTAGTGTACACTGTTTGCTATTTCAATAAATTAGCGTTTCACCCTCTCCCCCCCCCCCCCTGTTCTCTCTCTAACTTCCAAATCTTCAATTTAGATGTGGTATTTCTATATTTCTATTCGCCGCTCTGTCTTTAATGGTCTATGCAGACAGAAGTTACGAGCCTCTAAAGCCACCGAACACTGCTACGTCTGCTTGTTTTTTTCTTGAGTTTAATGGCCATTATTTCGACCGGATAAAGCATTAGGCAGGGTGGCTATGGGCACAAACATTGGCCCGAGTCATTAAAAACATATGCCTGTTTTTATGGGCTGTCTGAAACATCAAGTTCGGAATTAATACACCGGTAGGCTCCCTGAATTCTACAGGAGATACACAAATTATTGTATTGTGTATTATCATGCCCATATCTTAACTCAAACTTCATCGTCTTTTTTCGCCAAATTCCACCCTAGCACCAACCTCCAACATTTCTTCAGCAACTGTCAACTTGTCTACTTCGTAGATTCAGTCAGTCTCTGCGCCCCAGTTTAACCGACATACTCTTACACTTGTCTTCTCAACACCTCATACCACCCTCTTATTCCTTTGACTCACATTTTGAGTCTTCGACGATTATGTGAGGACAATTAAGACTTCCTTCGTAAAGCCCACGACATGTTGGAATTCTTCGAACTTCGTGGCTGCACATTCTGTATTTCGTCAACAGATTCTCTCCCATTCTATTAGTTATGCCGAGACTCTTTTCCAAGCAGAAACAGCAGAACAGACTTATTATCTCCTTCATTTATCACCCCAACATCAGTGTTAAAAATATCGTCTTTATGCTCCTTTCCTACCTCCTTGCTGGCCGCAGCTTTCTGATACGACCCCCCCCCCCCCCCATGCCTGGCATACAGGCACAATTTAATTGCAAGAATACACAAGTCTAGTGTAGATTACGCCAATTTTCTGAGTCCTATTCAGGCACCGTGAGAGACCTGTCCAAGCGTGCCTAAAATTCCGAAGACAACATTTTCCAGTACCACTTTCCACAGCCGTGAGGGTTCTCCTGCAGGAGCCGTGAGGGTTCTCCTGCTGGAGCCGTGAGGGTTCTCCTGCAGGAGCCGCGGTGGTATTTATCATAAATTTTATGACAACATCTTCAGACAGTGTGACGTAATTACGTCCGTGTTGCAAGCATAAGCTTAGCCGACAGATTTAGCCGACCTCGACGGTAGTGTTCATAACTTGTGCCTGTCTGTGTGGTACTTCCGTTATTCAGGCCACGGCTACTAATCCTGGCACATCTCATGAAAAACAATTGAAAAGACCGGAAAACTAACTCAATGTTTCAGTGGCCTCTTTCGCGTATGACCTTTATATCAAATCAATCAATCAATCATGTGCCATGCCGGAAAGCGTGGGCGGTCATGATTCGCCATTTCACTCGATCACCAGAGTCGTGGATCAGCTCAGTGTTCCTGTCTCGTCCATGCCATGTGGCCAAGCCATCCAGGTATTTTCCTCTCGGTCTTCCTCTTGGTCTGTTCCCCTCGATCTTGCCAGCTGTCACCAAGTTCTCCAGTCCATTTCTTCTCATAACATGTCCAAAAAATTTTGACTGTCTACGTCTAATTTCTCTAATCAATCTACGATTTTCATTTGTCTCTTGTAGTACTTGGTCATTGGTTTTTCTATCTGTCCATGGTATTCTTTGCATTTTCCTCATTATATTTTTGCATTATATCAAATAGTTTCGTTTAATCTAAACATTTTTGTTTCTTTTTTTTATAATTAGACCTTTTCTCCCCTCACTAATCTCTTATTGATATAAAGTCGGGTCTTAGTAAGAATATGGTTGAGTATGACAATAGTCGGTACCACCTGCATTTTGTTAGCGCTGAATGTTGGGCGGTGCTCACCAAATTATGTCAGCGGCTTCCGGCGGAGGAGCGAAGTTGGGAGGGGACAAGCCTCTAATGCGAGGAAATGCAACCTAAAGACTAAATGTCATGGCAGGTCAGACCAGCCCTAAGCCTTGGTTAGCAACTGGTCTAGAATGGAAGCTCCGACAGGCGGACAGTTACAGCATTGCTTTGCTGATCGGGGTGCCTCTGCATCTTGTACTTTTTACGATATACTGGTAATAAAAATAATATTAGTAATATTTTCCTATGGAGTAAACTAGGCAGGCCGAGAGAGAGAGAGAGAGAGAGAGAGAGAGAGAGAGAGAGAGAGAGAGAGAGAGAGAGAGAGAGTCATGCTCCATGGGCAACATATGGTCTCTAAATTCAATGGAGAAGTATAACTCAATTGTACAAACTATCATCGTCTATCAAGATGGCAAGGTGCCAGTCAGTCTCTTATTCTCACTTATCTATTTATGTGTCTCTTCTTTCCTTAAAAAAAGTCGCTTAAAAGTCGACAGGGTCGACTTCATTGCACCGGGTTTTATCCCATATGGCTCGGTCTCTTTCCGCAGCGCGGAAAGCGTCGCACAAAGCACGAACTCCGTAGCTTTTAGCGACGACCCACAGGAGTCTCCGAAACATTTAACTCGTAAACCGAAGGGTGCGGCCCGGAATCGAACCCACAACCTTCAGAGCACGAGTCAAACGGCTTGACCACTTCGCCACAGAGTCTTCTTTCTTTGCTCTATGCCAAAACTATCCATGGCTTCCCACACTTATTTCACCTTCACTTACACTTCCTTCACTGTGTCACTTCCTGTCAACACTTACTTTGCCTTCACGGTCACATCCTGTCGACCTACAGATCACGTGGCGCACATTTTGAGTTTTGTACCCTGTGATTAAGACACCCAGCAGACCCGTGCTTTAAAGCTAAGTGACTTTTTGTAGCTTTTTTAAATGCTTTTTTTTTCATCGGCCTATGTATCAAGAACAGTCATAATACAAAGCATGCTGTTTTGAGAATTTTAGCTACACCTATCTATAGGATTGCATTGTCAAAAGAAACAACTGCAACAAGCCAACTAACTATCAAAGGAAGTGAAACTGTAATGTAAAAGCACAACTTTCCATTATAACATATCAAGATGGTAGTCAACAACAAAATAACATAAGTAAAACATGTTGCATGTATTAATTGAGGGTAATCTGTTAATATTATTAACGAGTAGAATACAAATACAATCAATGTGGTTGACTATTATTGTGTTCCCTTTTATGGTGCTAAAAATAATGCATGACATCACTTACACTCAAATAATAATAAATTATAATGAACAAGATGTTTCACAAAGAATGGGGTCATCATCATGCACCCTGCTACCTTATGTTAGTGTTCATGCATTTCCACAGATCTCAGTCCCTGGTGCTCTGGATCAATTCTCTTGATGGTATGCCTCCATGCAACTGTCTCAGTCCATCCAGCATCATTTCTCTCAGTCTTCCACTGTCTTTTCCAACCCTGATCTTTCCAGTCACCACAAAGTTTTCCATTGCTTCTGTTCTCATGACAGGACCAAAGAACAGTGTGTGTCTCCTTCTTATATTTGTATCTAATGTTCTACTATCATTAGCCATTTCCAGGCACTCATTGTTAGTTACTCTGGCAGTCCACGGTATTCACAACATACAGTCCACGGTAATCACATCTCCACTATATCCAAGTTCTGAATTTGTTCATTCATGTTCCATGATTCAATGCCATAAAGCAGAACAAGTTCTATATAACATTTCAGTACTCACTTTCTAATATTCAATGATAGTCAGTGGTGTCCGCCTCGAGAGCTGGAGGTCTTGAGGGCCGGGATTTTTTCATGTGGACTTTTAGTAACAAAATTTCCCCTGGTCTCTGGGTAGTGAAATCGGACGCCTGTGTGTATTGTTGCGCACGTAAACAATCCCTTGGCAGTTCGAAATCGAAAAAGAGTAGCCTAACAGTGCTGTCCGGAAAAATTTTGAGTTAAAAATCTACCCAAAGTATTTCAGGATCCTTGCCTGTGCTACGGAATTCTTGCACTGAGCTGAGTTTCTCCTGACTCAGGCTTGAGTTAGGAGTAAAATGGAGCACTTATGTCAGTGCTAATTGGGTACATTAGGAAATTTGTGGAAGTCAAAGGGAATTAAATCCAGTATAACACTTATAATATTTAACTGTAACATCAAATCAGTGCTGCTGTATGGATGGGAAACATGGAGAATGACAAAAACACTTACTAATAAACTACAAGCATTCATTAACTGGTGCTTGCTCAGATAAGAAGGACTAAAATGGTAGGACAGAATCACTAGTGTGGAGCTGATGGAGAGAACTCAACTAATTCCACTGAATCAAGAGGTAAGGAAATGATGCTGGCACTGGATAGGACAAACATTGAGAAAATATGTTAATAGCATAACAAGAAAGTCCTTTCTCTGGATTCCACAGGGCAAGAGAAGTACAGCAGGATCTAAACACACACACAGAAGAGAATTAGGGACAGATTAGAATATGGGGATGACATGGAGGCAGCTGCAGGAGATGGTAAAAAACAGGAGGGCTTGGCATGAGTTGGATAAGGTTCGATGCTCCATTGGAGTATAAAAGGCAGCAGCAGAATAATGCAGTACATATCTATATACTATTTATTATTATTAGGTTGACAACCTACATTTCATTTTTCAGGTCCATGTTGTTTTAAGTGTTTAGAATGTTGATGTTCTTAAGCGAACCAAATGTATTGCTTTCATTGAATAGCATTGCCAGAAAGAAAGAGCAAGTGTAAAGTAATTAACACACTAGACATAAAAAAGAAGCTTCTAAACATGGAAACTGATATTTTTGGATACATTAAAAGACATAGTGGTTGCAATGGAGACAACATTCCACACATATCACATGATGATTATGTTAATACATGATGATGATTTCTTGTTATTTTTAATGTTGTATGTCCTTTGCAGGACACTGCGATCAACCCCAAGTTGATTTTCTAAGCAATTATATGTTGCGTAGTTTGCCGTTGTTTCTGAACGAGAAAACTCTGATGTCCAACTTAATACCAGTGTAGGCGGTGAACTGCCGATCTCACCAGATGTTTCAGACCAAGTGCTCTTATCCTGTAGACCACACTGACATCTATGATAATGAGACAGTGAATACCAGAAATATGCAGAACAAGGTTTATCTATTTTAGAGGGAAAATAACATAGAATAGCAAACTACTTTCTTGTGCCTTGAGTAGAAAAATGTCTAACATACTTCTTGCTGACTGTTTACCAGTTGCTATTAGCAGTCACAACTGGTGGTCATGCACTAATGTGGTACTGGGATTGGATTGTAGGTATAAAATTCTGGCAAGATGGAAACTCCGTAGTATGTTTCTGTGGAAAACATATGATTGTTATTTAATATGTGGTTACGATTATTTAATATATGGGTATAGTTAATTACATACAATGTGTACTTATTGCAGTGCTGTCACTTCAGTTATTAGATACAGAACCACACCTATCTCCATGCCAGCAGTAGAAGAACCTGTCCTGAACGCCAAATTCAATTGCATTTATCATTCACATGCAGGTGCCAGTCTACCTACTTCGGCAGAACAGATTGGCAGTTAACTATCAGGGTGGCAGAACACATGCCTAACTGCACTTACAGAATAAAAACACAACTCTGGTAACCTAGCAAAGCCTACACACCAGAAATTTCCAACATTATCAATACGATGGCACATTTTGGAAACCAGTCACATCATTGAGATGGATAATGTGTTTTGTGTGTTGTTTAAGACACAAATTGGTCGCATGCTAAACCTGGCAGAGGCAATTGCCATTCATTTGCAACAACCAACTTTGTGCAAACAAAAAGACATCATAGCCAGTGCAAAATTACCATGATAAATAATTCAAATTGCTGTGTGAATATGTGTATTGTAAATTTCAGCTTGAAGGATTGATCTTATTGCTTTAGTTTATGTGGTGTGATTTCTGCAGTAATGATGTAGCAAATTATGCCCGGCAATAAATAGTGCAATCTATTGTTTGTGTCTTCATTATTCAAATTTGTACTGTGTCTGTGCTCATATAATTATAACTCAGTGTTAATGGAACCATATCCATAGTGTGTGTGTGAACTAAAAACATTATAAAGTAAAGAAACAAGAAATATGTGGCTGTAACAGTTACAATAAAAGAGAGCTTGATAGAAAACAATGAAACGTTTATTTCAATTAGTTAGTAAGCAGGATTAACTACTGAACGTAAACTTGCCAAGAAATTAACAGCAGTAAAATGCTGGTGTTGACAGTGATGTCCTGTAAAAAGGTTATGCAAACAACAAAAAAACAGTAAGCATGATTAAGTGTTTTCATTGATTTTGAATTTGTTTTGGATATCAGTAAGGTCAGGCTTATGTTTCCTATGCCACACAAGTACTACAATACATCATGCATGAAAGCAGCAGTTTGTGTAAATGAATCAATCAATCAGGTACCACCCCCACAATGAAGGTTAGCTGATGAATCTTCAACACTTACAAATTCCTCCTTAAATCTAACCAATCATGAACAAGTCTTGAGAGGAGGGCTCAGAAAGATATGGTTGAGGGACTATGCTCCACTGGGGTCTAGGAGCAACAAAAGAAGAATCTTTTAACAACAACATCTCAATCTCTCACCTTTTTTCATTAAATTTATCTTCACTCACCTTAAATTACCATAACAAATGAAATGTACTCACCAATAACAGACAGAATAACTAAGAAGACCAACAGGCCGAACAGTAAATTGGTTATAGCTATAACAGCATAGCTCTCACCTAGTTCTGAAATGTAAGTAAATATAAAATAAAAAGATAGTCACTGTTGAAGCATATCTTATAAACAAACATAAAATCAACAGCTAGGTTAGGTTGAAATTCAGCAGGTTTTACAAACACATGTAAAACAAATTATAAACATGTTACTTGTTATTTCTACAGGAAAAGTGGAAAGAAGATGTCATAGTCTTTCTAAATATTTTCATAGATACCTATTAATTTTAATGAACATAATTGTCATGAGTGTTTCATTTGTGTCTAGAGGTGCTCAGCCCTTTTTCAACTTAGCGCAGAACTGCCTTATCCATCTTTTTGAGACACTTATGATTTCACAACCACTGAAGATATATTTAGATTTCAGAGAAGCATCTATTATGTTCATCTCAGCTGTTTATTCCCTCTTTTTAATATGTTTATTTTCAATATGTGTTCACTATATTTACATTACTAAACTCCATGGAAGTAATGATGGATACATCTGTTTATCTTGGTCTCTAAGAATCCACATCATAGCATTACGGACTAATCCTAAGCAAGTGTTTTATGGTGTAAATGCTGGCTGTTCCAGTAACACAGTGGTTGTAAACATGATTCATCCTCTCACGTGATCCTCCTTGGTGAGGCCACACTTAAATCTAAATTCAAGCATCCTTAAACATTATCTTTAACCAGCGGTACATCATCTATTATGTAAAGTAGAAGAAATCAGACATTACTAATATGTATGCTGTTTCATCTGTTATTGTAGCTTCAACCAGTGGTATGTCATCTATTATGTAAAGTAGAAGAAATCAGACATTACTAATATGTATGCTGTTTCATCTGTTATTGTAGCTTCAACCAGTGGTATGTCATCTATTATGTAAAGTAGAAGAAATCAAAAATTATTAATACAAGAAAAGAAATTAAAAGGGTAAAGGTAGTCCCATAGCAGACGATACCATTGAGGTGTGAAGTGTCAGACCTTCACATATTCTAGGCCATGACATGTGGTGTGGTAGTGGTCAGTTCCCTTCCCCATTGCCTTATCTTCACAGGAAATTTCCAGAAATCTGAACATTGTCCGGTACCAATTTTTACGAGGTAGACCACACTGATCCAAAAAAAAAAAAAAAGATAATACTTTGAGGCTTCTGAATACTGAAGAGAAAAAAGCACATAGCCATATACTGTCTTATGCATACATACAAATGCTTTCAAAACAAATAATTGCAATGTATTCTTTTCAGATAATCACAATACAACGATATCCTCATGTCTTGTTAGTTAGATAGTTAGTTAGTCGACAGATCATCCTCATTGCACATCAAACCATTCAGTCCATAAGTGCTCGGATCCCCTCCTCAGCAAATCTCGCAGCGTGGAGCGGCTAACAGCACCAGTTCTGTTTTGGTTTATCAATCTTCTTTGGCTTCCGGCATAGTGTTCTTGTTTGGCCACCCTTTTAATTTGTTGTTCTCGCAGTCTGGCCATGGTTAGATTCACAGTCTGGCCATGGTTAGATTCACAGTCTGGCCATGGTTAGATTCACAGTCATCACTTGGTTCACGCAAAAGTCTTACTTCTCGTAGAGCATTCAGAATGTCAGCCTGGTCCATGGCGCGTCCGCCCTCCACAGTAGCCTTACCTGTGAGCTTGTCAGCTTGCTCATTTCCTTGTACCCCTGCATGCCCTGGCACAAAGATGAAACTAATCTTTGCCAGCCGAGACCGCTCCAGAGACAGCAACCATTCTCTTTGGATCCAACCCACCTCTATCCTCTTGATCATGCTCATTGAGTCGCTAAGGAAACATGCCCTAGTGAATGTCTGTGTCTCGAGCCATGTTATTGCTTTACTTACTGCCATGACTTCCATAGTCAGGCTACTTGTGGTCTCAGTGAACTTGTATTATTCACTGCTGTATACAGTCTTCATATTTACATTTAGCCTAAGCTTGTGAGTTCAGTGTTTGTCTTACCTTCACAGAAGGATTTTGGATTAGGAGGGAATATAACCTGAACAGCACAGCAATCATCATTGCCATTATTTTCAACATGATTAGATGACATTTTCTATCAACCTGAAAATATAACACATTTGTCACAACCAACAATTCAGACATGGAAAAGTGTCCTGAACACTCCCACAACTCTTCTACAACAAAAAATATCTGATAATAATATAACACATTATAACAAGAGGTTTCACTTCAATCAATCATGTGCCATGCCAGAAAGCGTGGGCGGTCATGACTCGCTATTTCACTCGATCACCAGTGTCGTGGATCAGCTCAGTGTTCCTGTCTTGTCCATGCCATGTGGCCAAGCCATCCAGGTATTTTCCTCTCGGTCTGCCTCTTGGTCTGTTCCCTTCGATCTTGCCAGTTGTCACCAAGTTCTCCAATCCATTTCTTCTCATAACATGTCCAAAAAATGTTGACTGTCTACGTCTAATTTCTCTAATCAGTTTACGATGTTCATTTGTCTCCTGTAGTACTTGGTCATTGGTTTTTCTGTCTGTCCATGGTATTCTTTGCATTTTCCTCAGAAACCACATTTCTGCAGCCATCAGATGTTTTTCAGCTTGACTGCCCATTGTCCAAGTTTCACATCCATACAAAAGAACAGGCTCTATGTATCCCCTCAACACTCTTTTTCTCGTTTCAATTGACATCTTTTTATTGGTCAGAATGTTTTTCATCTTGCTAAAGGCTACTTTCGCCATGGCGATTCTTGTTCTAATCTCTTCAAGGCATCTCCCATCAGATGTTATGACTGTTCCAAGATAATTGTACCGATTCACTTGTTGAAGAATATTTCCATTTACTTGTATATTACATTGTGGCACTTCTTCCTTCCTAGTGACGACCATAACCTGAGTCTTTTTACAATTTAATTCTAACCCCAGCTGCTCACTGTGTACAACAACCACATCTACTAATTGTTGCAGGTCCTGCACATTGTCTGCAATCAATACTGTATCATCTGCATATCTAATGTTATTGATGTTTCGTCCTCCAATGCTGATTCCATTTATATCCTCTACATTTCTATTTCAACTGAAGATTATATGCCCCCCCCCCCCCCCCAGATGGATATAGAAGATAACACATGTGCCCTACAACTTACTTTATTTAGCGAAAAGGATGCAGTCCATTTGTCACAAATTATTATGTGCCTTTTCAATATATGTTAAACTTATTGTTTTTAATGTTCCTCCTTCTTTACAAGGTTGTTTTGTTTTAAGTGGTAGCATCAGCAAGTTTATTAACAAACATTTGTTTATTACACCTTTAATTCTTGTAATATTGACATTAATCATAATAACCACACAATGATCCCTGAATAAGTCGGTGAAAGTCAGTGCAACAGAAAATTCTTAATGGGACAGTGGTTGTAAGTTTTGTCCAGTCGTTACTGGTCTGAGAGGCTAATTTGTTATCTATTCTTCATGAAAGGGTCTTGGCTCTCATTATCATCAAGGCCCTGCCAGCTGGCGTAGGCGTTCATGGCTCTCACAGATCCCGGTCTTTGGTGTTCTGGATCAACTCTACTGATGATATTCCTCCATGCCACTGTCTCAGTCCATCCAGCATCATTTCTCTTGGTCTACCTCTGCCTCTCTTGGCTCTGTTCAGTAATAAATCTGTTGGCTAGCTGTATGTGAGGGCGATATCAGATTTATGTTTTTGGCTGTGATTCTTGTTGCGTATGGCTTCATGGGTTTGGTTTCTTTCTGTCTCTTGGACAGCACTTGGTGCTTGTTTAACTTGTTTTGTTCACTACTGGTGGTTAGTTATCACTGATAACAGTGATATCACTACTTATCTATGTGTAGATTGGTTCAGGGCTCTGGGAGTCTTTTGCTGTTGCTGCTTCTAATCTACCTCTGCCTCTGGAAGTCTCTGTGGCGAAGTGGTCAAGCCGTTTGACTCGTGCTCCGAAGGTTGTGGGTTCGATTCCGGGCCGCACCCTTCGGTTTACGAGTTAAAATGTTTCGGAGACTCCTGTGGGTCGTCGCTAAAAGCTACGGAGTTCGTGCTTTGTGCGACGCTTTCCGCACTGCGGAAAGAGACCGAGCCATTTGGGATAAAACCCGGTGCGATGAAGTCGACCCTGTCGACTTTTAAGCGACTTTTTTTGCTTCTAATCGCTTTTTACTTTTTGCTGTTTTTCTATTTGCTTATCCGTGACTATCTTAATGTATTTGTATGTCTTTTTATATACAATGTAAAGCCTAAAATTTGATAGTGTAAAAATGACATGAGCGAGATTATCTTTATTGAAATTTATTCAGATGATATGAAACCCAACACACTGGAAACATGTCATGTTTCATAAATTAAACAGGCACATTACTTAAATATTGTCTTTTTCTTCTTCTTTTGCGTTCGTCCAGAATGTTGTTTTGGACGTGATTGCCTTATGCCTGTTTGATGTTTGTTTACAGCAAATCTGCACGGATATTTAATTATTAATTATTTGCATCTTTCGGTCGACTTTTTCAGGGAGTATTTTAGTATAGTAAATTAACATATATGCTAAACTGAAATTACACATCTTTTTGTGCATATTCGAGTTTTGTATGCAATACGACACATCATTAGAAAACAAACCTGCTTACAGCCTCTCGTAATAAATTAATATCCAGCGTCCTTTCATGTTTAATTGTCCTCTAAACAATCATACTTCGCAGTTTCAAGGAGTTTTAAAATTTTTGTAAAATGTGTATCGGACAGAAAGTGTGGGGGGGGGGGGGGGGGGAGAGGCGATTCATATAAAATAAGTTAACAAATGTTATTCTTACAATTCTGAAAACTTTAGGCTTATTATTGTATACGAATATTATTTCCAAAATATACCGTCCTGGTATATACCGTACTACAAACATAAAATTGTATAAATATTATTTCGTTGTCTGAATTCTTTCTCTATTTTTGGAAAACTTGACAACAACGCCGAAGTCAGACTAAATTCAAATAGGATTGTCATTTCCTTTCCTTCCTCTTTGTCATCTTTGTTCGCACTCAGACCTCTACGTTAATGTCGCTAATAAACAGCATTAATAAGTTGTGGGTTTGTGACATTCCCAAGCAGTTTGTGATACGCTGAAGTCGACTTATGCCATATATATTCCATCGCCAGCATGCGTCATGTCAATTAGTAAATAAGCGTGGGCGGTCATCGCCTCATGGTTCACCATGTCATTGTCACCAAACCTTGGATCCATCAGGTCTGTGTTCTTGACTCTTGTCCCAGATATGCCATGTGGCTAAAACATCCCAACCAGCCGCTGATAAATACTGTTTTTTTTTTTTTTTTTTTTTTTTGGGGGGGGGGGGGGGGGTACATGACATTGTGTTTATCATTATCTGCCGACTTTGAAATCCTCAGATAATTTGGAAGTCAGACAGCCTTGCGTTGATTTTCACAATTGTATGAGAGATGGTCGTCCAGACAACAATGGAAACTACTGAACATACAATTGCCTAGAAAGTCTAAACCCACCAAAAGCTGCTGGGTGTTCAGTGTGGCGGCCTGTAAAGGACCTGCAACTAACTTTATCTTGAGAACATACTTCTACATTTACTCTGAAGTGGGGGGGGGGGGGCATCTTTACTCTTTAAGGCAGTGGTTCTCAACCTTTTTTGGTCCGTGCCCCCCTTCACCATATTTTCAGAACGTCATTCCCCCCCCCGCCCTTCCTATCAAAAATTTGCCCCGTGCCCCCCTTCACCGTATTTTCAGAACGTCATTCCCCCCCCCCTTTCATATTTCCTATCTAAAAATCCCCCCACCCCTACACAGTATACGTAAAAATGGAAGGTAATTTTAATAGCATATACTAAAACAAGTCTAGACATCCACATAAAACATGATTTGTGGGTCTACTTTATAAAATGAATTTTAGAAGAATGAGACGTACATAACTGTAAAGTGTGAAGGGAAAAACAATATCAAATAATCGGTTCTTGTATTAAACCGAACTTGAAATGGTCTTCACCCGCCCCACCCCCCCCCCCCCCTGGAAACCCTAAAATTCCTGTCAGGGTCTTACACTGGGCTCGCTACCTAACACATGTGGGACAGTACAAGTACAACGTGATTTGACTCAAGACTCAACGACACAACGTTCAACGGATTTAATTACAGATCAGATACAATACGATGATCACAGCAAATATATATTGGATACTTCTAAACACTTACATCTACCATACAGCACACAGTCTCACTCTCAGGCTGTCCAGGCATTCGACATTCGGGCACAGAAACCTTTCTCGCAACATGCGTCCTGTTTCGTCTACGTCCCAGAGCTGTCTGCCTATGGTTTGGAACTCGCCTCCTCACCGGAGGTGGCTTCACGAGACATGCGTGCGTCCTTGGTGTGACCGCTGGCCGTCTCGCCAGCCGGCAACTTCGCAGGCAGGTGACCACTGTTCGCCTGGCGGCGTAACGAAGTTCCTTCATTCCTCCTAGGGACTGAGTCACCTGGCGGCGTAACGATGTCACGGCATCACTGCCGTACCGTAGACTCTGACACGCTCCCCCGGCAAATCCATGAAAGATGTCATCTTTCATGTCTAATATAGGTACACACTGGGTTAATACTTTAACCCTTGTCAGAGTCAACCCTTATGTTGCTTATTTCCATTGATATCATAATACATAGAAAATACACATCTGCCATAGAAACATATAATCAATAGAAGTTATATTGAACGACATGTGGTGTTTAACTTTTAACACCTGTCAGGTTTCATCTTCTCGATGGCTGGTTACATAAATTGCATTAACGACCCAGTCAGATCAGTAGTATCCAGCTTCACGCATCTACCTCGCAGCATTTTGAAAAAAAATAATAATATGGTTCTTGAAACAAAACCCATCTCGCTAGACCGAAATGTGGCTTTTCCCTAAGTCACATAAAACACTCAAACCCTTGACCTCATTTGCCAAGGACTCTTGTGTTGGTCTGCAATGTCTGCAACCCTTTGCCATGCACAGCAAATGCCTACCTGATGAGTTCAAAATCTGGCAAACACATGGCTATTTTTATATAACACATTACATTATACATTTCACATTATGGCCCTTTGTGTAAGGATGTAATAGCAACTCAAAGAAAGGGGAATAATTTCACACAATTATGACATATAATAATTTACAATAATTATTTTATTTCTTAGTGTCATTGCTTGACGTTTCTTCATAGTAACGAGAAAAAGTCGGTAATATGAATACATTAATCAAGATATGATTCTAAGATTACATTAGCTAAATAAATAAACACACAATTCGTGTATTTCATTTTATAGATTCTTAAAGATTTTAGAATCGTCATAGATATTTGAACTTTTATTTGTCGTCTGCTAATTTTACTCTAAATTCCTACTTAATCCGGAAGTACACACGAACATTAAATCAGCTGATGTAGAAGCTTGTAGAGCACACTTGTTCCGGTTTGATGTAGTTACGGAAAGTACTTGTCTCATAGTTCATGTGTTGGATGTTTCACAAAACCTTCTGGATTTCGATCGACTGTTCATGTGTTTCACAACCGAACATTATGGATTTCGGTTAACTGCAATGGAGTAGCTGTCACTGTTTAGTTTACACATTCGCACACGTCCTTAAAATATCCCTGGAATAATCCACTCGCAGCTGTCACTGTCAAATTGGATAGTTCGCTTAAGGTAAGTTCTTGCGCGAATGTGACACTGTTGTTGTTACAGAATATGTATAATTAAAGTTCGCTTTCTACCACACACTACACAATTATACATGACAATCACTACATGCATTAGTAAAATAAGAAACATTATTTATAATGGGGGTAACCCCTATCACAATGTAGACATTACACAGCTTTTGTGAATGAACAACTTATTCACTGATAGATGGCTGTGTTGATCTGAGTATTTTACACTGCACTCAGACTTTATTGCTCAATGGGTCGGTAGGACAACGGGACAACAAGTCAGCGATCGTATTGGTTCGGCCTGGAATATGGCGAACCTCGAAGCTGTAGTCTTGGAGTTTCAAAGACCAACGGGCTATCATATGGTTTGATGGTACCCCAGAATTTATGAAACGCAAAGGACTACTGTCAGATTCCACGATAAAATGGCGTCCTAGAAGAAATCTAGACAATTTTGTAATACCCACCACTAAAGCTAGGGCTTCTAACTGAGGCATTGACCAGGATCGTTCTCTGGGCTTCAGTTTTCTGGATACAAAACACACGGGATGGAGGATGTTGTTGTGTTCTTGCATCAAGACTGCTCCAATCGCGACGGAGCTCGCATCTGTTCTTAATCTGAAAGGTAAACGGATGTTTGGCAATTTGAGGATGGGATTATGTGAGCTATCATCAGAAAAACAAGCTAATACTTTAGAGAATGCTAATTTTAGGCATTCATTGCTTACAATTTTGTCAGGCTTATCTTTAGTTAGTAAGTTAGTAAAAGCCTCGGTTAGTTCGGAAAAATTTGGAATAAACTGCCGATAATAATTTATCAGTCCTAATAAACTTCTGACTTGTTTCTTTGTAGTCGGAAGTGAGAGTTTTAGAATCTTGGACACAATGTTATCGTCTGTCGTGACAAAGCCATTGGATATTTTGTATCCCAAAAAGGATATTTCAGGGTAGGCCATGTCTACTTTAGCAGGCTTTACAGTCAGTCCGTGCTGTCTGATACGTTCAAATGTCAGTTCTAATGTTTTTATGTGTTCTGTCATTGTCTCTGTGTGAACACAGATGTCGTCTATATAGCAGATTATGTTAGGAATGTCTACAAGAAGAAGTCGTGTCATACGAACGAAGGTGGCAGGGGCATTGACTAGCCCAAATGGAAGTTTGCACCATTCGTACAGTCCCCAAGGTGTGGCAAAAGCTGTCAGATGTCTGCTCTGTTCGTCTACTTCTATCTGATAATATCCTTTCGTCATATCTATCTTCGTGAAGAACCTAGCGTCTGTCAGTTCTGTCAAAAGATCGTCAGCGTTTGCCATTGGCTCCAAATCTAGAACAGTTATTTTATTTAGCTTTCGATAGTCAATGCACAGTCTTATGGTATTGTCCTTTTTGCGTACAATGACCATGGGAGATGAGAAGTCTGATTGGGATCGTCTTATGATGTTATTCTTTTCTAGGTTGATGATCTCCTGATGTAGCTGTTCTTTGTAATGTAATGGGATGGTGTATGGTCTGCATCGTATGGGTGTGTTTGATGTGAGTGTGATGTGATGCTGTACTAATTCTGTTTGTCCTGGGTTGTTGGAGAAGATGGTGTTGTACTGTTGTATTAGGTGTTTTAAACTGTCTGTCTCTGCTTGAGTTAGCTTTGGATTGATCTTGATATCCTTCAAGCAGTCTGTCGTGTCTAATGTAGGTGTTGGAATTTCGTCACTAACATCGTCATCTTCGTGATCTATTATCACTGTACAAGCTGTCGTATCGTCTTGTTCGTTGTCTCTGTTATGGTATGGTCTTAGCATATTTATGTGAAATATTTTGTGTTTGTCTTTTATTAGGATCTCATAGTCTACAGGTGAAATCTGTCTCGTCACTTTAAAAGGTCCCTGCCAAGAATCAGTCAATAAGTGTCGGTCACTAGGTAACAGAAGAAGAACGTCCTGTCCAGGTGTCAAAGTTATTGTTCTGTTTCCTTTGTCAGCATACTGTCTATAAGTAGCACCAGATAATTTTAGTGCATTCTTAGCAATCGTACATGATTTGATGATTCTTTCACGCAATGATGTAACATATACGTATGATGATATGGGTTTAAGTACTGGAGTAGATTCAGTTAACATTTGGTGGTAAATAGTTAATGGGCCACGTGGTTTGGCACCATAAATAAGTTCAAAAGGAGAGAAACTGGTACTAGAATGTGGTACCTCGCGATAAGCAAAAAGAATAGCTGGTAGATATACATCCCAGTTATTAGGGTGTTCTTGCGTGACTTTTGCAAGCATGTGCTTCAGATCGCCGTTAAACTTTTCCACGATTCCACTTGAGTGAGGATGGTATGGTGAATTGAAACATTGCTTCACTCCCAACATTTTGGTGAAAGCTTGGGTAGATGCGGCAATAAACTGAGTACCCCTATCAGATTGGATAGTGTCTGGAAATCCTATCCGGGAAAAAATATGGAAGAATACTTCCATTATATCATTGGCAGTTATGTTCTTTAGCGGAATCGCTTCCGGCCAGCGACTACATTGATCAACAACAGTTAGAATGTACTTATTCCCTTTAGTTGTTGTATGATTGAGAGGGCCCACTATGTCAACAGATAGTTTTTCAAAAGGTCGACTGGCTAAGTCAGTGACTTGCAACTTTGCCTGTGGGTGTTTACCTTTTTTTATCAGTTTCTGGCAGATGTCACAACTTCTGCAATATTCTTTAATATCATTGCAAAATTTGGGCCAATGAAACTGTGTTAATAATCTAGATCTGGTCTTCACGTATGCCATATGCCCTGCAAGAGGTATATCGTGGGCAAGATGTAAGGCTTGCTTACGATAACTAGTTGGCAAAACAGTTTGTTCTGTGGTGTTGTCACCTCTGGTATAATATCTGGTGAGGATATCATTTTTCACAGCAAAATGCCATTTTGCATTCTTGGTTACCTTTGGCTTTTGGCCGATCAAATTAAAATATTTTACCAATGAAGGGTCAGCCTTTTGAGCTGTTACAAAAGTTTCCTTCATGGTGTTAGTAGGTAGTGATACTGGGCTAAGTGACTGAATAGCCTCAGTTTGATTACTTTCATCTTGCACTCTTGCAGTAGATCTGGTTACTGCGTTCACACAATCAATGATGTCAGATGATGATGGAACACTGTTGTCAATGATATGATGAGAACTTAGTGCTACGTTAGCTACCATACATTCAATAGGTGGTGTGACATTATCAATGATGACATTGGATGGTGATGTTACATTATCATCAATACATAGAGATGTTATGTCATGAGGTTTATCATTCACCTCTGGCAAATTTCCAATTATTACATCACACACTGGGTTTGTTAACGCAGCGACTTTTACTTTCCCAGTGAGGAAAGGTGTTTGAATATAAGCCCAAGCTAATGGGTATCTCTCAATATTGCCTGAGAATGTTCTGCATGTTACGTGCCTGCCTGTATAGTCTGTAGGCCTTATGAACGTTCTTTTAAGGCCAATAAGTGAACTACCTGTATCGCGAAGAACTGTAGCAGACTTGCCGTTCACAAATCCTTGATGGACTATTATCTTGCCTTTTGAATCTACTACCAAATTAGCTTCTTCATTGGCAATAGGGATGGCGTGACCACAAGTTAAAATACCACCTTCAAAGAAGGTGTTACAAACAGTACATAAATTGTTAATCATGTCAAAAGTCTGTGCTGAGTTCACAGGATGTTTCTCTGATAGTTCTTCTGACTCTGAACTGTTAGACAAGGCGACATTTGCCTCATTGATCATTTGTCTACCTTTACAATCTTTGCGATGGTGTCCATGCGCTTTACAAAGATAACATTTACGTGCAGACCTGAAAAATCTACGCTCATGATCTCGTTTGTTTATCATATCTCGTAGATAAATATCATATTTTGGGTGTTTATCGCACATTTCATTCGGCTGATGTGACAATTTACAATGAATACAGTGCTTAAATTTCTCAGATGTAGGCCTATGAGGTTTCTGCCTACTATAGGGTTTTTCAAAATTAGCCGCAGCTACAAAATCAATGTCCGCAGATTCAGTCACAAAACAATGTTTGTTGGCGGTGTAATACGCCGTACCTCGTCTATCAATCTCATCTATACTAGTGCATTCATTCACCTGCAAAAATTTGGAAAATTTTGGTGGAATGGATGAAATGATTTTGTCTCTGATGATTAGATCTAATTTATCATAATTTCTGTCAATTTTGGCTGCTGAAGTCCATTTGGTGAAAATATCTCGGACTAAGCAGAGGTAGTCAGAGAACGTTTGAGTCGGTTTTGGGCTCAACTTGCTGAACTGTTCTCTGTAACCTGCTTCATCTAACATGAAATGTGCCATTATCTTTGATTTAAGATAATGGTAGTCTTTCCTGAGGTCTTTGGGAATAGTCTCAATGACTTTAAGAGGTTCCCCTGATAAACTCCTCATATATACAATATTCCATTCAGACAGTGGAACTTGGTAATGTTCCATTAAAGTTTCAAAATTTTGGGTAAAGGCTGCAATGCAGTCACCCGAGGTATAATTACGTACAATACCTTGGTATTTCTTGTACTGGTTTTCTTTCTCCAGTCTCTCAGATTTCTTATACTCTTTATTGATAACAGTCTCCGTATCCAGTTGTTTTATCTTTAACTGTAACTCCAGTTCTTCTCTCTTACTCTGAGCTGCTATTTCTGCCTTCTTGAGTTCACTCTCTATCTCAGCTTGCTTAGTCTTTGCAGCCATTTCTAATTCGGCTTGCTTTAAGGCTGTTTCTGCCTGCAATTGCTTGGCGGCGCTTTCAGTCTCTAATTGCTTGGCGGCCCTTTCAGCTGCTCGTTCATCGCGTTCAGCCGCTTTCTCGCGAAGGTGTTCAGAGTATTTATTCTCACTCCACTTTGTTAACTCATCACCTGTTAACTTCAATTTTAACCCCATATCAATGAAATCATTTAATGAAGACATGATGAAAAAAATGTCGAAGTAATACCAGCCACACAATTAGTTATAAGTGGTTAGTACCATAAACTAGTTACAATTTTTCTATATGCAATATGTGCCTAAAATTGCATCCTTAAAGTAAATGAAAAGAAAAATATACTTGAGTGCCCTGGATGCGGTGAAGAATGGTTGGAAAACGGGCTAGGAAACTGTAGGGTCGTCACTTCGAATCACAAATGACCTCTACGCGCACGGTTTCGGATGGTACGGAAAAACCTGCTTTGTTTTGGAGGAAATAAATTAGCGTCTATTTGTTGGTGTGTGCCTGCTTGTCACTAAGTATTGAGTAGGTTTGTATGGCGTTGGGTGTAATTGTATGTCGTAAGTTTGTCCGTCAACAATTTTTTTTTTTCACAAGTCACTTTCTTTCAAAACTTTCTGCTTTCCACAAACTCAATCCACAAAGACAATCTAACTGTATCTCAACACGCTATAACATTGATGACACATCACTTACATCAAGATGACATTCAGTAAGGACATAGACATCAAGTTTACAAGATGGCGACAAGGTCACAATGTCGACAAGATCACAATGTCGACAAGGTCAAAACGGTAACAAAATGTTGACAATCACGAGTGTTTTACACGTTTACACGATCAAACAATATGAATGCACTGTACGTTTACAACTAGTCTCCATGTTTAAACAATGTAGCAATATTTCAAAATGAGCCTTCCATGATCACTTTTACATGTACAATCAATTTTAACAAAAATTCTAAGTTCACAACCTCTAGTTCTAACCATTTATCACATAAACACGTTTATTTTAAAGCTGGACGATTGCCCCCACGTCCACACATGTCAGGGTCTTACACTGGGCTCGCTACCTAACACATGTGGGACAGTACAAGTACAACGTGATTTGACTCAAGACTCAACGACACAACGTTCAACGGATTTAATTACAGATCAGATACAATACGATGATCACAGCAAATATATATTGGATACTTCTAAACACTTACATCTACCATACAGCACACAGTCTCACTCTCAGGCTGTCCAGGCATTCGACATTCGGGCACAGAAACCTTTCTCGCAACATGCGTCCTGTTTCGTCTACGTCCCAGAGCTGTCTGCCTATGGTTTGGAACTCGCCTCCTCACCGGAGGTGGCTTCACGAGACATGCGTGCGTCCTTGGTGTGACCGCTGGCCGTCTCGCCAGCCGGCAACTTCGCAGGCAGGTGACCACTGTTCGCCTGGCGGCGTAACGAAGTTCCTTCATTCCTCCTAGGGACTGAGTCACCTGGCGGCGTAACGATGTCACGGCATCACTGCCGTACCGTAGACTCTGACATCCCCCCCCCCCCTTAATTCCCCACCGGTTGATGAGAACCACTGCTTTAAGGGCTATGTGGTGTGAATTATATATGATATGAAATATTTATTTACTCTCTCAGGCATGATCTAGAGATATCAAAGACCAAGTTATTGAAGCTCAAACTTCTATCTATCTTCAGAATGCATAATTTTTTTTTTTTTAAAGCCCACACTGGCTAGCTGTGTCTTTCACAATCTTTAAAATGACTTTTGCCTGTGGTATCCCAATATTTTGACGCCATTACCCTCTTTAGACAACAATCACCTTAAAATGAATATCTTATTTGTGGCTGGATCTGTCACAGTATTATTCATCTGAGTCAGGCGATGGACCCTAATATAACTTCTCTTATGAGGTTGAACGGGGTAAGGGTAATGGATTGGTATCCCGGCTCTCCTTAATTAAGAATTGGACTTATCTTCGTCCACAGTTGTGGAGTGCGAATTGTCACTGCCTGTTTCATCGACATGCATAAGCATAGACATATATCCACACACATATGCATTCACCATGTATGTACATTTTCAGCATCACGATCATCCTGGAAACACAGAAATAATTGGGGCAAATCAAACACTTGCCGGGTGGTTGCCGGTTTTCTACACAAAACTGACACCAGCATTTGCATTGTTCTAAGGCTGGTGAGAACTGGTAGCGTGGGAAATAATAAGATTTAACGCTACTTTGCCGGTCTCCGTGGTGAAGCTGTTATGGGCTCGGTTCGTAATCACGCTTACCCGCGTTCGAAACACATCTACGCGCGATTTGGCAGCAGACCGCGTTGGGCTGGGTTTTAACGAATTGGTATGGGAGCCGGTCGTTCAGAAAGCAGTGGCAAACTTCTGAATGTAAACTTGCCAAGACATCAACAACAGCAGTAAAATGCTGGTGTTGACAGCGATGTCCTGTAAAAGGATATGCCTGACTACCAGTTTCTATGGTACATGCAGGACTACGGTGGTCTAAGAAGTGTACGCAATCGAGTCGCCATGGGTTGATGAATAGCTGGGTATTTCCATGCTAGCTGGGGAGAAAAGTATGAAATACTTAGTCCAAGAGAGAAAAGCTCAGTAACTTTAAGAAAACTTACACAATTAAATTATCTATTGGCTTGCTCGCTTGCTTGCTTGCTTGTGTTCGCTGGCTGTGCACTCCAGCGTGAAGTCCTGTATGTCGAATGAATACACCCTGTTGTCCACCATCATTGTGATGTCATACCGGACCTGAGGTTTGCGTGAGTATCCGTTGTCCCGTGTTTGGCTTATTGGTGTGCCGACTGATTGTCCCTCGCCATGCAGGCAGAAACTCTCCAGCTTCGGAGGAATCATCGATCCTACTGATGTTAGCCAGGTCCCCGAAGGACCTGTTGCCCAGGACGCACGACATGGACGTGTCAGCAGGTCTTGGCTAGTATAGATCCCGGCCCTGGTGCCTTGGAAACACCTCTGCGTCCCTCTCTATTGGCAACGCTGATTGTATTCTGGTATGAACCTAAGGCCTATCCACGTCAATGTGGAAGCACTAGACTCGAGTTTCGCTCTCCACATTGACGTGGATAGGCCTTAGGTTCATACCAGAATACGATCAGAGTTGCCAGTAGTGGGTTGTGCTCAATATTTAAATCTCAAATCCCGAAAACACCAAATAAATCAATTTGATTATTGCTCGCTGGACTGGTGTGCCTTGCCAGTGAGAAGTCCTGATCGTTCGGGTCCACATCGATTGACGGACGTCAGTCGCGGCAATCGGGCAAATCTTGAGCTACAACCTACGATAGGTGACGTAATATTCTGTTATGATAATTTGGCCGTGTCCAGCGTGTGCCGCGTGGTTACACACCCGCTTCACACGCCAGTGGTCCGAGGTTTGTTTCCGGGTCCGGTCAAGGATATGCACTACTGACGAGCTCAAACGAGAGCGAAACTCGAGTCTAGTGCTTCCACATTGACGTGGATAGGCCTTAGGTTCATACCAGAATACGATCAGCGTTGCCAGTAGTGGGTTGTACTCAATATTTAAATCTCAAATCCCGAAACAACCAAATAAATAAATTCTCTATTGTAGAAAAAGATAAGTAACATTTGCGATGCTCATAAATATAAGTTTAGTTTAGTTTAGTCGACGGATCAACATCACGGCACACGGGTGTAACCCATAGTGCTCCGTTCTCCTCCTAACTCAAACCTGAGTCTGGAGAAACTCAGCTCAGTGCACGAACTCCGTAGCACCGGCGAGGATCCTGAAATACTTTGGTAGATTTTTAACTCGAAATTTTGCCCGGGCAGCGCCGTTAGGCTACTCTTTGTCGATATCCAACTGCCAAGGGATTTTTTACGTGCGCAACAATAGTCAATACACACGGGTGTCCGATCTCGCTACCCAGAGACCAGGGGGAATTTTATTACTAGAAGTCCACGTGAAATAAATCCCGGTCCTCACCGGGTCTTGGACCCGGGACCTCCAGCACTCGAGGCGGACACTATACCTCGAGACCAAGCAACCCCCTGTTCAGAACTATAATATAAAAATAAGTCTAAACTATATTGTCCATTTTACATGTATAATGCTGATCGTTGTTGGCATATCGTACCTATTATCCTGCGTGCAATTTTAAATGTTGCTCGTGGCGAAGTGGTTAAGCCACCAGCCTCGCACTGAGAAGGTCACCGGTTTGTTCCTGACTCCATCATCCAGTCCACGAGTGCAGTTTTCTCGAAGACACGATGGTCGTCATTAAGGCAACGGAGTTCGTGCTGAGCGTGAGCTTTCCGCTGACCTCTCTGTAGACAGGGACCAAGTCATGTAGGATAAACTCCGGTGTAATTAAGTCGACCCTCTTGCCTTTGTATCGCAGTTTTCACTCGCCAATGATAATTAGACATTTCCTATTTCCTCACTTTCGCTAAACTATAGCCAATTGTTGTTCTTTTTCTAAGCGGGGGCTAAATACGTGCATTTTTAATTCGCTGAAATATTGTCTCATCAAAACACGACTCTTGTGATGATGTGGAGCGGGCATAGGAAACATCAATTTGTCACGCTCGTTACTTATGGGTAGGATTTAAGCAATCCGCCCGCGAGCTGAGTGTTTGCTTAATTAGGTTTATAAATACTTCAAGTTTTAAAGTGTACTTGTTCACTTTTTCTCTAGAATAGTATAAATTCTAAATGCGCATTACGTTTAAAAAATGTGAATTCTTTATATATTTCTCTCTCGACGTTTTATCTGAATAGTATAATTCCATAAAAATTTACGAGACAAAGGTCTGACAATTGAGGTACTTTGGGGTACTACTTTATAACATATACAGCTCCTTGTTAGGATGTTCCGAGGGGACGGGTGGAGAGAAAACGTGCAAGAGGAGGGCAGCATTACAGATTGGTTGAAAATATCAAGATATAGTCTGGAAGAGGCTTATAAAAATGCACCTGTGGTTTGGCACCTCGGTCATAACCGTGGCTTTTCAAGTAGAGGTTAAAGACGGCTAAGTAAATCCAACCGACGAATCATCGTCATCATACGTCATGCGGATAAACGTGGGCAGTCATTGTTTGCCATTTCACGTGATCGCGAGAGTCTTGGATCAGTCTGTGTCCCGTTTACACAACGTGGCTATGCCATCTAGATATTTATATCTCTGATTTTCCTTGCGCTTCTCCCATAAATTATGCCATTTGTAGCTTAGTTTGCTAGTGTATCTATCCTTATAACGAGCCTAAAATAATTTTGACTGCGTCAGATTTCTCTAACCAACTTCAGTTTTAATGTGTGACTTATAAAACTGTTTATTTTTTCCGCCCGTTCATAGTATTATTTGCATTTACTCCAGAAGCTACATTTCCACTGCCTTTCTGCGTTTCTCTGCTTGTCTATTTATTGTTCAATGCTTCTCACGCATATAACAATATACTGGTTTCTATACAGCACGTCAACATTTTTTTTTCTCACTGCTGTTGGAAACTTTTTTATTTGTTCCATTGTATGTTATGACTGTTCCTAGATAATTTTACCCCTTCACTTGTTTAAGAATTTTCACAAATACTTGGATGTTACATTGTAGTATTTCTTTCTTCTTGGAGGCGACTATATTCTCTGTTTTCTTACAATTTAATTATAATCCTGATTTCTCACCGTGTAGAATAATTGCGTCTACAAAATGCTGCAGATCCTGTTCATTGTCTGCAATCAGTGTTGTATGATCTGCATATATCATAGTGTTCGTGTGATGTCTTCCGATTGTGATAACTATAATTCTTGTGATAGTGATGCTCAAACTTTCTCAAGCAGGTCAGCATGGTCGAATGGATAAGAACGCGTGTTCTTAAACATCCGTTATGCTGATGCTGGGGTAAAATGTTGACCTGTCATCCTTGACTTGGCGACGTCATTACAAGTCCCTCTGAATTCGGAGTGGGTTCGCCTGATGGCGAGGGACACTGTTAATAGGTAAAGCTAATCCACACGCAAAATTCAGTCCATCACTACTATAAAAATAGTGTATATGGACTACGCTTGAGCTCAAAGCGAGCGAGCTTATGATTCATAACCTAGGGCGTTTGTTTGTTAGGGAAGGATAGACTAAGGGGTGGCCAGTTTGTTTCTTACCTAACTCGGAGTGACATCGAGTACCCAGAGTTCAAGTAGGTGTATTAGGAACCGGAAATATAACACAGTTAAAATTAGTTTCATATCCTTTACAGGACGTTGCCATGAACCCCAGAATTTATTGGCTGTTTGTGATTTACAAGGTAATTTTATGTTCAGTAATTTGACATTGCTTTCTAAACGGCTCATGCCATAGAAATCAACGCAAACCGATCTGCTTCCAGCGCGCCTGCTTCTGATTTCGAACCATCGACTCGGCATGTCGGGGAATTGTGAAACTATGTTTCACTAACCCCATAACCACAGACTATCGAGTTTTGGATAGACCTGGGAAATACGGCCCACGTCCACCTCCACTCACGCTCAATCCATTGTTGTATAACAGTTTCTTGTATGTCCTTTACAGGGCGTCGCAATCAACTCCATCATTTCTTGTGGCTTTGTTTACTGGGCAATTTTTACGGTCAGTAGTTTGCCATTGCTTTTTGAACGACCGGCTCCCATACCAACACGTTAAAACCCCAGCACGACACGGTCTGCTGCCAAATCGGTCGCCGCCGCGTTTCGAACGCTTAGTAAGCGGCTCACGAATCGCGTTGGAAAGCCTTTAGGCCACGGAGCCGGCCTATTACTGTATAGTGAATTCAAATACACAGTCTCTCTCTCTCTCTCTCTCTCTCTCTCTCTCTCTCACACACACACACACACACACACATACACACACACAACGTATTATTTCTTAACAATTAACCGTAGGTTGCCACGTGTTGGTTATTGCGTGTATTCTATCTCAAGACATGTGTGTAATTTGCCTGTTCCCCAAGCCACAAACCAGACATAATCTGATTGAAGCGGCAACACTTCTTATGAAATGGTTATAAATATCTGCGGGTTTTGCCGTTCTGCGGTGTGGGAAGGAAGAGAGACCCGGTGCTATGAAGACAGTTCCCCCTCGGCTTCAACCTAAGTTTTAACAAGTGTTGACGTGTATTCTCTATTGGGAAATGCATTCATGGACTAACCACACTAATGGGAAATACGTGTACTTTCTACTTCTTCTCTATGGAAAATATAATTATATATATATACGGTGTACACTATTGGAAAGTATGTTCCAATTATGAAATGTCTTTATTGTCTAAAAATTTTGAAAATAAAAAAACTGCTATCTAAACTATTGGAAAATGCGTGCCTTCACTGAACTGAATGACTGCTGTCTTCTTCTTCTTCTTCGTCTTCTTCTTCTTCTTCTTCTTCTTCTTCTTCTTCTTCTTCTTCTTCTTCTTCTTCTTCTTCTTCTTCTTCTTCTTCTTCTTCTTCTTCTTCTTCTTCTTCTTCTTCTTCTTCTTCTTCTTCTTTCGTTCGCTTGAAGTATGTCTATAACTCCAATGTTGTCTCTTGTATGAATTTAACTGTCTTTTTTAGTTCACACAGCGGTCCATAGAGTTTATCTAATGGCTGCTATCAACTACCGGGAGTTTGTAAAGTCTCACTACACTTTGTATGTAGAACACAATTTTAAAAATGAAGGATATGTTCATGGCGTCATCAACAAATTTGCTAATAAATTGATTAAATTACTGCCATTAGTCACTGATATGATCTAACGCTGTTTTGGGGAACGCGGAAAGTACCAATGAAGTATTCATTATAACGGGCGTTGGAAATATCTACCACAGGCTTGCTGGACTTTTCAGAATTATATCTTGAATATCCAGACATTTTTCTCCAGACACAGCAGGCCTACCAGATCGCGGAGCATCTTACACATTTCTCGTAGCAAGAAACTTATTCAATTTCTAACCGTAATGCGATGAGGAGGTTGTTTATCAGGAAATATTGCTACACATTTATAAACAACCGCCGTGTGTAATCGACCGCCATCTCGAAACACTTGTTCAACCAAAGAAAATTCTTTCTTACGTTGATGACACCATTCTGTTTGGAGTGCAAAGAATCACTCCAGTAGACGACAGCCATTTGCTGCACATTGCTTCACGATGGACTGGAGCACATTTTTTAAATTTCGTCTTGTACTTTATTTTTCAAATTTGTTCTATATACACAGTGTAATGATACTTTACAAACACCTGGTATATTTACCATTCATCACCACGTGAACACTAGTAGTTCAAGAACTCAATCCTTGTTAACTGCACCGTTTAGTACCGTATTCAGCAACAGTGCCAGTCGCAATGGGTCGATCACAGGAGTTAGTATGACACTGCATTTGTTCTAAATGTTTGCAAGTGGAAAACCCGCGCAGCGTCCTATATTAATTGCTACACCAGTCTTTGAAACAGCCAGTAGGATGTTAAGACTTGCTGGATGTCTAATATTACCTAAAGAAATGAAACCAACCAATCAATTTTATCTCTTCAGAACATGTCCGCAATGCGAGACAGCTTAAGAAACTTTGCCGAAACAGTCGATTGCTATTTCATTATTTTTGTTTTTTTTTAAATTTTGCATATCCTATTTACAAGACATCGCTGTCAACACTAGCATTTTACTGCTGTTGTTGATGTCTTGGCAAGTTTACATTCAGTAGTTTGCCATGCTTTCTTAACCACCGGCTCTCATACCAACACTTTAAAACCCAACGCAATGCGGTATTCTGCCAAATCGGTCACCGCTGTGTTTCGAAAGCGGGTAAGCGAGCTTACGAATCGCATCCCTTGGCCACGGAGTCCGGCAAATAAGTGATTGCTTCCTGGAAATTATAGTTTTGTAAAATTGAAGCAGCCGCCGTGAACAACTTAGTTTATGTCTCCCTTTTTACCGTACTCTCTAGCACAGTGGTTCTCAACCTTTTTTTGGCCCGTGCCCCCCCCCCTTTCACCATATTTTCAGAACGTCATCCCCCCTTCCTATCAAAATTTTGGCCCGTGCCCCCCTTCACCGTATTTTCAGAACGTCATCCCCCTCCCCCCCCCCCTTTCATATTTCCTATCTAAAAATCCCCCACCCCTATACAGTATACGTAAAAATGGAAGGTAAATTTAATAGCACACACTAAAACAAGTCTAGACATCAACATAAAACATGATCTGTGGGTCTACTTACTTTATAAAATGAATTTTAGAAGGGTGAGACGTACATAACTGTAAAGTGTGAAGGGAAAAACAATATCAAGTAGTCGGTTCTTGTATTAACGAGATCTTGAAATGGTCTTCATTCCCCCTGGAAACCCTAAAATTCCCCCCTGGGGGGGGGGGGAAATTCCCAACCGGTTGAGAACCACTGCTCTAGCATAAATTAAGAAAACACAAAACATGTATGTATGTTCACCAGTATGTTGTTTTGTAGTATCGTTGGAACTGAAAATAGCCGTGGACCATCGACGTGTATGTGTCAAAGTTTATATTTACCTTGAAGATATACTCTCATAGACAGTAACCATGTACTGATAACAAAATTATGAAACCGCAAATGTTTGAGTAGCAGAAGCGTTTGCGTGAAAAGTAGAGAATTAACAGATAGATTATGTCGCTTAACATTGCACCAGCGTAATGATAAATACTTACTGAGTGACGCCCTATCACATCCTTCATATTCCCACAATCTGGAACTATCTAATTTTGTTTTCTTGTTCCATCGTCTGAAATTGGCACTGGGGAAAATTTTTTTAAGAATAATGAGGTTATCGCGAAAGCGACAATGAAGCTGAGGGGTTTTCCAAAGATGGGTTCTTGGATCTTTGCTACAGCTGTATGAACATTGGGACAAGTGCGTAGTTGACGAGGGGTACTATTTGAAGGGAATTTAATAACACTATTGCGTGGTAATATTTTTAATGCAGCAAATAAATTTCGGAAATATCGTGAAGCAAACTTGTAAATTAAATGTTAAATTTTTCGGAGACTTCTGTGGGTCGTCGCTAGAGCTACGGAGTTCGTGCTTTGTGCGACGTTTTCCGCGCTGCGTGTGTGTGTGTGTGTGTGTGTGTGTGTGTGTAAATGGCAAATACATTCGTCATGTTGTGCTCTGTAGTGTGTTATTATTTTACTCTTTAGTGTGTTATTATTTTACTCTGTAGTGTGCTGCTATTTTATTTTACTCTGTAGTGTGTTATTATTTTACTCTTTAGTGTGTTATTATTTTACTCTGTAGTGTGCTACTATTTTACTCTGTAGTGTGTTATTATTTTACTCTTTAGTGTGTTATTATTTTACTCTGTAGTGTGTTATTATTTTACTCTTTAGTGTGTTATTATTTTACTCTGTAGTGTGTTTACTCTGTAGTGTGTTATTATTTTACTCTGTAGTGTGTTATTATTTTACTCTGTAGGTGTGTTACTATTTTACTCTGTAGTGTGTTACTATTTTACTCTGTAGTGTGTTACTATTTTACTCTGTAGTGTGTTACTATTTTATACTATTGCGTGTTACTATTTTACTTTGTAGTGTGTTAATATTTTATACTATTGTGTGTTACTATTTTACTCTGTAGTGTGTTACAATTATCTCGGAATAGTTATAACATCTGATGGGAGATGCCTTGTAGAAATTAGAACAAGAATCGCCATGGCGAAAGTAGCCTTTAGCAAGATGAAAAACATACTGACCAATAAAAAGATGTCAATTGAAACGAGAAAAAGAGTGTTGAGGGGATACATAGAGCCTGTTCTTTTGTATGGATGTGAAACTTGGACTATGAGCAGTCAAGCTGAAAAACATCTGATGGCTGCAGAAATGTGGTTTCTGAGGAAAATGCAAAAGAATACCATGGACAGACAGAAAAACCAATTACAAAGTACTGCAGGAGACAAATGAAAATCGTAAACTGATTAGAGAAATTAGACGTAGACAGTCAAAATTGTTTGGACATGTTATGAAAAGAAATGGATTGGAGAACTTAGTGACAACTGGCAAGATCGAAGGGAACATACCAAGGGGAAGACCTAGCAGTAAATACCTGGATGGCTTGGTCACATGGCATGGACGAGACAGGATCACTGAGCTGATCCACGATTCTGGTGATCGAGTGAAATGGCGAGTCATGACTGCCCACGCTTTCCGGCATGGCACATGATTGATTGAGTGTGCTACTATTTTACACTGTACCGTGTTACTATTTTACTCTGTACCGTGTTACTATTTTACTCTGTAATGTGTTACTATTTTACTCTGTAGTGTGTTATTTTACTCTATACCGTGTTACTATTTTACTCTGTACCGTGTTACTATTTTACTCTGTACCGTGTTACTATTTTACTCTGTACCGTGTTACTATTTTACTCTGTATCGTGTTACTATTTTACTCTGTAGTGTGTTACTATTTTACTCTGTACCGTGTTACTATTTTACTCTGTACCGTGTTACTATTTTACTCTGTACCGTGTTACTATTTTACTCTGTACCGTGTTACTATTTTACTCTGTAGTGTGTTACTATTTTACTCTGTAGTGTGTTATTATTTTACTCTGTAGTGTGTTATTATTTTACTCTGTAGTGTGTTACTATTTTACTCTGTACCGTGTTACTATTTTACTCTGTAGTGTGTTACTATTTTCCTCTGTACCGTGTTACTATTTTACTCTGTATGGTGCTACTATTTTACTCTGTAGTGTGTTACTATTTTACTCTGTAGTGTGTTACTATTTTACTCTGTAGTGTGTTATTATTTTACTCTGTAGTGTGTTACAATATTGTATGGCGTAGGTTTTCACAATCCCGACTTGCCAGGTTCGAAGTCCGCAGCAGGCGATATGGCAGCAGTCCGCTTTGCGTTGATTTTCACTCTGGCTACTGTTTTCGATTTTTAACTGTCGAGGGATTTTCACGTGTCCACGAGTTTATCGTTCTTTTTCTACCAGACTAGACGACCTGTTCACTATTTCAGTGGCCACGCGAGAGTATACCACACTTGTCCTCTTTTGTACAAGTCCACCCAATCCACACCGTGAATCAAACCAGGTATGCTCAAGTTAGAGGCGAACGTCTAACTTCAGAGCCACTCGTCCATCTGATCATACTTTTTTCTGTTACCAAATCTTAAAGGGGGAAAAAAGAACTCTTAGAAAATCACTTTGACAATGATAAAGATGTCATACTGGCATGTGATAGCTGATTTAGTTAGGAAAAAAATAGTGTTCTATTCTCAAGGTCATTTCAAGATCAGACAGAGATGACATAAGTATGTCAATTCAGTTGGTGTGATATCGAAAAGGTATAAATCATCAACATCCGTAAATACTGTAGGCAATTTCAGTTCTCAATGACATTTCACTCATGGTCAGGGTAAAGATTTATGACCAGCCCTATGTAGTAACTGTTCTTTCACTCAGTTACACTGTACTAACCTTCTCCGCAATTGTCATTTGTGGATCCTGGTCAAAGATTTTCTTCACTCGTGCTGCAATTTCATCGTTGCACTCGGCGGACGGTATGCCAGAACTTGGCAAATAAGCAATATTTCATCATCATCATCAAGTGCCGTGCCGGCTGGCGTAGGCGTTCATGGCTCTCCACAAATCTCGGTCTTTGGTGTTCTGGATCAACTCTGCTGATGATATTCCTCCATGCCACCGTCTCAGTCCGTCCAGCATCATTTCTCTTGGTCTGCCTCTGCCTCTCTTCCCCTCGATCTTTCCAGTTGTCACGATGTTCTCTAATGAGAATGGGGGGGGGGGCACAATTAAACTAGCTGCAATAGTTAATTTTTTTATGAAGCATACGAAGGGCAGAAATCACGAAACCACTAGTTTAACAACCCTGAGTATTTATGTTGATACTTTCCCTTGTAACATCATACATTTTATCACAGCTGTGTCCCCTTTCTTTCGTATTGTTCTGAAATATCGATGGAGCACTAATTTCGGTTAATAGAGTCTATTGCGCTGTGCACCACATCGGGAGAACACGCTGAAGTAACAAAAACATACTCCACATGTTAATGTAAATATGAGGAGTTTAAATGTATCTATTAATATTTTAAACTTTCTCCTGTTATTCCTTCATACTCTGGGTAAATACCTAGGACCAGCCCCTTGTATACATTAATACGAGGAGCGAAGATTTGTTTATGAAGCCACAAACAAGTTTAGTAGCGAATCACCGTAAAGTTGAAGAGAGACAGATTGCGAAACATATTTTTAGAAAACCCGGTTCTTATTAACGGATTAGCCCACTAAGACTGGGGGAGGCTACAGGCCACTCCTGGTGGTGACGTCAGCAGCGACCTCTCGTACCGTGTTGACAACAAAAGTATCGGTTCCTTGATTCTCTCGCAGTTCACAATTCGCTGGCCTACCGAGAGGTTTCATTGCCGTCTTACAAGACATCGCGAGACAAATGTCTCACTACAACAGCTTAGCACTGTAGATTTCAACTCATGAAAGGCGTTGTGTTGTTTAATTTAATCTTGAAGATTTGATATATCAAGTTTTTCAATATTTATTCGTTATAAAATGGAAGGAGCTGGTCAACTGAAGTCGAACAAACAGCAACCGCGAAGTCCAAAGACCGTTATTGTGGGAGCAGGAATAGCGGGTTTAGCTGCAGGAAAATATTTGCTGTCAGAAGGATTACACGACTTTATTATTCTTGAAGCTTCAGATCGAATTGGTGGCCGAATTTGGAGTGTCCCTTTGGGTAAGTATTTCTCATATAAAAGAACTTTGAAGCGAGTTTAAGTATGAGAAACTCTGCCGCGGATGACATTACACACAGCTGTACCGGCCTTTTAAATACAATTTTATATAGCTTGATGATTATTATTTATTATGACTTGATCGAAAATCATTATGATAAGTTCGTGTAGGAAACAAAGTGAACGATGCTAATGAGAAAGACATATAGAAATAATTAAGGTAAATCAGTAAAAGTTGGCCTGCTGGAGTCAATGTCGAAGAAGGCGCAATAAAAGCTTTTTGCCAATAACAGTTTGAAATGCTGCCAACCAGTGACGCAGATGGTATTGATTGGACCATTCGTTTTCTTCTCCTTTCTTATCAGTCTGCCAACGCGAAGGTGTGAAGCAGATTAAATATGTTTTGTGACCCTTTACTAAGCGGTTTTAGAAGTAAATTGCAACACACCAGAGGAGAAGGAAGCTGAAAGCTTATTTCACGTGCAACATTGGAACATCCTCATCATTACATAACAGACAGTTGCCACCCCCGCAGTTGCAATCACAGCCCGAAACAGTGAAACACAGTGTCCTGTACCAATAGTCCTTTACAAATACTAAATAGTTAAAATACTATTTTATATACCCTGTTCATTACATTCATTTCTGAAGTTACTTTTGACATTCTCAGCCCATTTTCTGTTAGTACATGTATTGCTGTAGTAAACTTAGAGTGAGTAAACTCAGGTTCAGGGGTTTCTTTCTTTCTTTCCAAAGTCAAAGTTAATGAAACTTAAATAATATGTACATAATTTAGTTTACACATATTTTATGTATGCTATATTTTGAAGTATGTTAAGTTTCTTGATACATGGTATTTAGTTTGCACGTTTCATAGCTGAACAACCAACAATCTAATCCTGGAGTGTTTGCTTTTGAGATTAACACTCTGGTCATGTGATATTATTATTACAGCATGACATGAGATTTTCAGAAATGTTCATTTATTTATGGTTTGCTGAATCACTGGAGATTTTCTTGTTCTTCTGAGACCATTTCCAGTTGTGGGTGTGAACTTGGATGAAGTTTTTAGTACATATAGATGTTTACAGTAAAAGCATTTGTATAAACATACTGTTTGTCTTTAACTGAGGTTGTGAGGGCCAGACATCTGCTCATAGAGTTTTGTGTAGATCAAATTATTGTACCCAGTCTTTTTTTGCCTGCACCTTGAAGTAGTAGAGGGACTTGCTTGTTCTAGTGACACCAAGAACTACGCCGATTGTAGGACAACTACTGTTAGGGTCTCATGTTGGACAGGTCAGGGGGTAGGGACCAGACAAGGAGACACAAACCTGCTGCCTTGTAGGTAGCCTGGGTACAGTCAAAGACTTGGTGAAAGCAAAAAAATACTTTTTGAAGTCAGATGTACTGAGCCACAGGCTTGATTGAAGAGTGCCAAACTATTTACTTTATGAGCTATTGGCAGACTTTCCTCCTCGCCTGGTACCGAAAGTACCACCTCCATGGAGACCATGTTACAGAATTACCCTTCCCCTCTCCAAGCTCAGAAACCGTTATTAGATAAATAGTAAATCAGCTGTTTATGGACTTGTTACTAGTATGCCAGAAGGAACACAGAACAACCCATATTTGAGTTGACTTAAGAACCAACATCACTGCACTCAGGAAGTTTCCAATATGCACTCTGTCCTCTCTTTTACTACAAATTGTTCTTAACGCTATCTGATTAAAATGTTCTCCTGGTCTTCCCTCTGTTTTGAGATTATTCCAGAACCGCTGCCGATACCCTGACGTATCATTCTTTCCACATACAGGTTCTCGATCTGTCCAATGTTTAAATAAATATATCTAAATGAATGGACAACACTATAAGTGAACATCTTTAAATACACCACTTGCGGTGGTCATTACAGTACTTGAGATAACCTCATCTGCCATTACAAGATGGAATCCTATGTGGACCAGTGACATTCCTGTGAAGATCAAACTATATAAGTACTTTGTGATATCCATGTTCTTATGTGGGTGATAGAGTTGGAATCTCACTACAGAAACAGAACGGAGGATCCAGACATTTGAATACAAATGCATTATGAAACTGTGCATATATGGTATGGGGAACATAACAAAACCATTGTTTGAGACATAGTAAATACATGTGGTTGCATGGTATGGGCATGATAAACATCATGACATCCCTTGAAAGGTAATCCTTAGAGAATAGTTGAGGGCTAACGGAGAAAAGGAAGACAGGAAAAATTCTGGATTCATAATATTAAAGAATGGATAAGTTGCAGTATTTCCATCCTTGTGCACGTTGCTGAAATAGAGAGTGGTGACTGTAATTCCTGATGCTTCCCTCATGACACCCCTACAACCCATGGATGAAAGATATCATCATCATCATCAAGTGCCGTGCCGGCTGGCGTAGGCGTTCATGGCTCTCCATAGATCTCGGTCTTTGGTTTTCTGGATCAACTCTGCTGCTGATATTCCTCCATGCCACCTTCTCAATCCATCCAGCATCACTTCTCTTGGTCTACCTCTGCCTCTCTTCCCCTCGATCTTTCCAGTTGTTACGATGTTCTCCAATGCCTCTCTTCTCATCACATGACCGAGGAAAGCTGTTTGTCTCTGTGTTATTGTTGTATATAATGTTCTAGTTTCGTTAGCCTGTTTCAGGCAGTCGTCGTTAGTTACTCTGGCAGTCCAAGGAATTCGCAACATTCGTCTCAGGAACCACATCTCTGTTGCTTCTAATTTCTTCTTAATTTGTTCATTTACATTCCAAGATTCACTGCCATACAGCAAAACTGGTTCTACATAGCATTTCAGCACTCTCTTTCTTACATTCAGTGATAGTGACTTATTGCATAAGATACTCTTCATTTTCTGAAATGCGGCTTTTGCCTGCCCTATTCTGCTCCTAATCTCTGTTGTACATCTTCCATCTGATGTTATAAATGCCCCTAGGTATCTAAAATTATCAACTTGGTTAAGGATTTTCCCTTCTATTTCTATGTCACATTTTGGTGTCACCATTTTCTTTGATATTACCATTGTTACTGTTTTCTTGATATTCAAGGAGAGTCCTTTCCTTGTACTCTCTGTTACTACTACGTCTAATAATTGTTGTAGGTCTGTTGAATTATCCGCCACCAATACTGTGTCATCTGCATAGCGTATATTATTTATATTATAACCTCCAACTAGTATTCCTGGCATCTCTTTGATCTCTCTCATTATTACTTCGCTATACAGGGAGAAAAGATCTGGTGACAAGACACACCCTTGTCGTACTCCTAGCTTTATCTGTTCGTAACTACCCTCTTTATTTCCCACTTTAATTGCTGCTACTTGGTTCCAGTAAATATTCTTTATTATTCTTAAATCTTTTCCATCAGTGTTGATATCTTCCAACATTTTAATCAGTTAATCATGTTTTACTTTATCAAATGCCTTAGTATAATCTATGAAGCACAAATATATGTCTCTCTGTTTCTCTATTGACCTTTCTATTAGTGTCCGTAATGTATAAATTGCATTGTTTGTGCCCTTTCCTTCCACAAATCCATACTGTTCTTCACTAATTTCCATTTTTATTTTCTTTTTGGTTCTTCTCATTATGATTCTGAGTAGAAGCTTAGTGATATGGTTTATAAGGTTAATTGTACGAAAATCTTCACAATCAATTGCTCCTGGTCTTTTTGGTATAGCTATAAATACAGATTTCAGCATATCACTGGGTAAATATCCACTGCTGTAAATATCATTCAACATTTTGGTTAATATATCTACTCCAAATTCTCCCAATACTTCTAATTCTTCTATTGTGATTTCATCTGGCCTAGCTGTTTTTCCTTTCTTCATACGTTTCATAGCGTCAGCGACTTCTTCTTTCAGAATAGGTGGACCTTCTAAGTTACTATCTTCTGTTAATTCTTCCCTTTCTCCTTCATATAATTCTCTTATATACTCATTCCACCTCTTCATTATAGCATCTTCCTCTAATATTATCTTTCCTGTTTTTGATTTCAAACACCCTGTATTTATTCTTATTTTTCTTCCTGTAAGCTCACTGATTTGTCTGTGCATATTTTTTGTATCTTTAATGGAATTTAATTCAATTTTTTTGCATTGCTCGTTTAACCAACTTTCTTTAGCCTTCCCACATTTATCTTTTATTTCTTTATTTATCTTAGCGTATTCTTGTTTGTCATTTTTAATCTGTTTTCTTTTGTCCATCAGTTTTAAGATATCTTCATTCATCCATTTTTTCTTAGCTATTTTGCCTCTCTCCGGTAATACTTCTTTGCTAGTTTGATGAATGGAGTCCCTTAACATTTCCCATTGTTCATCTATACTCTGTATTTTAGTTATTGCATTGTACCTATTTTTCACAGTCACTCTGTATTGTTCTTGCATTTCTTTATCTATTTTCAGAACCTCTTTATTAAGTCTCATGTTCTTAACCATTTTTTTCCCTCTCTTTAATCTTACTTTTATATGTCCACATAGTGGTACATGATCACTATTACAGTCAGCACCAGGCATTGTCTTTAACATTAATTAAAGCATTTCTAAATCTTTTATTAATTAGTATGTAGTCAATTTGGTTGCGTATTTTCTTATTAGGGCTTATCCATGTGTACAGTCGTCTTTTATGGTGTTTAAACCATGTGTTTCCAATTATCATATCATTGATATTTGCCCATTCTATTAGCTTTTCCCCTCTTTCATTTCTTGTACCTAAACCATAATTTCCCACTACATCCTCCATTTTTCCCTTTCCTACTTTTGCATTAAAATCACCAAGTATTATCTTTATTTCTTGTGATCCAATTTGAGCCATAGCCATTTCTATTTCGTCATAAAAGTGTTGTATTTCTTCATCACTACTGCTTGCTGTTGGTGCATATACTTGTATAATATTTATGTCTATTGGTTTGCCTTTGATTTTTACCATAATAACTCTATCTGAAATACACCAGTATCCATTAATTGACTTGGCTGTTTTTTTGTCTAATATTATTCCTACACCTTTTTCATGTGTATCCCCTCCAGAATAAATTATTGTGTGATTATCAGCTAGAACATTGTTCAACTTTCCTAGCTCATTTAATGTCCTAACATTCCATGTTCCTACTCTAAATTTATTTATTTTAGTTAAGTTTTTGCCATCAGTAGCTGGATGACGGTCTGTTGTCACCTGTGGCTCATGACTGTCCCTACCGGACGAGGATGCCCTAAGACAGCCATAAGACAGCCATTAATGTCCTTCACTAACTTTGAAATATGTTTTGCCATGAAGTCTTGGGAAGATAATGTGGTGGTTTCCCCTTGCCTTCCACATTCACATGGTGGTCTTTTTACCTCTGCCTTTGACAGCCATTTCCGACTGTAAGGACAAGTGAGTGCCCTGCTCTGCTCAGCTGCAGAGTTGTCCACTTATTCCGGTGGATACTCGGTCCCCAGAGCTGTGTTAGCCACACCGTAGTGTGTTTCCATCCTCTACCGCGGGGAGGTGCAGTTGGGATTTTCCCTTCATAAAGTTATGGTCTCTGACCAAAACTCTCCAGTACTTTTAGAGGAAAGATATGGATGAGGCATTTGGGGATAGTATTATGTATTGCAGCTGACAAAAATATTGCTACCATCTCATGACCTGGATTAGTAGAGTGGTAGTCAATGCAGTTATGATATAGAACAAAATGTAGATAAACACTGAAATGTTGGGTGTAAATTACTGGCTTTTTCTGAGGAAAATTTTGCTGGTAATTATCTTAAACGAAACTATATGAATTTGATTGAAGAAGATACAAACAGTGGGTTTTACAGTTAAAGGAGGGTGTGGTGTGAAATGATAGACACTTTAAAGTATGGTAGGAATATGTGCGTTGCGTATTTCAGCTTAAAGAATTCATTGTTTTGCTTTGTTTTGTTTTTTTTGTTGACTTCTGCAAGATGCAGTGAAATACGCCAGGCAATATATTTTGCAACTTACTGATTGTGTCTTCTGTAATCAAATTATCTTATAGTAAAGCGCAACTATAAATGTTATTTGCATATATTATTGTAATGTTATGTCTGCCTATTTCAGACAACAATGGCCACAAAGCTGAACTGGGAGCTAACTGGATACATGGAGTAAAACATAATCCAGTCTACAAACTTGCTGATGACAACAATCTGTTAACAGGACAGGAGCATCGCCTGGACAACAAAAATATCTATGTGACTGAACATGGGGACACCATTCACGAGGGCACTGTTAGAAATGTTGACTTTGCATACGGAACAATGTTGTCCAAATGTGAGGAGTATTTCCTATCGGACACACCTGTAGATGTGAATGAAAGCCTTGGGAGTGAACTAGATCGTTTAATAGATAACAAACTGGCAAATACAGCTGGGGAAGTCCGGCACTTGCTGGAACTCATATACCACCAGCGTCGTCTCATAGAATGCTGTATTAGTGGTTGTGATAGTTTGTATGATGTTTCTCTCTCTCAATTTGGGTCTTATAAAGAACTCCCAGGCAGTCACCTTGTAATTCCTCGTGGCTTCAGTGCCATATTGGATATTGTAAGAAATGGCATTACAGATGACAAAATAAAGCTGAATACTCAAGTGTCAAAAATTCATTGGGGTGATTTTAGTAGTACATCTCATGGAAATCAGTGTCCTGAAGACATGGTTTGTGTGGAGTGTGAGAATGGGGATGTGTACTATGCAGATCATGTAATTATCAGTGTGTCTTTAGGAGTTCTCAAAGCAAATTATGACAGGCTTTTTAACCCACCCCTGCCACAGAAAAAGGTGGATGCCATACAGCATTTAGGGTTTGGTCTTGTGAATAAAGTCATTCTGGTGTTTGATGGACCAATTGTTGAGAAACCCATTCAGCGTATTAACTTAGTCTGGGATCCCAGTGAACACACAGAAGAAAGTCTCAGAGAAAGATGGTTCGGGAAAATCTACTCTCTAGAAGTCGTACATGACAATGTGCTTGTTGGTAAGTTGAATAAAGTCTTGTAATTATACGTGGAATTAATTAGATGTCAGCTGTATAAGTTGTTGCATGTTGTAATCACCTTACATAGCTTATAGCCGGGTAGGAAATTAAAAGTCAGATTAATTAAATCTAGATATGCATATACCTCTTTCTGTGTTATTTTGCATTCTGCTACCATTAAATATTAACATGAGTTTGGCTGTTTGTTGTAAATGTAAAATTCTTTTCTACTGAATGATTGGATATTTTTCAACTGTACTTTAGAGTTATGATTGTCTCCTATATTGTTCCTTCAGCAAGGTGCTGTCATGTCATCATTTGAAGTCAACAGGTTCACATCCTGGTATGGTCTCTATAGCTTTCAATTTTTATATTTTCTAGTGTGCCCTCTAATCTCTTCTTTCCTCCACTTCACCGAGTGCTTTTCAATACCTTTGCATTTTTTAAAATGCTAAGACCTATAGGTTTTTTGCCCACATTTGCTGTCAAAAAGGAAAACCCTATCCTGCAGAGTTTGCGGTGACTATACTAGCCAGGCAGTCTAATTCTGTCCTATACCACAAGATACCACAGGTAGTAATGATAGTTTTTATTTTGGTTTGCTGTCAAGATGAGTTCATGTCAATATAAACATAATTGTTACATGTGTTTGATTAACAAGTTTTTTTTTTTTGTGGCATTAGAAATATCAAAATATAATGCAGTAGTCAGCTTAATGAAGAGCCTAAATGTTTGTTTTTAAGTCTTCAGTAGTTACCTAGTACTGCTGTTGTTTGTGCTGTCTTTACTAGTATTTGTGCATCATTAAGTGTTGAGTTAAATTGAGTATTTAACAAAACATTTGAAACTATACAGGATGGCTGTCTGGTACTGAAGCAATGTTTATGGAGTCCCTGACAGATGAAGAGATCAAACAAGACATGGATAAGGTGGTTAAAATGTTTCTAAAGTCACATTCTCCAAACATTCCAACTTTGAGAAAGGTTATACGGTTAGTACATTTAGACATATCCGATTTTCATTTCTTGTGGAGCATGGGAGTCCTATTGCAGTTAGTTTTCTTATGTTAACCATACCACAACTCTGTGACACTCATAATGTCTGGGCACTTTGTTTTACATTTTTTTCTGAGCCTCATAGTTACCCAACCTTCATTGTTTAACCCTTTACAGGGCATAGCGGCCATTAACAGCCGATACTATTATGCATTGTAAAAACGCGATCTCTCGGCTTTCCGACACTTCCGACGTCTACTTTCACTTTCGCCGACAGCTTGACAACGTGACCGCCATTTGTAAACGCGCTACAATGAATTTGAACGGACTTTTACGGACTTGTTTTTATAGTTTTCGGGATTTTTACGCTGTTTTTCAAAATGGATTTCGGCGATTCTTCAAGTGATAGCCGAGATTTCGCTGATTTAAATGACATTAAAGTTGACATTATGCACGAAGTTGACTATTAATCGGAGCTAGATATCAGTGCAAAGCATTACTTTGCATTAGCAGTCTGAGTCCGACTTTAAAGAAAGTGATTATGATTCTGAAAATGTTTGTAAATTGCCGTATAGATGACGGAAAATCACAAACAACATGCTGTATTTCGTAAATATTTGTGTTCATATATGGATTACCAACAACAATCACGTGAGTAACATATTCTGCATGCTTTTCCCTTCATTGTGTTGTTTATTTAACTAAAATCGGTTGACTAACACCTTATTTGTGATGTTTTTACTAACGCGACCCAAAATTTTACCAAACCTGAAAAAATCTTGCCCATTCAGGGCTAAAAAACGGACAAGCGTCTGCCCTGTAAAGGGTTAATTAGTTCTTTAACACAATATGTAATGTTGCATGATAATTTTATGACTTATAGCATTGTTTACAAATAATTGCATAAAACTAACTTGTGGATATATTTCAGCCATATTTTTGAAGATTTTGAACAGTTCTGAATAATATTGAAAAGTTGATCTATTTTAATGTTTAAAACTCTAAGCTCTTGATTGTTTGGTGAATCCTCTGGAAAATCCCTGAGTTTTAACTCTTTGAGTGTGATGCTTTGCTGTTCAGCTCATTAGTTCCATTAAAATGTATGAAGATATGACACTGAACCCAGATAATAAACCTGAAAGTGTACCCGGGAAGGTTAACCCAGTAAACAAATACCCGCAGAAGTCGGATGTATCGGCCAAAAGGCAAAAAGTATTGCAGCTCTGCTGTAAACTGGTACAGCATAATTATGTCTAAAACAACATTCTGGATGAACGCAGAAGAAGAAGAAAAAGAAGAAGAACCTGAAAGTGGAGAGAGCCCATACCTGTGTTAGTGTGCGTACAATCAGCAATAGTCTGAAGAATAAGAAGTCAGCAGGTTTTGACAGAACTAATCTAGTTAGCAAGGGAAATCATTGTCTATATCTGTCACATGCATGAAGATCTGGAAAACCACTGTTTGATCGAATGCATGGAAGAGAACAGTCTATTTCCATCTCCCAGAGAAGGGAAGTTTAAAATATTGCACTATGTCATACTTTCGCACTAATAAGTCATGCTAGCAAAATGCTCTTGTTAATTACCACATATCTTCAATGCTAGAGCAATCTTTGAGATTTGCAGAGAGTACCATGTAGATTTTCATACTTATTTTATTGACTGCTTTAAGGCCTTTGAGTGTTTAACATTAGATATTGTGGAACATTATGAAGATGTGCAGTTTTCAACACATTTGATCCACTTAATTATAACATATCACTTGAAGCCTCAGGCCTGTGATTTTACAGAAGAATGCTGGCCATTTCTTGGACCACAAAAATGAATAATTTAAATGTTTTAAAGGTGCCCAAGACCAAAGACTTGTCACAAATATCAAAGAGACGAGACATCATTAATTTGTGGCAAAATTGTGAGAAAATAAATGGAGCATGTTGTGACAACTGGAAGGATTTGTGGACAGAGAAATAAAGGAAGACAGAGGAGATTTGTAATGCTCTTTGTCATGGCATGGAAACATGTCAGCACACACATTGATGCAATTTATTGGACATTTGTGGGGAAGCATGATTGCCTATAAGCAGCTATCAGAGTTGCTGGTGAAACATCAGACTGGTTTGATATTCAAATGTGAGTAAGAAATGGGGGAATTCTCCCCCACACCTGTTCAATATCTGTGCAGAAAATATAATAAGGGTAAAAAGAAGATCAGCCATGCAAGTTTCAATCCATTCATTTTTGGTGGACATTCAATGTCAAATCTCAGATAGGCAGATTATAGTCCTCTTCTTAAACAGCTAACATTTAGAACAGTTAATTCTGCTTTATCAAAAGACAGTGAAGATCAAAACCATTTTTGAACTTTACAACAAAACACATATAATATAAATGTTAATGTCCACAGAAAAAAACTACATGTTAACCAAAAATTACTAAAAAAAAAGCTGAACAGCGCATTTGAATATAAATGTTATAGACGGTTTCTAAGAATATCTTGGGTAAAGAAAAGAACAAATGCATCCATACTTCAAGAGCTGAATATTGAAGAGGGTTGGCTATTAAAGACGATAAAACAAAGAAAATTTAAATATTTTGGTCACTTAAACGTCATGAGAGTTTGGAGAGAACAATATTGGAGGGATATATGCCTGGGAAGAGAGGAAGAGGAAGGCCAAAGAGAAGATGGGTGCAGGATGTGGCGGATGATCTCCAGAAGAGTGTATCGGACGCTTGACATCTTGCTTGTGATCGAGAAGTTTTCCGGAAAGTTCTTATGGGAGCTAGGTTCTGCAAATGACATGCTACTGAATGAATGAAAGAACCAAAAATTAGAGCTAACAGTGAAGAAATGTAAAATGTCACAAACTTTGAATACCTTGAACCCCCACTCAGAGCTGTTTAAAATAAGTCAGAAGCAGACTGGCCATAGAAGGTATTAAGCAAAACATTCAGCAGTGTATTAAGAGCCCATGGGAAAACACCAGGAAACAAATTAAATTGCAATTTTGAAAACATGCATCTTTCATGAGGCAACATGTTGAGGTGAGTCATGGACCACTTCACGATCACTAAGGAAGGAAATTGAGACTTGAACTTTACTGCCATTCTAGAAAACCTGGACATCAAAGAAGACAGGCTGATAGACAGTCTCATGCCTCCGAAACTGAAATACTTCGGCCACAACAAACATCACAGAGTCATGGAAAGCATGCTTACTGTCAGAAGAAGCAGAATTTGACCAGCACGCAGGTGTACGCAGGACATTAAAGAACCTTAGGCATAAAAGTGCATGGTAGATGGGAACTGGCATGTGATCAAGTGCTTTTAAACAAGCTGTGATGAGAGCAACATATTTCATGAGATAGACTACATGATATGTTGGTCCGGTTATATATCATCAAATGACAATCAGACCCTTCACCAAAAAGTGGATTTATTTTTGGAAAGTAGAAGCTGCTGATTGTGTTTTGCAGCTATAGAGCATTGGAATTTTCTGAATTGGAAAGGTTATTTATTCTATCAGTGACAACCGTAAAAATAGAATTGAATAGACAATGAGCATTTAATTCAAATTGGTGGTGATAATAACGTCCAAGTTCATTATTATCAGTACAGAAAAGCATAGAGTGCATAATATTATCTTATTGGGTTGGAAAAAATAACATTGCTTGTTGTGTGCTTGTTAAATTATGAATATTGTTTTGATGATAGAAATACTGCTTTTTTAATACAGGTTAGTTTTTATTGACTTGTTTTGTATGCTGATTTTAGTTAAAGTCAGTAAAAATTTCCTGTCTATTGTAGTTTTAAATTAAAAAAAAAAATGTCCTATAATCTATTTGTGTCTTTAGGTTTTTCCATGTTTTCTTTGACTTGTTTACTCTAATAGAACATCTTGGGATCAAAGTAAACATATTCGAGGGTCGTACAGCTACATGGCTGTTGGTTCCACACAGGATGATATCATTAATCTCAAGCATCCCCTTACCAAAACTCTACAAGACAACACCAGAAAGGTAATTCATCTTTTGTTGATTTTCATGGGTGAATGTCTTAGCAGCATAAAAATATTGCTTGTCCTTTGCAGGACATTGCCATCAACCCCAACGCAAGGTTGATTTTCTAGGCAAGTTTACGTTCAGTAGTTTGCCATTGCTTTGTGAATGGATATTCAACGTTAGTCCAACTGACCGGTGTAGGAAACAATTTCTCCCTACCGCGCATATCGGTGCATGGTGTGTTTCTGTATGACATGTTACATATGTGTTTATGATGATGTGTTTTTGTGTGTCATGTTACATACATGTTGTATGATGATGTGTGACTATGTTACACATGATGTATGTTGATGTGTTTCTGTGTGTCATGTTACACATGATGTATGTTGTGTTTTTGTGTGTCATGTTACATATGTTGATATGTGTTGTATGATGATGTGTTTTGTGTGTTATGTTACACATGATGTATGTTGATTTGTTTTTGTGTGTCATGTTACATACATGTTGTATGATGATGTGTTTTTGTGTGTCATGTTACATGTGTGTTGTATGATGATGTGTTTCTGTGTCATGTTACATATGTGTTGTATGATGATGTGTTTTTGTGTGTCATGTTTCATGTGTGTTGTATGATGATGTGTTTCTGTGTGTCATGTTACATATGTGTTGTATGATGATGTGTTTCTGTGTCATGTTACATATGTGTTGTATGGTGATGTGTTTCTGTGTGTCATGTTACATACGTGTTGTATGGTGATGTATTTCTGTGTGTCATGTTACATACGTGTTGTATGATGATGTGTTTTTGTGTGTCATATTACATACATGTTGTATGATGATGTGTTTCTGTGTGTCATGTTACATATGTGTTGTATGATGATGTGTTTCTGTGTGTCATGTTACATATGTGTTGTATGGTGATGTGTTTTTGTGTGTCATGTTACATACGTGTTGTATGATGATGTATTTCTGTGTGTCATGTTACATACGTGTTGTATGATGATGTGTTTTTGTGTGTCATATTACATACATGTTGTATGATGATGTATTTCTGTGTGTCATGTTACATACGTGTTGTATGATGATGTGTTTTTGTGTGTCATATTACATATATGTTGTATGATGATGTGTTTCTGTGTGTCATGTTACATATGTGTTGTATGATGATGTGTTTCTGTGTGTCATGTTACATACATGTTGTATGATGATGTATTTCTGTGTGTCATGTTACATACGTGTTGTATGATGATGGGTTTTTTATGGCATATTACATACATGTTGTATGATGATGTGTTTCTGTGTGTCATGTTACATATGTGTTGTATGATGATGTGTTTCTGTGTGTCATGTTACATATGTGTTGTATGATGATGTGTTTCTGTGTGTCATGTTACATATGTGTTGTATGATGATGTGTTTCTGTGTGACTGTCAGAAGTCGGGGTGCCCCACCAGCTAGATGAAAGTATTTATTCACTGGCGAGCAACCCCAGATAGTCAGAAACTGACTAGGGACAAAATCTATATGGCTGAACTACAGATTAAGCCCTGAATATCCAACGTACAGCTCTAAGTGGCTCGTTACAAAATTGAAATGAACTGAGCTGAATATTCGCCAAGGTATAGGAAAGAGAAGGTTAGCTTAAGATAGATGTTTTAAGTCTAAATATATTAGTATAGACGACTATCTCAGTACAGGTTTTCTCCCTGACTGCTCCTTTCCTTGGTGTGTAAGTGAACCCCCACCAATGTACACACACAACACGTATGCACAATTGGAATTAAAATATAACGACAGAACTATGAGTTACAATACTACAACATTTATTTGCTAATCATAACAATAGACATCGGATGATTGTCAATATGAGGATGATAAAATCATATAACATATTGTGATGAGAAACATTACGTAACTTTACTTGTTACTTCATCTATCTGGAACTGTGGTCCAGATCCCCACTCTCCAGTAGACTCAACAAAAGAAACAGCTTGCCGGTATTCTGACGATCTTTCAGTCCTAGCACTACCTAGTTAGTAGTCTCGAGTCTTGAGATCTGTAAAATAGGTGCTCCTTGTGAGAGCTTGAAAGAAAGTCAAGAATGTGTTATATCAGTTCTACATCAGCGCAATCCTAATTAAAACATATCATAACACAAACATATACAATGACCAGTCTGGCCAAGTTTATCTTCCAGCTCTACTGTGTTCACCATCCTCCTTCTCCCTACTGTCTTTAGTCTGGGACGGGCTTTTCAATTGTCTCACACGCCTGTAATGATTACATTTCTGCCGCCCCATGCCCATGTCGCTAATGCAGAAATTCTGTGACGTACAGCCGCTCCGTCCAATGTTAGTTTAGCAGCTCACAGGGTCGGTAAGGGTATTATAACAATGCCTGATCATCCGGGCTTGCAAGCTGTGACTAGTAGCTGTGCCAGGTTTCCATGCATTACCGTGAACGCACGCCCACAATACACTGAGAAAGTTTAGCACCATATACCCTATACTACCAATTGTGGGTAATGTCTGTACCATTACACCTCTGCTTCCAACACAATCATTGGCCCATGTGCCAATGCGCAGACAATAGCATAACACTTCATATTGGCAGGTTTGCATATGACAAATCAATATATCAAACATCCAATACACATAAACATATTGATTAAACTAGACATATTATGATACTTTAACATCATAGCATAATGCACTAGTTAGTTTATGAAATTACACATACATACATCCAACATATCCGTAAACATTATATTACTTCAAGATGGACATATACTGATCCTCAACATAATAGCATCAGGCATTATTAATGAGTACTAATATTGTATAGCTACAAAATGAGATATACAACAAGTCTAATTGAAGTTACCACACAGACCAGCTATATTTGCTGAGCTGCCCGGTTTAATCACACTTAGTTACTGCTGTTGTAAGAATTAAATAAATAGTCAGTTGACTATATTCTGTACAACAAATGCACACACCAACAAGCAACTATGATAGTGTACCAAGAAATGACAAGCATCTACCAAGACACCTAAAAGTATACTTAGACAAGATCTGTCTTACATAAGGTTCTACGTCTCAGAAGAGTAACACTTTAAAGCAATATGATATTGAACACATAACTTAGAAAGAATACTCAAGTAACCTGAAGCAATGATAATTCTGGAAGTAACCTAGGTCAGATATAGACTGAGAGTCATTACATCCATCTAAAACTCGACTAGTTACTAAGAATTAATTCTCCTAGTTAAATCCAGCAACCTAAGAATCATACAAAACGAGCTGGTTGTCTCACCTGTTCTGAAGTCAGACTTAATCTAACATAAAACAGGCTAGGGACCCTTATTTAAGCTGAGTCTAGCAGACAGTGTCTGAGACACTATTATCTCTTTGGCAGTCCCGTCATAAATTCTTCTTATCTCCTCCTGACAGTAATTGCAATTAAGTCCAAGTCTGTCCAGTCATAAAAATTCTTTTAACCACTAACCCTCACCATAGTGTCACACCTGGATGGTTTTGCGTTGCCAGCCCCAGATCAGTTTCACAGTCTTATCAGTGATTTCACACCTACCTGGGTCTGCCAGTCAGAGTGGATGGGGCTTGTTTATAGCCCTGGGGCTATTATCTCCATCTGGCGTTAATTGCCTTTATTCAACCACTGGCCCAGTTCATTGTTGATTCAGCATGTCTGGGTCAGCAGTTTCCCAAGGTGTATACTAATTATCTAGTTGCCATTTTACTTGCCATCTGCAAGCTTACGTCATGGCTAGAGGCTTTTTGTGAATAATCTTACCTCACGACTAGATAATTTTGGAGTAGTGTGATTAATTCATTCTTTCTCAATTTGGCCTCTCAAATTTGGAGACCGAGAAAAATATTCTGGGATGTTAAGGCGGCCAATTCGTGACAGTGACCATGTTACATACATGTTGTATGATGATGTATTTCTATGTGACCATGTTATATATGTGTTATATGATGATGTATTTCTGTGTGTCATGTTACACACACACGTTGTATGATGACATGTTTTTGTGTGTCATGCTACACACATGCTGTATGATGATGATGTGTTTCTGTGTGACCATGTTACGCATGATGTATGTTGATGTGTTTCTGTGTGACCATGTTACGCATGATGTATGATGATGTGTTTCTGTGTGACCATGTTACGCATGATGTATGATGATGTGTTTCTGTGTCACCATGTTACACACATGCTGTATGATGATGATGTGTTTTTGTGTGACCATGTTACACATGCTGTATGATAATGATGTTTCTGTGTGTCATATAGTTGACACATCAATTAATTTAGCAAGATATCCTGTGATAACTTCTGGCTCTGGTCTCTCCATATGTCTGTAGCCTGTAGTGTTGTTCGCTGGGGAAGCAACGCACCCATCCTTCTACTCCACAACACACGGAGCCTTGCTGACTGGAAACAGGGAAGCAGCGAGAATATGCAAGTTTTGGAAACCTCAGGAAGGTGAGTTTCGCTTCATTGTCATGGTGTGTTACAGCTGTCGGCTGTTGCCTCACACTGAAGGTCATAGGTTGATTTTTGTACTGCATCATTCAGACCATAAGCCCAAAACCCTTGAGGGTCAATTGGTGCCTTGTGTGATGCTGTCAGCAGGAGGCTTGCTGTTGTGCAGTGCCGAGCCAGATGTAATAAAACCTGGTCCAGTGAAGTCGAACTTCTCAAATTTAACCTTTTAACCTTTGTTATAAAAAATAAGATAACTTCTAGTTGATATCGAAGATACATGAACATAGCATGTGACTAGGAAGCTCAGTAAACAATACATACAAAATCAAACCATTGACCGTCAGAAGATGTCCGAATAATTTTATTTGTTGTATGTAAATTCAAAAATGGCTGTAGCTTTGTCAGTATAGTTATCTGTCTGTGTCCAGGGTAGGTATCATTGATAACAGAACCAAAATATGTAAATTTGTGCACCATTTTTGTAAATCACATTGTTTCTAACATCTCATTTTCACATTAAAGTTAGTTCTTGTTGATCAGTTCTGTTCTAACTATACTGTTGTATACAGTAGACAATCCACTGCAAGCATCGAGTGTATAGTTAGTTCATGATATGAAGATCATTGCTTCTTGTTCAAGATAAAAACGCTCAAGTTGTCATAACAAATATATGATATACATGAAGCAGTCAGTGCATGTATAGTAAATGCCATGGTTTAAAATTGGTTAGAAATACATTTTTAGTTCAGTCAACATTTTAGTTGTGAAATATTGTTACATATTTTTCACTTGAACAATGCAAGACATTTTCATTTGAACAATAAATGAAATTTCCAAAAACTCCTTGTTGAATTACTTGTTTCAGAAACCACAGGAAAGTATGCTGACTTGGGTCTTAGTGATGAAGAGAACACTGAAGAAGAAGAAGAAGAGGAGGAGGAAGAGAAGCTTTCTGAAGAGGAGGGTGTTCGCTATTTTTCAGCTAAAAGCGTTGATTAATGTTGTCTGAATGGAAAATTGTGTGCAGTAATTAATTTCATCTCATCTTCCATATAAAAGCTTTTATTGACACCATGAGAGGCGACACCTACAGAATCTGTGCATATCACAAGATTTTGTTTGTTTGAATTTCCAAGTGTTACACTTATTTATTAGAAAAGCAACTGGACTGTATGGTTTTACATTGCCATTTATACTTAACTTCAGTTATGTGTTTGTTGTATTGTATTGTATTGACATTTCAGAGAATATCTATGTGAATGAAAATACGTTATCATGCTCTCATTCTCTTTGTTATACCGCACTTAATAAATAAAATATCTTGAAGCTGTTTGATGGAACAAACTACCCACACACAAAAAAACATGCACACACACACACCTGTTTTGTTTGTAATTATATATATATAATTAGAGTGAACTATATATATATAGTTCATTCTGTACTAAGTAAATGTATTTATGTTGTTTGTTCATCATGAATAATGCAGACACTTACCTTCTAGTGAGTTCAGTTGTTATGAGTATGAAGGTAGCCTATATGAGCCCAGAATGTTTTTGAGCAATGTGGACACTTGTTGGTAGTGACGCTAGTGAGAGGAATCTGCTGCATGAAACTTTCTGATTAGTCACTATTGATTTGCTGATGTTATCTTTGCTGCACCATGATAAGTGATTGCTATTCGCATTGGCCTTGGGCAGCAGCCTCCCATGTGTCTTGTGTTCTCAAAGGTCTTAAGGGTGTCCTTGTAGCATTTGTTTCTGGCTGCCTTGAGATTTTATTTTATGTTGTAGTTACTAGTCAAATACCATAATGGTTAGTTACCCCTTCACATGACACAAACATTTGCTGTTTTCTTCAGAAAAGAGTTATTAATGTGAGATAAGTAAATCAACATTACTGCTTTGTTTCTATTTTACTGAATGCCCATTTGATAAACTTGGTAATTTATTTCACTTAAAGATTCTGATATTTATTGATGGAATAAACCGACAAATGTCATCTGTATACTAATATTCATGGGGTCATGCTAGTGTTGTGGCTAGGGCCCTGGCTTGCCTAGACAGTGATCCCATGTAGTGGCACAATGCTTGTTCCAGTTTGAATGGATCTTGGATTGATCCAGGCTCGTAGAATAGTTACCAGAGATTTCACTGGATACTGATATGATACTATTTAGCTCATCATCATGGCTTAAGCAAACAAGCATCTTCACAGATCTCAGTCCTTGATGTTCTTAATCAATTCTGTTGATGATATTCCTCCATGCTATCATCTAGCCTGTCCACCATAATTTCTCTGTCTACCCATGCCTCTTTTGCTGCTGATCCTTCCAATCTTCACATTTTCCAGTGTCCCAGTTCTCATTACATGACCAAAGAACATTGTCTCCTTATATTTGCAAGTAATGTTTTAATTTTTACACTATACATCTTTAATGGTGTCTATTTTAATAATTATGGTGTGTGAGCTAGTGACTTACTGTAGACATTGAAAATGAATGTTCAAGAACACATCTACATATTTCACACGGAGCATGAGCACATCTCTTTATTATGAAACATAAATATACACAAGTATCCTGCCAGAAACCACACAGTTGGTAGTCAGAAAAGAAAATTTCCTTGTTTGTCCATATAAGATTGTCATGCGTCCTTGTCAAAGATATTTTCCATGAAGACACTAAAGGCAATCTCTAAAGTTGCAGCAGATGAAAGAAAACCCTGAACAGAACATGAAGTTGTGATGGTCAGTTATGTTTCTCCACATCTCGCAAAGTCTGACATCGTATATGTACTGACTCCTTTCCATGCAACGCTGTCAAGAATCTTTTCTCACTCTCTCTTGCACTGCCCCTATTTCCATACTTTCTTCTAGTTATCACACATGCTGAGTCAATGTCTACTTAAAGGCTTAAGCCTAAAACTGTATTTCTTGTGTATGCAGTTGGGTTGCACAAGCAACAAGACAAATGAAAAACACAATTACTTCCACCTCCTCTGCAACGCTTTACTGCAAAAACAGGACAAAAGAAGAAAATAGTTGGGTTTATGATGATGATGTTATGCGCAGTGGGTTTACAATATTCTTAACACACATACAAGGTAAACTGTAATTTGCAATTATACTTCTTCTCTCTTTCGCTTGAAATATATTTTTATCTGCAATGTTGTTTCTTGCATTAACTTCTCTGTCTGTATTTAGTTCAGTTATACTAATTCTGATGACTTGGGTCTTTTCACTCATTTCCAGAATGACCCAGCACCCGTGTAAATTGTATTGCCATCTATATTTATTATGCCTACTGGCTCCATAATACGGGTTGAAGCCACATGTTGAGAATTTTGTTTTAAAACTGACCAATATGGCCCCAGAGCTGACACAGCTTTACCAAATGGACAAGTAAGAAGGGCTGGTGGGACACTGACCATGTCACCCCCAGATGTGGTCATCTGCGGCCTCAGATTTCTGGCTTTCATGCATACCTCCATTGAAATCTTTGATTTTTTAACATGTAACTGTTTCTACTTATACCCATGTTGTTTATTTCTCGTGCAATGTCTTACCAACATATGTAATATTTGTATGTATAAACTTTTGATTTTAAACTGATACAAGCTGTTTTAATTATCAAACTTGTCACTGCTAGTATATCGCAAGGAACATAGTTTACTAATATTTTGGTCGGTGAAGAAAAATGCACTAGGTGTTGGGAATACTCCCATCCTATTGAGTAGTTTGTGCTTCGCAGTCAGGGTTTGGTAATGATATGGTTTCATCATGGTAAACAAGTAACATCATTCATCCCACACCTGTGAGCTCTCAAAGTTAGGTGTGCAGGGCATTGGAACTGACATCTGCCATCATCATGAGAAATTGTGGTGGTTCTATTGCAGTGTACACAAGTGTTTAATCCCCTACAAGCTTCACCACAGCCATAAATCCTGCTTTTGTTTGAGAGACTAGTGTCTGTGTCCAGGATGTTCACAAAGTATGCTAGATTGGATAGTGATGTGTGGGAAAGCATCATGACAGAGATTATTGCAGTTAACTTCATGTTTATAACCTTCATTTGGAATAAATCATGCATAATTGGAAGTGATCATTACAGATTATTTCACATCAACTTCATGTCTATAACCGTCATTTGAAATAAATCGTGCATAATTGGAAGCAATCATAACAGATTATTGCAGTCAACTTCAGGTTTATAACCTTCATTTGAAATAAATCATGCATAATTGGAAGTGATCATTACAGATTATTTCACGTCAACTTCATGTCTATAACCGTCATTTGAAATAAATCATGCATAATTGGAAGCAATCATAACAGATTATTGCAATCAACTTCATGTTTATAACCTTCAATTGAAATAAATCATGCATAATTGGAAGCAATCGTAACAGATTATTGCAGTCAACTTCATGTTTACAACCTTCATTTAAAATAAATCGTGCATAATTGCTTATGTAATATTCATCCCTATGTTTGAGAGGCTCGTGTCTGTTTCCAGGATGTCCATTAGGTATGCTAGAGTGGATAGTGATGTGTGGGAAAGCAATCATGACAGAGAATGTTGTACAGTTAACTTCATGTTTATAACCTTCATTTGAAATAAATCATGCATAATTACTAATGTAACATTCAATCCTTCATGACCTAGAGAGAATGGTGCTGCAGGGAGTGACTAGAGGATCTGGCCGTATCAGACTACAACTGGTACCATTAGCTTGGGACTCTTTGCTGGCTGTTGAAGATGACGAAACATGTTTGGGAATATTCAGAGATCTGTGATGTCGGTTCCTAACTCATGTCAACTCAACCCTTTGTTAGAGAGATCAGTGTTTCCAGGGGTCCCCATAGGGTGTGCTAGAGATGATTGTGATCTGTGGGAGGAAACAGTCATAACAGAGATTATTTATTGCACAGTTGATTTCATGTTTATAACCTTCACATGACAGAAATGCATAATTGCTTATGTAACATTAATCCAGTGGTTTGTTCTTTGCAGAACTTTTCCCCCTATAAGTCTTTTGAAATGTCTCTTTACCATAAATCAGATGCCCTGCCTCTTGCGGTCATGTGTAAATTATGTATTACATCGTGAATCCATCTGTGTTGTAGTCTTCCACTTCCCCGGTGCATTTCCTTTCATAGTTATCATGTCCAGACATTCATGTTATTTTGTACATGTTCAAAATATGCCTGTTAGCTCGGTTTTAGTTGTATTAATAAGCAATCTGTTTAGCTGTACATTGTAGCATTGTGGAGAAGAGATGCTGGTTTGAAGATAACTCTGTAAACACCAGCTGATTGTTAGGATTACAATGTTGTAAACTTTAGCCAAGCCAGATTTAGAGAGAACTTGGTAAGTCAACATTTGAGTGTAGTTCAGATAGATAGACCATTGTTGATCGTATTTTTGTTTGCTGAGAATCAATGCCATACTGCTAATGATTCTCAAGTGTATACAGTTGTGGTATCTATAGCAATCAGTTCTGTATGATGATATTATACAATGAAACAAACATGTATTATTACATCTATCTAAGGTCTCTGCCCAACGAAACAAAATAATACACAGAGGGAAATAGGTGAAAATGTAATGATATAATGAAAACTAAAATAAATATCATTAAAATAAGTATGAAGAAAAGACAACACAACTGTTTGTTTCATTAGTCACTACCGTTATTTATATGATGAGCTGGTTTCTACATGTATTCATTAAATAGCGTCTGGTATATCGTAGTTGTACATGACAAATCCTAAGCATAATTGTTGATTATTGATGTTCTCACTGACCAGTTGATCATTTAATGATAACGCTTAAATGTGTACAGACTACTTCTTCAGGGACATCAGTTTGAGTTCCTGTAATGTGATTAACAGAAATGGAGAATGTTGTTGATTTATTTTCTAAAGCGTAACATTCTTGTCAGTACCCATTTATGATGTTTATTAACACTAATACAATAAGTACAATACTTAAGACTAAACACCAAAATGCAATAATTATAACAGCTATTGTGTTACTAATACAAAAGGTGTAATACCACAAACTAAACATCGAAACATGCAATAATTACAACAGCTATTATTTTGTTTACCGGTCTCCGTGGCGAAGAGTTACGGACGTGATTCATAATCCTGTATACCCGGGTTTGAAACACAGTGTTGCTGGGTTTTTGTTTTCCAAAAAAGATATAGGTGCCGGTCGTTCAGAAATCAGTGGCAAACTACTGAACATAAAACTTGCCCAGGAATCATGAACAGCAAAAATGCTGGGGTTGACTGCTACGTCGTGTGAAGGACATGCAACTAAATTAAACATTTTTAATTATTTTGTTTAAAAACTTATGTTTTCCAAGCTCGTGCTTACAAGATGGCCAGGTTTTCAGTCCCTGTTGCAGATATCTTGTGTCCTACAAGTATGATTGTGGGCTCTACCAAGCCTCATAAAATTGTTACCAGATAATTTACAGAATATTCCAGAATTGTCTGGGAAGAAAAGGTGAAAGCTGCTGTGACCTCTAGCTGAAAGATTTCAGAATGTAATTATTAATACTTAATCTGCAGAGATACAAGCAATTCTTTTAACCCCTATGCTACTGTGTAAACTGTTGTGAATTTCAGCATGCATACTCATTTGAAAAACACTGCTGTGTGATGCTGTTGCATATCTGTAAGCATAAGCAGACTGTGTCTTACTTGCTTGTATACATAGTAAAGTGTAATACTGAAAAAATCTCACGTATGTTTTTACAGATACAGTGATTTATGGATTACCTTTTGTTGCAGAAGAAAAATAATCATCTCACCTGATATTTTGGCCATTGTTTCCTTTCAGACGTTATTCAATTGGCTTCAAGGGTTGTAGTGTTTGCAAAATGAAACTTTATTTTTGACACATTTTATATACAAAATATTATAGTTGAAACCTTGTGGCCTCATATATTAAATTGAAAAAAAAGGTAAGGTAGTCCTAAGGCGGATACTGCTGCTAGAGTGCAAAGTGTTAGGCTGCCACACTTTCTCAGCTTTGGTATAATAAAGTGGGGTGGCTAGTTACTTTCCTCAACACTTTTCCTTCCCAGAAAAGTGAGAAAATTATCAGCTACCTGTTTTAAGCCAGGTTGACCTCAAAGCCTTACTGGTCAGAAAATAAGAGTCCTGCCATTCATGGTCCAGTGTCCACTCCCAGCAGTGGCAGGGTTCTGTCTGACCTGTTCAGCTCTGGAGGTGACTCAGTCTCCTGTTTTAAAGAAATCACAGATTTTCTGTTGGAGGCAATTGTTCTCTGTTGTAATCACAGAACAAACTGTTCACCTAATGCTGGGTTGCTTAGTTATGATACCAGCTATCAGTATTGTTACCAATATCTTTTTCTTATGTTCTTTGTCTTTTTGGTTTATATATAGCATTTCTTGTTTATACAAATATTTTATACATGTTATATTTGTCTCATAATAAAATATGCTCATCTTAAACTGTGTGTTCATGTAAATTGATCATGTCTCAGCAGCTGCCTATGCCTGGATGTATGACACATGGCCATGCTCTTGTCAAGGGGAAAGAGTAAGCAGAACTTTGGTTTGTTCTGTGATTATTGTGGAGAATCCGTCAAGACATGGAGTGGACATCCTGATTGCTAGTGGATATTTCAGTTATTCTGCTGATTTTACTGACAGGGTTGAAACAACAGCTTTGTTTTGGATGAGAGACATTGGTCTCAGGCATGGAGTTGTGAGAGTTGGAGATGATCTGAGCATCTGTTGTTTGTCCATCAAGAATGATGACCATTGATTTCATCCAGTGGGGTTGAAAGTATGGAGCCGTGAGTTCTAAGATGGCTGGTAAGGCCTATTTTGGCTCGAAATTTCCTTTGATAATGATTAATGTGGGCAAAGAATGCTTGACGTTCCAGGAGGAAGATTTCCTACAGTGGTTTTTCTGTCCAGCCTTTTCTTCACAGCTCTTGCAGTCCTGGTTGCTTCACAAGTGACTGCACCCTTGCGTAATGATGTACGCCGTGAATTTTGGTCTTTGGCAGCAATCTCCCAGGTGTTGTGATGAATTCCAAAAGCTTTTAGTGACATCTTCAGTGTCTTTAAAGCGTTTCCTCTGGCCGCCTTGGGAGTGTTTACCACAACGCAGCTCGCTATAAAAAATATGTTTGGAGAGCCTGTGATCTGGCATGCGAGTCAAGTGGCCAGCCCAGTGAATCTGATTCTTCATTTGTAGAGTGTGGATACTGGGCATGGACGCTCTTTCTAGGACTTCAGTGTGTAGGATCTTGTCTTGCCATTTAATCTTCAATAGCTTCCTAAGGCAGGCTGTGTATAAGTGGTTAAATTTCCTAGTGTATCGCTGGTAAACAGTCCAGGTTTCACAAGCATATAACAGCATGGACAAAACGGCTGCTTTGTAGACTTTCAGCTTTGTTTGCAGGCTTATTCCATTTCTGTCCCACACATTCTTGTACAGTCTGCCAAAGGCCACGCTGGCCTTGGAGATCCTTGCATTCACTTCGTCATTAATTGTGGCAGCTTGGGACACAGTGCTGCCGAGATAGGTGAATTTGTCCGCAACACTTAATCTATGACCATTAACTTTGATATTCGGCACGGTGTGATTAATCCCTGAAACTGGTTGGTACATAACTACCGTCTTCTCCAAGTTGATATTGAGCCCAAAGTTGGCACAGGCATATGAGAAAGCTGAAACATTATGTTGCATGTCCGCCTCTGAGTTTGCATATAGAGCGCAACCATCAGCAAACGAGCTCTTTGACGGTGCCGCTGGTAGTTTTGGTTTTAGCTTTCAGCCTTCTGAGATTGAACAACTTTCCATCCATGCGGTAGTTTGTCTATTCCAATGTCGTTGTTTTCGAAGGCATTCGTCAGCATAGCTGAGCATCTATGATCTTCTTGTCAGGCATGAAATGATGAACGTCCGTTTTGATATTTACAAGCAGCAGTCAGAACACTGTGCACTTTCCTCATAAATTAAGACAGGCATTAGTTAGTTAGTTAGTCAAAAGATCATCCTCATTGCACATCGAACCATTCAGTCCATAAGTGCTCGGATTCCCTCCTCAGCAAATCCCGCAGCGTGTAGCGGCTAACGACACCAGTTCTAGACAGGCATTAGTGCTGTCTATCATTGTCAAGACGTTGGTTTAAATCTCTAGTGCTGACATGTGCATGAGAAGCTGGTCCATGTGTGTATGAAATGGCCACATTGGCTAAACCTAGGCTTGTGTAATCAAATTCTGCACCTTCAGGGCAAGTCCGTGAAGCACATTTATGATGAGTTATTCACCATTTATAAGGATATGAGCTCTTTTTATGACGCTGTGAATCATTGGGAAGAACGGTTAAGTGGACATTGTTTTACCAATTACCAGTTCGTGATAGCAACTAAACATGTGGTTCTGAGTCAGACAAGAGAGTAATACAATCAAGGCAACAGATTGGTGAAGAAGAGATGGGGAAAGTGCATCGTCTTGACTAGTGAATACATAGGGAAGTACTAAAGTTCTCATTAATTTCCAGGTACATGTCTTGACTCCGTCATACTAAGGTAAAACTATTCGACGACCAGTCATACAGTGTGTTAATATATTGGACCATACCAAATTGTACTAACCAGATGTCCATGAGTCCTTATACGGTACCACACCATAATTTTTGCCCTAAATAAGATGATCAAGATGTTTGATGGGAAAAAAATCAAAAGAAATGCAACATATAGGAGTATTTCAATAATAAAAGTACACGGACTTGTAAAGATAAAGTAATTTTATATATATACGGTGTGCTGAGGTAGGGAGTTTAACCCCTACACCTGTCAGTTGTACTAAAATATTGACTTCTCATCCTTGACTTTGGGGCGTAAATTAAAAGTACCTCTGAAGTCGGAGTGGGTTCCCTGATGGTGAGGGACACAAGTAATAGGGAAAGCTGATCCACAGGTAAAATTCAGTGCAGTGCTACTAGAAGTCGCGTGTATGGGCAACGTTTGAGTACAAAGCTAGTTAGCGCATATATATATATATAAAGTTGAACTAAACTCACAGCTGCACTTACAAATCAGCAATAAACTGAGGCAGTGCTTATATATATATATATATATATATAAAGTTGAACTAAACTCACAGCTGCACTTACAAATCAGCAATAAACTGAGGCAGTGCTTATATATATATATATATATATATAAAGTTGAACTAAACTCACAGCTGCACTTACAAATCAGCAATAAACTGAGGCAGTGCTTATATATATATATATATATATATAAAGTTGAACTAAACTCACAGCTGCACTTACAAATCAGCAATAAACTGAGGCAGTGCTTATATATATATATATATATATATATAAAGTTGAACTAAACTCACAGCTGCACTTACAAATCAGCAATAAACTGAGGCAGTGCTTATATATATATATATATATATATAAAGTTGAACTAAACTCACAGCTGCACTTACAAATCAGCAATAAACTGAGGCAGTGCTTATATATATATATATATATATAAAGTTGAACTAAACTCACAGCTGCACTTACAAATCAGCAATAAACTGAGGCAGTGCTTTTCAGGTATTCATTTACAAGGAAAGTTGACAATTCTGGTTGTGATCTTTATGTTATACCATTGTAACCGGCTTTGAGATAAGTCTAATAATAAATAAGACCTTAGGCTGCTGCTGTAACATAAGATTGTTTGCATTGTAAAGGATCCCTTCATATGTGTCCCATTACCCTCTAATAGTGGAGAGTCTCAGCACAGAGCATGAGCTGTAGAGTGCTGGTGAGCATCCAGATCTGTGGATACTATATCCACAGATAATCTTCTGCCATTGATCTCTATATAGAAGATAGGCCCTCAACAGTCTAGCCTTGTGTAGACTTGTTCATTATCGGGTGCATTTTGCGGCCTATAACAGGATGAGGTAGCCGGCCTCACGCCAATCTTCCTTATTGGCATCTTATTTCACGCATGGGAGGTAACAATGTTCCTGTTTCTTGTCACCATTATGGGCCCTGTATGGCAGATGGATCCATGCATTCTGTAACAATATTTTTGTGCTTAAGTTTTCTGGTTCTGAAATGTAGCCTGGACAGCGACTTATTATTCACCCTGCTCTGTTTTTATTTCCAGCTACTGATAAATATTCAAAGTGCACACAGGTCCTACTTTTTTGCCTTTATCGTATAAGGTTAGACATCCTATTCACTATCTTGGTTTCGGGAGGGGGGGGGGATATAACATCCTCAGATTACTCATTTTAGTAGCATCTACAGCTTTATTCTTGCTGCCTGCTGCATTTAGCTGTACCGCTAAGCTACTTCGTCATTTGAATGAAACATTTTATTGAGACTCGGTTAACACTTAGAGTGCATTCTCTCTCCATAACTTTCTGCTGTTTGGGACATATGCTTGAATGACATTGATATCAAAAGGTCTGCATTTTTCTAAACATGGTGCATGTCCTTTGCAAGACGTTGCAATCAACCCCAGGTGATTTTGTAGGTAGTTTTACGTTTGCCATTGCTTTCTGAAAGATAAGTCAACATGGAACGAACCAACTGCTCCGCCATCAGAACACGGGAAGTTTAAACGCCAGTGCGATAAACCCTCTCAGCCTCGGTGGCCCCTGAATTTAACTGTACCAGTAATATTTAGTCTGACGCTGCTCAGTATCCTTTAATACTTTTTTGGATCTTTTCATATCCATAATAGTGTCTACAACTCTTTGCTGATTATTTCCTCTAGGTTGGATAATGTTATTGTCATTCCTTCTCCCTTCCTTCTGGTCTCACACTGCAAAGATAATAATGTTCATTCTTTTGATTTCTTGTTTGATATTCTCTAAAATGTAGCATCTGTGCTCATGGTGGGAACATTCCAAGCGCCATCTTTCAGCATTGTTTACCCTTTACACAAATGCACGCAGACGGTCTGGAATCACCTGGTGCACATGGCTTTCCCTTGCTTCCATAGAGCCGTTTATCTGAAATTGTGTGACTTATCGAATCATGTTACTAGGAATGTACAGCAGTGGTTGCCCCTTGACTTCCGCCTACGGTTTAAACAACTAACATGGTATGTATGACAGCCACCAACAAAGGAGAACAACTATAATGGTACGCATAACAGTCACTAACTGAATGGAGCAACTAAAATGGTATGTGTGACAGTCACCAACAGTATATCCATCCATCCATCATGTGCCATGCCGGTAAGCGTGGGCGGTCATGTTCTGCCATCTCACTCGATCAACAGAGTCGTGGATCAGTTCCGTGTTTTTGTCTCGACCATGCCACAAGGCCAAGCCATCCAGATACTTGTTTCTAGGTCTTCCCCTTGGTCTGTTCCCCTCGATCTTACCAGTTGTCACCAAGTTCTCCAAATCATTTCTTCTCATAACATGCCCAAAAAATTGTGACTGTCTACGTCTAATGTCTCTGATCAGTTTACGATCTTCATTTGTTTCTTGAAGGACTTGTTCATTGGTCTTTCTGGCTGTCCATGGTATTCTTTGCATTTTCCTCAGAAACCACATTTCTACAGCCATCAGATGTTTTTCAGCCTGGCTGCTCATTGTCCAAGCTTCACATCCATATAAAAGTACAGGTTCTATGTAGCATCTCAACACTCTTTTTCTCGTTTCAATTGACATCTTTTTATTGGTCAGTATGTTTTTCATCTTGCTAAAGGCTACTTTTGCCATGGCGATTCTTGTTCTAATCTCTTCAAGGCATCTCCCATCAGATGTTATTACTGTTCCGAGGTAATTGTACCTATTCACTTGTTGAAGAATATTCCCATTTACTTGTATATTACACTGTGGTATTTCGTTCTTCTTAGTGACGACCATAATCTGTGTCTTTTTACAATTTAATTCTAACCCTTGTTGTTCACTGTGTGTAACAACCGCATCTACTAAATGTTGCAGGTCCTGTTCATTGTCTGCAATCAAGACTGTATCATCTGCATATCTAATGTTATTGATGCATCGTCCCCCAATGTTGATTCCTTCCATATTTTCAATATTTCTGAAAATATTTTCACTGTACAGGGAAAACAGATCTGGAGACATTACACATCCCTGTCTCACACCTCTCTTAATAGGCTGATATTGGCTTACTTCATTATCAACTCTTATGGCAGCTTGTTGTTTCCAATATATGTTTTTTACAAGTCTAAGGTCTTTCCCATCAATTTGTAGTTCTTCAAGCATCCTTATCATGTTGACATGTCTCACTTTATCAAAAGCCTTTGTGTAGTCAATGAAGCAAAGGTGTAGATCTTTGTTTACTTCTATAGAACGTTCGATTACGGTTCTCAGTATATACACAGCATTTACTGTACCCTTGCCTACTACAAACCCACATTGTTCTTCTCCTATTTCAGGTTGTATTTTCCTCCTAACTCTTTGCATGATAATTCTTAGCAAAATCTTCGTGATGTGACTCATTATACTAATTGTTCGATGTTGATCACATTCCAAGGCTCCTGATTTCTTTGGGATTGCAATAAATACAGAATTACATAACTCATGAGGTATGTTTCCAGTATCATATATTGTATTAAGCAGACTGGTAACTTTATCTATTCCATATTCTTCTAAAGCATTAATCATTTCTGTTGTGACGCTGTCTGGACCGGGGGTTTTGCCAGATTTCATATGATTAAGAGCATTCTGAACCTCCATCTTCAAAATTGCTGGCCCTTCATTGTTATTTTGAACAATATATTGTTCGTCTCTGCTATCGTCATACAGGTTTTTCACGTAATCTGACCATTCATGTAATATCTGATCTTTTTCTATTATGACTCTTCCATCTTTTGTCTTTAGGCAGCCTGCTGATGTACGTGTTCTTTGATTAGTAATCTCCTGAATTCTTTTGTGCATTAGTTTTGCATTTTTACTGTTGTGTTGTTTTTCAATTTCTCTGCAATTTTTCTCAAGCCATGTTTCTTTAGCCTCCTTACATAAGGTTCTGACTTTTCTGTGAATTTCTTCATATTTGGCAGGATTATTTTTGTTCTGTCTTCTTGTTTCCATTAGTTGTAAAATTTCTTCAGTCATCCATGTCTTACGGCCAACTTTCTTTACTTTTGGAATAGTTTTTTTCTGCTGCACAACTGATTGAATTCTTCAGCATTTCCCATTGATCATCTACATCTTGAAATAGGATCTCTAGATCAGACAATAAATCAAATTTGTTCTTTACTTCTATGTTAAAATTATCTTGTATTTCTTTGTCAGTTTTCAATTTGCACAAGTCATATTTAGGGTTTCCTGCTGTATACTTGACTTTCTTTAACTTTACCCTCAATGTGCCAGTAATTAATCTGTGATCACTGTAACAGTCTGCATTTGGAACTGTTTTTACAACTGTTAATGCATTTCGAAACCTTTTGCTTATCAGGATGTAATCTATCTGGTTTTTAATCCTGCTGTCTGGACTCCTCCATGTCCATAATCTTCTAGGATGTTGTTTAAACCAGGTGTTTCCTACAACCAATTCTTGTTCTTTTGCCCATTCTACAAGTCTGTAACCTCTTTCATTTCTCTCTCCCAAACCATGGTTGCCTACACTGTATCCATCGCTTTGCTTTCCTATTTTTGCGTTGAAATCACCCATTATGATATTTATTTCTGATTTTTTACAGTTCTTCAAAGCAGACTCCATGTCATTATAAAATTCCTCTATACTTTCTTCACTGCTTTCACTTGTTGGGGCATATACTTGAATTACATTTATTTTAAAAGGTCTTCCGTTTAATTTTACTAATAGAACTCTGTCTGACACAGCCCAATATCCTTTGACAGAATTTGATGTTTGCTTATCTAATATAATGGCTACACCTCTTTGCTGTTCTTCTCCCCCCGAGTAAATAATCTTACATTCCTCTCCTGTCCTTATCCCTGCTCCTCTCCATCTCGTTTCCGATATTCCTAATATGTTAATCTTCTCTCTCTCCATTTCTTTTTTGATGTCCTCCAACTTTCCATCTGCATTCATTGTTCTAACATTCCAAGTTCCTACTTTCAATGATATTAATCTTTTGCACCTAGTAGCCTGTTGACGGTCTGGAGTCACCTGGTGCGCATGACTATCCCTACCGGGCGAGGCTGCTCCTATGGAGCACCCATTTACGCCGTTTCTCTGATTATCGATAAGTGAACACAACATGATTTTCTTGGCATGTGTAAAGAAGGTAGTTTGCCATTGCTTTCCTTCCCAGCAGTGACCATACTGGTCAGTGACCGTAGCCATTGTCTCCTCAAAAAAGGAGATCCTCTGCCTACCGTCGTGAAGGTGTAGACCATAACCTACAACTATCTGTCGGCTGCTCTCCATCTTCATCCACCACCTGCACCCATGGCTTCACGTAACCCTGATCGGGGGGCTAAACGGGTACTCCACCTTGCCCAAGGGTGTCCCGTAGGCTAGCGGAGGGAAGGAGGCGCCTTACTTCTCCTTTGATAGGGGATACCCCTACCCCGCTACCCGCGTAGGATATACGCGATATACAGGATATACCAGGACATTTCTTCATGGCTAACAAACACTTGTCATCAGGTTGTACTGACAGTAACCGGGAAGCTAGTGCGGTGATGAAATGCTACAAGTGACGTGTCTGGCGACACCCGCAACAGTATATAACAACTAAAAAGGTATGTATGACCGCCACCAACAGAACAACTAAAATAGTAATATGACTGTCACCAACAGAATGGAGCAACTAAAATGGTATGTATGACAGTCACCAACAGAATATAACAACTAAAAAGATATGTATGACTGTCATCAACAGAACAGAACGACTAAAATAGTATGTATGACTCACCAACATAATGAAGCAACTAAAATGGTATGTATGACAGTCACCAATGTGGAGGTTATGCAGAGAACCGGATAATTCCAGTGAGGTGAGGGAAAGAAGTTGGTGCACGAGATAGAAGGCCGTGGACAAACGTGATCACCAACAGCCTGGACTATAACTATAAGAAGAGGAATAAGTTGATGGGGAAAACTGCTCACAGACAATTCTACATATCTAAACGTCCGTGAATACAGGATATACCAGGACATTTCTTCATAGCTAACAAACACTTGTCATCAGGTTGTACTGACAGTAACCGGGAAGCTAGTGCGGTGATGAAATGCTACAAGTGACGTGTCTGGCGACATCGTGGACGTCATGGAGTTTCCTGATCGTTAAAGGTACTAAAAAAAAAAACAAGTGGACACCGACTGGCAATAATTTCAGCTATTCACATTTAAAAAAAACAATGCTTAAAAAAATTTTTTTTTACTGGTTCTTTATAGTCATTAATTTGTTTGTGAATTCATCTTTAATTATTTGAATCGTTGTTTGTTTTTCATGTTATTACGACTAGTTTTTATTGTACAGGTATATGGAAAATTTCAGAAAATATTTTGATTTTCACTGTGTCATTTGACAGACACAAACTGTTCTAATCCCTAGGCGCTATTTGAGAGGAGAACCGCACAATGTGTAGGTCTCTTTTTACATTTCTCATTACAAATCTGTACAATCTTGGTAGGGGTTGTTTTTCCGAGCTCCCATTCTTCCCTCCAAGCCGAGAAACCAGCGGGATGTGCTAGACCGGTGTTTGGTACTTCCGACCTGGAAATTAGCAAAGCAATTCTGGGAACTTTAGCCTAACCGGAGACGTCTTTTGCTTATAAGGAGCACCACGAAGAGCGGTTCCAAGGTTGTGGCAAGTCTGGGACCTGGCACTAAGATTTTAGCAACACGTGACACTGGATTAAATGACCAGCAGTGGCCGGATTGCATTTTCCTTTCCATAACAGAAGTTCTATTGGGCCGCCTCAAAGTGTCAAACCTGGTATCAGAGAATGTTTTAGGAACTGACGGTTGTCGGTGTGATATTGACCATTTCACCCACGGAATGCCGAGGTGGTCCATACACACATCAGACCAACACTGTAGTCTCAGCACGCTTCAAGGCCTGCAAGAGGCTCCATTATGTTTCTTCTCCGGGGCCGCCCCATTCTTGTAAAATAGGTCTGGATAATTCTCAGAAGGCTGGTCATTTAAAGTGAAGGAAAAACAACAAACATCCCCGAATAAATAAGAGCCATCGTTCTTAAACTTCGGTTGTGCTGATGCAGAGGTCGCGAGTTCTACCCTTATACCGGTCAACTGGACTAAATTGTTGACTTATTGTCCTTGACTTGAGTATGTAAATTACAAGTGTCTCAAAAGTTAGAGTGGGTTCTCCTGATGGCGAGGGACATTTGTAATATGAAAAGCTAACCTCTAAAGTCGGAGTGGGTTCGCCTGGTGGCGTGGGACACTGGGGACACTAGGGAAAGCTAATCCACACGCAAAATTCAGTCCAGCACTGCTAGAAGTACTGGACTACGTCTGAGTTCAAAGCGAGCTAGCTGGGGGAAAAAAAGCTAATCCAAGCTAAAATAATTCCAGTGTTCTAGAAATAGTAGCACGTGTTTTGACTGCTTGAGGTCAAAGCGAGCGAAAGCTTAAAAAAAAAAAAAAAAACTGAAAGAACGCAGTGGTTATTGCAACTTGTTAGGCCTAACTGGTATAACTCAAGACTTAATACCTCATAATGGTCGCGGTGGTGCAGCGGTTAGAACGTACGCAGACAGTGTCAGAGCGCGGTCAGACAAGAGTTCCATGCCAGCTCTCGACGTTCGCCGCTGGAGGGAAAGACTCGCCACCAATTTCTCCTTACATTCAGGCCTACACAATGTGATGTGGCTAACACTTAGCAAGCCCACGAACAGATTCGTGCTACATGACTAGGTTTTTGAAACATGACACGCCCATACTGTGATGTACTATTCTTTAAGCATATATTTTATTCGTTGTCTACGCAACAAAGACTCCATTTAATATGGAAGAAAAAAATCTATTTACTTTCCTTATATTCATTGTTGCACAGACGCACGAAGGCGTTTCACAATTTACAAGGATTATAATTTGACGTCATCAGATCTAAATAAATTTGTTTACAAACAGGTTTCATAGATATTTCAACAGTAATTAATTCTATACAAAATATGTTTGCAGTCTTAGTAAATAATCAGGGAGCTGTCAACATGTTTTGAACTAACCACTGCTAGTTAATATTTTAAGGAAAGGGATCTATATTATGGCAAATATGCTTTGTTGTGACAGTTTAAAGTGACAATGTTTGTGTATTGCGTGAACACCGGTCGTGGCGACCTATCTCGTTTTACCAGACGGAATTCCCTGATTGTAAACACCAGTCAGTGGACTGACGCATTTCCGTTTTGTGGCCTGCTTTCGGTTTTCATCTTAATATGTGGGAACAGACAAAACTTTCCATCTATCAATCTATCTATCGCCTGTAATCATGCGTCTATTTGACCTATATATTATAAATGAAATCGGCTGTAACTGCGTTCCACTTCTATAAGCGCCAATCAATATTTGTGTATGCATTTATGTAACCGCGTTAAATATGTGGACAAGTAAATAACTGGAGGATACGAATTGTAGGGCAGCTTTAGCTTTACATAATAGTTATAGAAAAGAGAGGATGTTTCAGAGACATCCTTCGTCAGCAAACAAAAAGAAGAAACACAACATACGAACCACATAAAACACGTCTACGGTTTCATGTGTTTTCCTGTTATTTTCTGATGAAGGCTGTCGCTGCAATGTCCTCTATTTTCTGTAATTGTATTGTACTGATTGTGTGTGTATGTGCGATAGCTTTCCCTCTTACCAGTGTCCTCACCATAAGGCGAACCCACTCGAACTTCTGAGATATTTGTAATTTACGTCCCCAAGTAAAAGACGCCCCGAATACTCTCGTCACGTGACGCGACGAGAATTAGCAGTGGTTCGAATCGCAAAAGTGACTTATGAGAGTATGGAGCCGGTCGCTCAGAAAGTCGTGGCGTGCTGATGAGCGTAATCTAGCCTAGGAATCAACATACAGCTGAAAGATGCTGGTGTTGACCGCAATATCCTGAAATAGGATGGAAATGCGGGGAAAAAAAAAAAAAAAAAAAAGTAAAAGACGAGAAGTCAACATTTAAGTCCAACTGACCGATGTGCTGCTTGACCCCATTACCGTGCACTGGAAGTTTAAGTGCGTGCGCTTTAATTCTTTCGGCCACTGTTTAATAACAGCTGAGATCAACATGCGAGTTAGTGCTACAAGCCACTCTCCCATTTGACGTGAATTAGAAGGCACTATCATTGTAAAAGTAACCCGAGACCTGATACTGTCGTAGTGGTGTGAAGTAGTATGTTTTCAAATATACAGCATGCTCCACTTATACAGCGGCTATCGCCGAAATGCAAAAAAAAGCATTTTTCTCTTCGTGGATTATGTGGCTCTTTTTAAATTTTAACATATTAACGCTGGCATTAGCGGCCAATATTCTACAGCGGAACAAGGACGATAGAATCATTAGAATGTGTCCCTCTAGTCCAGTGGTTCTCAACCTTTTTTGGCCCATGCACCCCTTCACCATTTGTTCAGAATGTCAAACTCCCCCCCCCCCTTATATTTCCTCTCTATAACACCCCTGTCAGAGCCCTATATAGCTATATACAGACATGACAGATCCATGAGATAGGACAGATCCTTGAGACAGGACAGGGCAGGACAGGACAGTGCGCCCAAGGACAAACGGTTAACATGAGTGACCGTTACCATCGACGGACTGACTAACCCCAGGTTAAGGACAGGACAACACTGAGACACAGTACTGACCACGGAATACATGAGCATCACGGAGGTCATGAGACACGTGATGCGAGACCCAGGAGGAAAGCTGGGAAAGGGGGGGGGGGGCTGGATTGAGACTTCAATGTGGACGGATGTGCCTGAGTGTTGAGCGAGTGTACAGCTGAGATGAACAACTGCTAGTTTGCGCTGTGAGATTGTACCAACGATAGTGTGTGTGTGTGCGCCAGCTGTGATAGTATTGTGCAGCATGAACGGAGTGCAGTGCTGCGTGTTATTATCAATGTTATACACACACACACACACACACACACACACACACACATATATATATATATATATATATATATATATATATATATATATATATATATATATATTGTATTATAATTCAAGATTAAATATATATTGTATTATAAAGGCAGGCGGCCATGAATTACATCTAAAGCTATACGAACTAATAATAAAAATCTGGAGGACAGAAGAATTACCCCATGACTGGAAAGAGTCATTATTGATACCTATCTTTAAGAAAGGAGACAAGTTCCAATGTGGAAATTATAGAGGAATATCACTACTGTCCACAAGCTATAAGATACTATCCGCAGTATTACTAAATAGACTAAAACCATATTCAGAAGACATATTAGGTGACTACCAGGCGGGGTTTAGACAAAACAGATCAACAATAGATCAGATATTTATCTTACGACAAATAGCCGAGAAACATTGGGAATATAAAAGAGATCTCCATAACATTTTTGTGGATTTTAAAAAGGCTTATGATAGTGTCCATAGGAATAGTCTATGGAATGCTATGCAGGAATTTGGAATACCAAGGAAGTTAATCAACATAACCAGACTATGCATGGAAGATACTTATAAGATATAGTAACATATAAAGGCAGGAAATCAGACCCCTTCCAAATAACATCTGGATTGAAACAGGGTGATGCACTATCGCCGCTACTCTTCAATCTGGCTCTAGAGAAAGTTGTAAGGAAGGTAAAGGAGGAATGTGATATTGGAGGAACATCCAAGCTGCTTGGTTATGCAGATGATATAGATATTATAGGGCAAAGTGAACAAAAGACATTGGAAATATTGACTCACTTAAAGGAAAAAGCCCAACAGATGGGGCTGGTTATCAACCAAGATAAGACAGAATATATATTAATTTCAAGAGACGGAATGGCTAAAAACTCAGGCCACATACAAATAGATAATATGACCATTAAAAGAACGGAAACATACAAATACCTGGGTACAATCTTCAACTGCTCCAACATCATAAGGGAAGAAATACAAACTAGAATCAACTCTGGAAATAAGATATACTGTGCACTACAACAACTACTAAAATCAAAGGCGCTATCTCGTAACACCAAAATCACAATATACAAAACACTGATCAGACCAGTTGTGCTGTATGGCTCTGAAACCTGGAGTACAACGAAAGGAGACGAAGCCTTGTTACAAACCTTTGAGAACAAAATTTTAAGACGCATCTTTGGACCCATTAGGGATACACAAAGTGGAGAGTGGAAAAGAAGAAGTAACAAAGACATTTATGATTTGTTTAGGTCCCCGCTAATCACTGGTATCATGAAGGCTAATAGACTACAATGGCTGGGGCATATAGAAAGAATGGAAGATAATAGGGAAACAAAACTCGCTTACACTTAGGAAATAAATGACCGTAGACCCCGAGGTAGACCAAGAAGGCGGTGGAGAGATAATATATATACAGACCTACAAGCACTTGGAATCAACGACTGGCAAGAGAAGGTCCACCAGAGAGACGAATGGAGACAGATTGTATTTGCAGCAAAGAACCTCAATGGCTCGGAACGCTGAAGAAGAAGAAGAAGAAGAAGAAGAAGAAGAAGAAGAAGAAGAAGAAGAAGAAGAAGAAGAAGAAGAAGATTATAATTCAAGATTAAACTTATCAATGTGTTGATGTGTCCACCGGACTCCGACTGACGTTTATTTATATGTAATTTAATGTCAGGGCAATTAATTTACGAGACAGTTAAGGTTACAAGACCCTGACAAAATACCCCCCCCCCCCTCCTTCTTTACACGGTGTAGCATGATGGATCAGAACTCCCCATTTCCAGCCCTACACATTCATAAAAATACTTCCGATTTAAGTGGCGTTTCCAAATAGAAGGACGATTCTTGGAACTAGTATGTTCCAGAACGAGTTGGGGGAGGCGGCGGTATGCGCTTGTCTTTTGATTGGTTAATAAGTAATGAGCCCACGCTATTCCTGGGCCATATTTTAAAATCTAATTAGTAGGAGCGGGATTTCACCGGGAGCGGTCGCTAGTGTGATGTGATGACCCAACAATGCCCTTAAAGATTCAATAATATATTGTTCTCTGGACAACAGGTACCACTTTAAAACATACTTTAATGTTGTGGCTAGACCTAGTGAACGAAAGAGAAGAATATGAGTATTTTATGAATAAAATGTGAAAGTGGAAAACCTAACTTCTGTGCGCCAGTATTCTGGATACTGCTTCTTCCACCTTGACATGTCTTTCACGCTGTATACTCCAAATGCATATCAATCCCTTGATGTGACTGGTTGCGTATGCTTGATGAATGTATGGCACACTCATGCAAATTCGCAAACCCAAACCCCTTGTGCATTCTTCATGCCTAGGATGACTTATTCTTAAATCAACTGTACCTTTGCTCTCGCGAGTTAACATATGGCAGTTTGGATTGGAATGAGTGATGAAACATGTACACGTTCCTTTGTAAAACGCTGAGAATGATGGAGTGAGTGAGCTGGTGCTTTGATTAGTAGCCTCTCACATTAGTAGAAAGAAAGATGCTTCAATATCCATATGTAAACAGGTTGTGTGTGGCACGCCAGAATTGCTAAGTCCATGTGATGCCTGGTGGCTATATGCTCAAGAGAATTAATACAATTTCTCTTTGAAGTATTACACTGTTACCTCTACTGTTGGATGGTTCATATAAACTAGTTCCTAAGAGAACCATAGGTGTGTGAACCTGTGTCTTAGTTGGCTGAATATAATGTATGGCTCAGGCAAATTTACAAGGACTAAACATGTTTTTCCCATATGTGCTTTGTGCATATATGAACCATTGCTATGCAATTGAGCTTCTGTTACCGACTGTAGTAGACATGAACATTACTCAGTGGGGAAACAGCACATGATGATGAAGATGATGTACCTGTGAGTCAAGTCTGTCTGAGAAAAGGGGTGAGGTCTGGCATTGCTGTGTAAGTGTATATGGAATAGGACATTCATGCACCAACATCACAGCCATTGGAATGGATGTCTGGTCTGCTAATTGGGTAAATGCCATTAGTTAATACATAATGCATATTGCAGTTGTAAATGCCTATTTTCCATTTCCCTTCACAATGCCTGTCCCATGTTGCTATGTCACAATGATTGCTGTACTGTGTCTGGTCCTTCTTGTGCCCAGGTCTACTGTGGTTCAAACATGGTGGAACTTAGACCACATAAATGCTTGTAATTGTGTTAAGCTACCCTGCCTCAGCATATAGTCTTGTGATTACCACAGTACATCACAGTGAAATTCACTACATCATCAACCTTAACCTTCCCCATCCCCAGTCTGTGTCTGTTGATGTATAATAACATTATCTTTTAACATATGTAAAGAGATGTTGTGCCATTTTGTATATTGACAGAGAACAGGAGTATGGAGGAGAGGCTTCCATATATCATCTGGGACCTCTAACCAGAAGTCCTAGATCCAGATGTGACTCCCTATCAAAATGTGGGAATATCAAGAAGAGTTTTCTCTCAGCTCAACAGCTGAATGCATAAATGGGAGCATGACACAATCTGAAGCACTACAAAGGTGGTGTACTGGACAGTGATCTTTGAGTCAATCAAATGTCATCTGAGAACTAAACAACAGGTCTATGGTGGTGAACCTCATTCGAGACGTCTTGTGAAATGACTGGGACAATGGATTGTTTGGCTAGGACTTATCTTAGTTAATCTCCAGCCTGGTGCTCACACAGTGTTTCAGAATGAAGACTTGTAAAGTACGTGAGATAGACTGAGGAGAAGGAAGAAGACTGGGACATATTTGTATCTTAGATCTTCCTCTACAGGAAAAGGAGAACAACATCCTAAGTCTCAACTTCATAACAGTCAAGTCACCAGTGAAAGACAAGGCTGTAGCTTTTCTTCAAACTGTGACAGTAGGGGATAATTAGTCTGACTTGGAAAATCATCATGGGGGGGGGGGGGGACTGCAACCTGAGCTGTCCAACACCATCATAGGTGCTAAAAGGATTAAACAGACCAGTGGAGCAGAAGGTCCCTATGCTTGCCCAGGTTATGGCTTATCTTGGTTTTCCCTCATTAACAGTAGAAGAAAGGATAAAAGTCAATGGTGTAGTGGAGATTAGAGAGGAGGAGGAGAGTTAGTTATTGGGTGGTGGAGTAAAAGGGGAGGTGGGGTATCATGTTTCTCTACATGCATGTGTGGCATATTTTATGCATTTTCAATGTAATTATTGAGGTGTTGACATGCCAGAAGATGAAACAATGGTCCTCACCTGACTCACCATCAGCTCAATAAATTATGTGTTTAATGAATCAGTGTTCTAAGTACATGTCTCAAGAGAATGTCTTGTACAGTTGCTGTCAATTTTTGTCTCTGGTGACTGTCTTAGGTGCTGTGGTTGGTTATACATATTGTGAAAAGTCTTGTATAGATGTTGTCAAGTACCTCTTATGATGTAAGTCTTGTACAAGGGCTGGTGTACACAATTCCTTGTGAATGTATGTCCCACTTTTGACAAGAAACTGTCATGTAGATGTCTTGTCCAACAGATGTTATGTACAGTTATTGTTGAGTTTGCCTACAAATAATTGAGTCCTACAATCCCAAAGAAATGGGACAACCTGATATAGGTCATACTGACAAAATAAAGAAAGAAAAGATCTATGTGACGGACGAATAGCACACTGGCAACATTATGTTGAGTGAGATGGATCCTCAGTTGTACAGGCGCTAATAGTTCAGATCTTCTCTGGCCTTGGGTGAACTAGTTACTTCTTTTATAAATTTCTGTGTAGATACATAGTGGTCTCACAGTGGGGGTTTGAGCCAAAGAAAAGTGGTTCTCCAAAAAGGCTATTGCGGGAATGATTAGCTCATTTGAGTGACCTCTAGACAAAACGTGCTAAATCATATCCTTTATTTTGTTATTTATTATTCAAGATATATCTCCAGAGAACACTACAAACTAGGTCCTCTGTCAATAATCTAATTTGTCACATAACTGGTAGGCTCTTTCCGGGATATAAACCCTGGGGAAACCTGGTCACATAACTGGGTTCCTCTTTCCAGGATATAAACCCTGGGAAAAAGAATACTCGTCTCGGATTAAACCCTGGTAATGACCTGCTAGGGGCTCACATACCTGTTGCCCTGATGTCAGGATACAAACCTGGGGCATACCCTGCATAGGACTCACTTTTGGGATCTCTATGTTGGTATTACAATCCGGGGTGACCTCTCGCAAATCAGACCAAATTCTTGGAGTTTTTATGGTGTTGTTTAAAGGACCCTGTCTCTTATATGAGGGCAACTGTCCAGACATGTAAACCCACAATAAATCTCTAGAAGGTTTGATTTAATTAATAGTGATAATATTGCATGTATCACTGTTTTAATATATCAGGTAGGAATTCAATGTAGCAGACTGAAAATGATGTATAAATATCTTATGGGTCAACATAATTGCTTGTATCCATGATATTTATGTTCTCAGAATGATATGACTTATTAGCTTGTCAATATTGTTGTATAATTTTGTGCATGCTGGTTGTTCAATATATGTATCCAAAAATTAAGGTACCTGAAACACCAGAGAACACAAATTATTTTAAATATAACTGAGACAGCTAGTACAGGAAAAAAATTCATTTTGTCCCTGAAATTAAGACACTTTATCCAGTAAATGAATATGGGGCCTACTCCATCTCAAAAGTAATTGCTGGCATGGGAGAGAGAGGGGAAATATTGTTGTAACTACAACATTTTTAATGTCACCACATCACATAAGATAATAACTCCTTATATTCTCTTCTCCCCATAACATGCTTGCAACACTGAGAGCAGAGAGTGTGAACCCTGATGGAAAACTTGGGCAAACATTAAGACACCTCAATAATAATCTCTCTCAGTTATAGTCAGTATTCGTACCGGCTATTGTCCAGTGTTGATTCGACATCTGGGTTTATTCTTCAGTTGTGTAATCTTGTCGGTAGCCCTGATCAAGCTGCTGAGAAAGTGAGCGCAATTGAAATCTCCAGGAGAAAACATCCTTATCAACTCAGTCACTTGCCATTCCTGAAGTAGTGGTATTATTAAGCGTACTTGATACGTAATGGACGAGATGAAGGGAAGATTCTACCTGATGTCATGGGCGGTCATACAAAACCGACCACAGTCTGGTGTCTATAAGACATTAGTCTATTGTTCGATGGTGTAATCTCTCTGGTGTACTAGGATCCACGTCGCCAGGAGTTAACTCATTGAATCTCCAGGAAGGCCATCAAAATAACTGGACCCCTAGCCATTCATATGGAAGTGGAGAGCGTGCGCAAAGTATGTGTCTAGGAAACAATGGATAACCAACCTGATGTCATTGGCATATCATACGACTAGGAGCATAACGTGGACAACCTGAAAAATTTCATGAAGAGATAAAACAGGATCCATCTCCGACGTCGGACGTCAATTCATCCTCAGTTGAGAAAGCGTTTCTGCCTTTAAAATGGTGGAGATTAAAGGACGGACAAAGTTGAGAGTGACTGATGTCCTTCTCCTATTTCATTCTCAATTGGGAAGACATTTCTGCCGGAAGAATGTGGGAATGTAATAAGGATTACTGTCTCCAAACAGTTAACTTTTATATGGTAGAGCTCACTGCAACTCCAGCAGCTGACACTCTATACACATGGTCTGCGATTCAGTGGACTAATAACGAAAGATCAGTTTCAAACAGCTGACTCCTTTCAAGATAAAGATCCCTGCACTCCAGCAGTCGACTCTTTATATAATAAGAACCATGCATTATGCAGTGGAATCTTATATTATTACTGAGATGCGAGTTATATTCACAAGACCTGGCCAGTCCTATCCCCAAAGTCAGTAAAATTGCTTCCAAAATTCCAGTCAATATTGGGATATAAGAAGTAACCCACATAATCACACCCCTCAAAGGTGGCTGTGATAATGACGGACTTCTCTAATGCTGAGAAGAAACGCCTTATATTCGCCAAAGTAAACGTTTTGCTCATGTGGGAGAGAAAGAACGGATACTCCAGCCACTCAAAAGCACTTAGCTAAAGCATGGCTGAAGACAACTAGTTGGAAGTTCCACCTGGAATTATAGATTAGTAGTAGTAGATGTCAAAGTCTGGCTGCATCTACAAATTCAGTTGCTACGTTAGATAATATAGCAACTAAGGAGAGAAAATGCTGTCACTTCTCACAACAAATCAAAATAGAGGCCTAACGGAATGAGGAAATCTCAGCCAATAAGTGCACCTTTAAATCTATGGTAAGACTACAGAAATAAGTCAAGGAAATATAATGGGAAATTGCTACCATCTGCAAACACACGAGGCTTATTGGAAAGGTAGACCCTGTTTCCAACGCTAACCAAATCTGCAATAGTAGATTTTAGTCTCAAGTTCTGCAGCGGCTGCTATACAGTTCACCCGGAAGTGATTGTCTTTGCTCCGGTGATGATCAAAAATTTTAACCCAGTTCCAAAAGCCAAGATTACCGTTGGAGAAAGTGTTCAGTTAAATACACTCTCACAGGATTATCATTCTCCTGTGGCGAAGGGAAGGATGAAATTCTGATAAGGTGAAAGGTGAGAGATACATGGAATGCAACCATTCTCTCTAAACGTCATCTAGAAGTTGGCTTAATTGCAAAGCCATTACTTCACATAATGAATCTCTATGGTCCATTCATACATTACGAAATGGTGTGACTCAGAGAGATCATTTATCACAAACAGGAAATATAGCAAGGATGTCAGCAGTGGAGCACTGTCAGAAGTATATAGAAGAGCAGTTCACAGATGAGTGGAGTCAGGACTCTTGATGCTCCCAGTGACTTACAGGAACATAATGCAGGGCTAACTTCATGGTCTTTGCGTTTGCCACCAAATTCATCAACAGATGCAATGTTGGGGCAGATTTTTTTTTAAGGAGAAAAATCACTTAGTTCCAAATGTACTACTCTAGTAGGGTAAAGGGAGACAGGGAGTAATTGACAAAACCACTTGAGGGATCTGGGAACTGTGGATTTCTGAAAATCATCTGTCATACCTATGAAAGATTTAAGAGAGGGGCCATGTAGCATGATGGATCAGAACTCCCCATTTCCAGCCCTACACATTCATAAAAATACTTCCGATTTAAGTGGCGTTTCCAAATAGAAGGACGATTCTTGGAACTAGTATGTTCCAGAACGAGTTGGGGGAGGCGGCAGTATGCGCTTGTCTTTTGATTGGTTAATAAGTAATGAGCCCACGCTATTCCTGGGCCATATTTTAAAATCTAATTAGTAGGAGCGGGATTTCACCGGGAGCGGTCGCTAGTGTGATGTGATGACCCAACAATGCCCTTAAAGATTCAATAATATATTGTTCTCTGGACAACAGGTACCACTTTAAAACATACTTTAATGTTGTGGCTAGACCTAGTGAACGAAAGAGAAGAATATGAGTATTTTATGAATAAAATGTGAAAGTGGAAAACCTAACTTCTGTGCGCCAGTATTCTGGATACTGCTTCTTCCACCTTGACATGTCTTTCACACTGTATACTCCAAATGCATATCAATCCCTTGATGTGACTGGTTGCGTATGCTTGATGAATGTATGGCACACTCATGCAAATTCGCAAACCCAAACCCCTTGTGCATTCTTCATGCCTAGGATGACTTATTCTTAAATCAACTGTACCTTTGCTCTCGCGAGTTAACATATGGCAGTTTGGATTGGAATGAGTGATGAAACATGTACACGTTCCTTTGTAAAACGCTGAGAATGATGGAGTGAGTGAGCTGGTGCTTTGATTAGTAGCCTCTCACATTAGTAGAAAGAAAGATGCTTCAATATCCATATGTAAACAGGTTGTGTGTGGCACGCCAGAATTGCTAAGTCCATGTGATGCCTGGTGGCTATATGCTCAAGAGAATTAATACAATTTCTCTTTGAAGTATTACACTGTTACCTCTACTGTTGGATGGTTCATATAAACTAGTTCCTAAGAGAACCATAGGTGTGTGAACCTGTGTCTTAGTTGGCTGAATATAATGTATGGCTCAGGCAAATTTACAAGGACTAAACATGTTTTTCCCATATGTGCTTGGTGCATATATGAACCATTGCTATGCAATTGAGCTTCTGTTACCGACTGTAGTAGACATGAACATTACTCAGTGGGGAAATAGCACATGATGATGAAGATGATGTACCTGTGAGTCAAGTCTGTCTGAGAAAAGGGGTGAGGTCTGGCATTGCTGTGTAAGTGTATATGGAATAGGACATTCATGCACCAACATCACAGCCATTGGAATGGATGTCTGGTCTGCTAATAGGGTAAATGCCATTAGTTAATACATAATGCATATTGCAGTTGTAAATGCCTATTTTCCATTTCCCTTCACAATGCCTGTCCCATGTTGCTATGTCACAATGATTGCTGTACTGTGTCTCGTCCTCCTTGTGCCCAGGTCTACTGTGGTTCAAACATGGTGGAACTTAGACCACATAAATGCTTGTAATTGTGTTAAGCTACCCTGCCTCAGCATATAGTCTTGTGATTACCACAGTACATCACAGTGAAATTCACTACATCATCAACCTTAACCTTCCCCATCCCCAGTCTGTGTCTGTTGATGTATAATAACATTATCTTTTAACATATGTAAAGAGATGTTGTGCCATTTTGTATATTGACAGAGAACAGGAGTATGGAGGAGAGGCTTCCATATATCATCTGGGACCTCTAACCAGAAGTCCTAGATCCAGATGTGACTCCCTATCAAAATGTGGGAATATCAAGAAGAGTTTTCTCTCAGCTCAACAGCATAAATGGGAGCATGACACAATCTGAAGCACTACAAAGGTGGTGAACTGGACAGTGATCTTTGAGTCAATCAAATGTCATCTGAGAACTAAACAACAGGTCTATGGTGGTGAACCTCATTCGAGACGTCTGGTGAAATGACTGGGACAATGGATTGTTTGGCTAGGACTTATCTTAGTTAATCTCCAGCCTGGTGCTCACACAGTGTTTCAGAATGAAGACTTGTAAAGTACGTGAGATAGACTGAGGAGAAGGAAGAAGACTGGGACATATTTGTATCTTAGATCTTCCTCTACAGGAAAAGGAGAACAACATCCTAAGTCTCAACTTCATAACAGTCAACTCACCAGTGAAAGACAAGGCTGTAGCTTTTCTTCAAACTGTGACAGTAGGGGATAATTAGTCTGACTTGGAAAATCATCATGGGGGGGGGGGGAGACTGCAACCTGAGCTGTCCAACACCGTCATAGGTGCTAAAAGGATTAAACAGACCAGTGGAGCAGAAGGTCCCTATGCTTGCCCAGGTTATGGCTTATCTTGGTTTTCCCTCATTAACAGTAGAAGAAAGGATAAAAGTCAATGGTGTAGTGGAGATTAGAGAGGAGGAGGAGAGTTAGTTATTGGGTGGTGGAGTAAAAGGGGAGGTGGGGTATCATGTTTCTCTACATGCATGTGTGGCATATTTTATGCATTTTCAATGTAATTATTGAGGTGTTGACATGCCAGAAGATGAAACAATGGTCCTCACCTGACTCACCATCAGCTCAATAAATTATGTGTTTAATGAATCAGTGTTCTAAGTACATGTCTCAAGAGAATGTCTTGTACAGTTGCTGTCAAGTTTTGTCTCTGGTGACTGTCTTAGGCGCTGTGGTTGGTTATACATATTGTGAAAAGTCTTGTATAGATGTTGTCAAGTACCTCTTATGATGTAAGTCTTGTACAAGGGCTGGTGTACACAATTCCTTGTGAATGTATGTCCCACTTTTGACAAGAAACTGTCATGTAGATGTCTTGTCCAACAGATGTTATGTACAGTTATTGTTGAGTTTGCCTACAAATAATTGAGTCCTACAATCCCAAAGAAATGGGACAACCTGATATAGGTCATACTGACAAAATAAAGAAAGAAAAGATCTATGTGACGGACGAATAGCACACTGGCAACATTATGTTGAGTGAGATGGATCCTCAGTTGTACAGGCGCTAATAGTTCAGATCTTCTCTGGCCTTGGGTGAACTAGTTACTTCTTTTATAAATTTCTGTGTAGATACATAGTGGTCTCACAGTGGGGGTTTGAGCCAAAGAAAAGTGGTTCTCCAAAAAGGCTATTGCGGGAATGATTAGCTCATTTGAGTGACCTCTAGACAAAACGTGCTAAATCATATCCTTTATCTTGTTATTTATTATTCAAGATATATCTCCAGAGAACACTACAAACTAGGTCCTCTGTCAATCATCTAATTTGTCACACACGGTATACGTAAAATGGACGCTAAAATTAATAACACATACTAGAACAATTCTAGACGAATATATATAGTTATATAACGTGATTTGCAGGTCTACTTAAGTTATGAAAACGAATTTCAGAAGGGCGAGATGTACAGAACCGTAAAGTATGGAGGAAAAAACAATGTCAAGTAATTGGTTCTTGTATTAACGCGATCTTGAAATAAATTTAATTTCCACCCCCCCCCCCCCGGAAAACCTAAAATTCCCCTCGGGGGGGGGGGGGAGAGAAAATTTCCCCACCGGCTGGTAACCACTGCTCTAGTCGAAAGTTTCGACCCCTTGACATTCATTACACTCTGAGAGGCGGGCCCATCCGGGTCACGAATCCCGGACGTCTTTCTCTTGTCGTGCATCCACCTTCGAGGCATTGGGATAACGTACTTGCCCCACATTGACGTCACTAAGTGTGTCCAGAAGCCATCCCACCATCGGGAGGGCGAGCATTATGCACCCAGTGCGCCTGCCAGCTTTATCATTGCATCATCTGACAGCGGGAAAGACAGTTTCATTCCCTGGCATTTTGCTTCCGTTTTCACCGCCACCTCGATGGCTAACTATGACGCATTGCCATGTTGCTTTTCTTTGTACCCCGTTCACCGTCCTCCTGCGCGCTCTCAGCTCTTCTCTGTGCTAATTCTTCTAAGGCTTGCCTTGGGTCCCTCCTGCGCGCTCTCAGCTCTTCTCTGTGCTAATTCTTCTAAGGCTTGCCTTGGGTCCCTCCTGCGCGCTCTCAGCTCTTCTCTGTGTTAATTCTTCTAAGGCTTGCCTTGGGTCCCTCCTGCGCGCGCTCAGCTCTTCTCTGTGCTAATTCTTCTAAGGCTTGCCTTGGGTCCCTCCTGCGCGCGCCCAGCTCTTCTCTGTGCTAATTCTTCTAAGGCTTGCCTTGGGTCCCTCCTGCGCGCGCCCAGCTCTTCTCTGTGCTAATTCTTCTAAGGCTTGCCTTGGGTCCCTCCTGCGCGCGCCCAGCTCTTCTCTGTGCTAATTCTTCTAAGGCTTGCCTTGGGTCCCTCCTGCGCGCGCCCAGCTCTTCTCTGTGCTAATTCTTCTAAGGCTTGCCTTGGGTCCCTCCTGCGCGCGCCCAGCTCTTCTCTGTGCTAATTCTTCTAAGGCTTGCCTTGGGTCCCTCCTGCGCGCGCCCAGCTCTTCTCTGTGCTAATTCTTCTAAGGCTTGCCTTGGGTCCCTCCTGCGCGCGCCCAGCTCTTCTCTGTGCTAATTCTTCTAAGGCTTGCCTTGGGTCCCTCCTGCGCGCGCCCAGCTCTTCTCTGTGCTAATTCTTCTAAGGCTTGCCTTGGGTCCCTCCTGCGCCCCCTCAGCTCTTCTCTGTGCTAATTCTTCTAAGGCTTGCCTTGGGTCCCTTCTGCGCGCGCTCTCAGCTCTTCTCTGTGCTAATTCTTCTAAGGCTTGCCTTGGGTCCCTCCTGCGCCCCCTCAGCTCTTCTCTGTGCTAATTCTTCTAAGGCTTGCCTTGGGTCCCTTCTGCGCGCGCTCTCAGCTCTTCTCTGTGCTAATTCTTCTAAGGCTTGCCTTGGGTCCCTTCTGCCGTAGAGCAAGAGGTCCTATATTTCACCACAAGAGGTCGCCGCTGTTGCTTGTCCGCGATGTTTAGGAGAGAGATCGGCCTGGACTGGGTAATGCTTAACGAGTTCTGTTCTTTAGGAAAGTAGATTCCAATGGCTTTATTCCACCTCGGACTCATGCGTTGATGGTTCCACGTGGATCTCAGTATGCTGTGGTCATTTTAAGACTTTCGGGTATCGCTTGTACACTGTAAGACACGCGTTGGGACCTCGTGCTCTCCGCGTTCTTTGCCTGTTCTTGTAAAATAGTTCTGCCCGGTAGAGGGCGTTGTGTCTGACTTTGAGGTACAGCCACACCTCGCGTGGGTCCTCTTTCTCCTACGTTTTTTAATCGTTTCAGAGCAGCTTTCTTCTGCACTTTCACCTCAGCTATTAGCTTTTGCCGACTACTCACCTGCGAACTGGCTGCCTTCCTCTCGCTACTACCAAATTGTCTCAGGCAGTGAAAGTTTATTATCTCCGAAACCACTTTACTTTCTCATTTAGCGGTCAGAGATGAAGTGCATATTATTAAATGTATTACATCTTCACTTGAAAACATCTGTGTTCAATCATGAATATTCTCCGTTTTGCACTAGAATTTCCTTATGAGAAGCACGTCACATAGTTGAACGGAAGTGTTCAAAGGTTACTGTAAAACAAAGTTTGTTAGCGTGAATGCAATACAGTTTCGCCAAAACATCAAACAACTTTCGTCGCCTTCCATTTTTTTTAAAATGTGCACTCGCTCTCTTTGAACTCAAGCGTAGTCCATATACACTATTTATAATAATGATGGGCTGAATTTTGCGTGTGGGTTAGCTTTCCCTATTAATAGTGTCCCTCGCCATCAGGCGAACCAACTCCGACTTCAGAGGTACTTGTAATTAACGTCCCCAAGTCAAAGACGACAGGTCAACATTTTAGTCCAGCTGTCCGGTGTAGGGGTTGAACCACTAACCTCGGCATCAGCACACCGGATGTTTAAGCATACGCGTTCTTATCCATTCGACCATGCGGACCTATCACATTTCATGATTTAGGTTGCCTTTGTACCTATCAAAGACGTATTCCTTGGGTGGGAGTAAATGTAAACGGCAGAAAAAGTTTCATAACGATGCAACAGATACTTTTCAAACAAATTGAACGTGAATCAGGGCAAACATTTGTGAACGCAATATAACACATTTCTCTTATCTAAAACAATACGGTTGTTTTAGATAAGCAAAAGTGCTTGTAGCGGGTGACATTTTTGTTAGAAATCGGGCAATATTAGATGTCACATTCCCACCGGAGAGAGCAGAAATGGGCCAGATTTAGAGTGCAATACTTAGTTCCCACATATTAGGATGAAAACCGAAAGCAGGTCACAAAACAGAAATGTGCTAGTGACTGATGTATGTTTGTTTGTTGCGTATCCCTTACGGGACGTTGCAGTCAACACCAGCATTTTTCAGCTGCTGTTGATGTACTAGGCAAATGTAACGTTCAGTAGTTTGCCATTGATTTCTGAACGACCGGCTCCCATACCAGCACGTTATAACACAACACGACACGGTCTGCTGCACAAATCGGTCGCAGCTGAGCTTCGAACGCCTAGTACCCGGCTCACGAACCGCGTTCGCAAGCCTTTAGCCACGGAGCCGGCTAGTGTATACAGTTAGGGAATTCCATCTGTGCAGATGGCTTTATCAACCTCAGAAGAATTTTCAAATATCAAGGACTAAACTTCTGCCTTCAAAATGCCGGTGTTTGTTGTCTGCATTCCCTATCCAGTCTGATGTATACTGAAAATGACGTACCACATTATCTTATGTTGGCACTTTTATCCAGTCTGTCTTCACCAGGTGCCATTTTCTCAAGTGAACAAACTTGTCGAATAATGTCCTTGCTTGACCCATTCAGGATTTCCTTCCGTTTAACCCCCTGCATTATTTTCGCAATCTCTGTGTGTAGTGGATGGTGTGTATCGACAGCGACTCTGAGGCAGCAACGTGCTCTGCAAATCCTTATTCTGTCTCCCATGGTTGGAAAACCAGGGAGGTACCTCATCGCTCTGCGTGTTGTATCTTGTGCACCCAAGTATGACTGCACGGCCTCGTTCTGAATTACTTTCCAGTTTCTCCATCGGAGAACGACTGAGAGTGAGGATCGCCAGGGAGAACTCAACCATCGAGAGGTCCAGACCACGGTATAGGAAGCAGAGCTTTCACAGTTTGTAGCGGTCATTATCGTCATTGCAGCCACGCCCCTTCTATCTTTCATTACCACGTGGTTTATGAGGTTAATAACTGAATACAAACTCTTTTTTAAGTGCGATGGCTATACATGTTACATTAACCCACCGGGCTGGGAAGACATGGGCAGGCTGTGGTGGTCAAGGATGGTTTACAGCATTCGATACTAGATATGAGTCGGTGGGGTCAAGAGAGTAAAGAGGTGCAGGAAATGCGGATAAAAATCGGCCGATACAGCTGGAACCTGATAAATATATATATGTAAGTAGGGAATCTTGCATAAGCAGAGAAGAGTTGGGACTGGTTGAAAGGTTCAGTGAATACCCCTGGTACCAGGTATCTGACATGTGGTGACTTCAATGCCCGCGCCAAGGTATGGGACAGGTCGGGAGAGAACAGACTTGCTTGAGACGGATGTTGTCTGTCTAAATGGCGGGACACCCACTTGGCTAGCAATGAGACCGGGAGACCCTGACACGGCCATCGACCTGGCACTTGTATCCCAAGAGGCGGCATCAGATATAAAATGGAGTGCCATTGGAGACCATGGAAGTGAACCTTGTTCTGTGCTGATACCTAAGTCCAGCACAGTTAGGGCTATAAGCGCTCGCAGGCCATTCAGTTATGATTGTGACCACTCTTCGCTCTTGGGGCGCCCTAGATCACAGGGAAGATCTAAACCAATAAGAAGAATTTTCACCCAACCACCATAGTGGACACCAGTTCTCTGGAGGGAGATGTGGATGTAACTAGGCCATGTTTCAGCACAACACACATGGACTGGCTGGGGTCAGGCTTAAGTTGGTGATGTCTCCTCCTGGGGTTTCAGTACCTCATTGTCATTAGACCAACAGCATGACCGGGGGAAATCCAGCCTCTTCAAATGGTTATCGGACTCTTTGCCAGATTGCCATCCCACGCCAACACCACAGAACTTCAGGCAAGTGCTTGTGTGCTTCAACTCCCTCAGATAGTGAAAGAGTGGGGATATTTAGTGGTTAACAGATTCAGTGTTAAAAATAATAAAGTAGGTTTCCACCAAACAAACATGGATGGCAGGAAATGGGAAGTAGGGGTGTATCAGTTATGGCTTAAAAGTTAATATGGTAGCAGACATGTTGTATTATACATACAATTAAAGGGGGTTGTAGAGGGAAAACTACTGTATTAATATTTTAACTATAGTTTGATGTATAAACCCATGGCAGTCACGGAAAGTTTGAATAAGAGATTTATTATTCCATGGTACTTAATTAGTTAAGTGGCCAGCTGGTTACACACACCTCTACTCCATCCTCTACCACACTCCACCTTGCTACTGCCAAACTGGACCCCTAAAGCCATAAGTCAAAGCCGCATGTAGTCAACGATTTATGTTTCCTTGTGCAGCACATGATCATTGACAGGCAGAATCACGTCTCTGTTCAACCTCAGTGTATATTAAGCAGTTTGGTAAATTTAGGGCAATGTGTGAGCCACTTCAAGTGATACACTGTATACCAAAGGCTTAGTTAGTCTTGTTTCCATCTTCACAGCAACGGGTTGTCCTCATTATGCTCCATTCCTGTGCCAGTGAATATCACACAAAATGCTCTTCACTGCCCCATGTGAAAAGTGGAACAGTCAGGAGTCTCGACAAACCAACAGCCCACACAGGTATATTATGCATAATGCCGTCACCAGAATGTCAACACAAAAGTCCTCCACGAAAAACACAGTTCATCTTCAATGGCAGCGGCAGTCACTAGAAAACCAGCAGCCACACATTACTGCATAAGGCAAACCAGTCTGTTGTGCGATGCCGGCTGCCATTATTCTGAATATGCAGTTCACGCTACAAACAACGGCGGGCAGATGTAAAAGCATTTCACTGTACATAATGCTGCTGCCAGAATGCCAACACAAAAGTCCGCCACGAAAATTACAGTTAATCGTCGATGGAAGCGGCAGTCACTAGAACACGAGCAGCCACACATTACTGCAAAAGGCAAACCAGTCTGTTTTGTGACAAAGCCAGCCGCCATTTTTCCGAACATTCAGTTCACGCTATAAACAACCTCGGACAGATGTAAAAGCATTTCACTGTACATAATGCCGTCACCAGAATGCCAACACAAAAGTCCTCCATGAAAAATACAGTTCATCGTCGATGGAAGCGGCAGTCACTAGAACACCGGCAGCTATACATTTCTGCATAAGGAAAAACCAGTCAGTTCTGCGACAAAGCTGGCCGCCATTACTCCGAACATACAGTTCATGCTCCAAACAACAGCAGACAGATGTAAAAGCATTTCACACAAAATTCATAGCTCACAGTGTCGCGCCACGCACTCAACTCAGTAGGATGACGGAACCATACAAACAAAATCTAGTTCTTGGCTATCTGTCTAATTTGTTAAGCACACATACATCTTGTTCTTGGCTATCTGTCTCATTTGTTAAGCACACATACAACATCTTGTTCTTGGCTATCTGTCTCATTTGTTAAGCACACATACAACATCTTGTTCTTGGCTATCTGTCTCATTTGTTAAGCACACATACATCTTGTTCTTGGCTATCTGTCTCATTTGTTAAGCACACATACAACATCTTGTTCTTGGCTATCTGTCTCATTTGTTAAGCACACATACAACATCTTGTTCTTGGCTATCTGTCTCATTTGTTAAGCACACACGCAAAATCCAATTCTTGGCTATCTTTATCTTATTTGTTAAGCACACATACAACATCTAGTTCCTGGCTATCTCACACTTTGATGGCTACTAAATCTGACAAAAATTAGATGCAGAACATCTTCTTTGCTTGTATTCTGTCTCAAAGATATACTTCAATAACAATCACAACATATACATATAATTTGCTATCATCTCAAATAAAACATAACAAGTAAAGAAAGTATAACCTAGAAATGAGAAACTAATGTCCAGAACAAAATGTCGGAAACAATAACACAGACAAATAACATATTTCTATGTTAGAATATCTTATGCAATAAGTCACTATCATTGAATGTAAGAGAGTGCTGAAGAGCTACATAGAACCTGTCTTGCTGTATGGCTGTGAATCTTGGAATATAAATGAACAAATTAGGAAGAGATTGGAAGCAACAGAGATGTGGTTCCTTAGACAAATGTTGCGAATTCCTTGGACTGCCAAAGTAACATAACGAAGAATGCCTTAAAGAGGCTGGCGAAAATAGAACATTATATACAACAATAAGAAAGAGACAAACAGCTTTATTTGGTCATGTCATGAGAAGAGAGGCGCTGGAGAACATCGTGACAACTGGAAAGATCGAGGGGAAGAGAGGCAGAGGCAGACCATGAGAAATGATGCTGGATGGATTGCGACGGTGGCATGGAGGAATATCAACAGCAGAGTTGATCCAGAACACCAAAGACCGAGATCTGTGGAGAGTCATGAACGCCTATGCCAGTCGGCACGGCACTTGATGATGATGTTAGAATAAGCACCAGACAGATCAATAACCTCATCATATAGCAGACTGTTGCTCTCAACACGAGCTACCTGAGAGTTTCTTGCCCGCTCTCTGGTCTCAACCCCAAGGTGTCTGCAATGTCTTGTGTCTGTCTTCATGTTAGTTGACCCCTGCCTTTCCTTCCAGAAACCAAGCCACTGAGACATTTTATGTGACCAAAGTAGTTTCTGAGACACGATACTATTTATGAGCCAGTTTTATTTGATGGATAAATAAATTTCATCCAAATTTCTGCTTGTTGTGAATATGAAATGCAATTCTCCTAGCACACACAAGTGGACTTACAGTATAAAGAGAAATCAATCATGCTCAGATCAAAACATCAGAATCTCAGGGTAAAAAAAAAAAATAAAAAAAATACTAACACAGTTTAGATATGCTGGTAAAGTAGAGACTTAAACATAAACTATGCTAACATGCAGAATATTAAGAAATCATCTGAGGCCTTAGCATTATCTGACAATTAAATACACACATACATGTGTAAATACTGATAGAAAAGATATGAAATTAGAGGACCTAAAGACTCAAGAAGGAAACTGTGAGTAAGCTCACACCTCTACCTGCAAATAATTATAAGGTAATCACCCTATAAATGATTAATACCCGGGTAAGATGTGTTATCAGTAAGGTACCCTTGGTAACACAGTATCATCACTAGGCAAGTCTTCCTGTCGGCACGGCACTTGATGATGATGTTAGAATAATAAATAAAAAAATATAATATAAATATAATAAATAACCTGATCCAACAAGTAAGGAAAGGACCATAATTCATTCTCAGCCAAATCTACCTGCCCTCTCTACAGCAAAACAATCATGAGAGAGATCACAAATAGACCAGGAGTACGAGTTGGAGATTTTAATATAAACAATCTGCATTGCGTGGATTACCCAGTATTGGTAGCTGAAAACACAAATGGTCTGTAACAACTGTGGACGTTGTAGTAACAGAGAGTACAAAAATAGGGATTTTCCTTGAATATCAAGAAAACAGAAACAATGGTTATATTATAGAATACGATAACACCTAAATGTGATATTACAATAGAAGGAAACATGCTTAACCAAGTGAATAAATTAAAATATTTAGTGGCAATCATATCAGATGGAAAATGTGTGAGAGGGAGAAACAGCAGAAAAGACAAGCAAAAGCTGCATTTCAGAAGAGGAAAAGTGTCTTAAGTAATAAGTGACTTTCACTGAGTGTTAGAAAGAGTATACTGAAATGTTATATACAACCTGTTCTACTGTAAGGCTGTAAATCTTGGAATGTGAACGAACAAATTAGGAAGAGATTGGAGGCAGCAGAGATGTGCTTCCTGATACAAACTTGGAATGCCATATTAACTAACAATGATTACCTGAAAGAGGCTAATAAAGGTAAAACATTATATACAACAATAAGACAGAAACAGTGTTCTTTGGTCATTCAATGAGAAGAGAGGTATTGAAGAACATTGTGATGACTGCAAAGATATGTGGTAGAAGGGACAGAGACAGACCAAGAGATATTCTGCTGAATAGCCTAAGATGGTAGCATGAAGGAATATCATCGACATATGTGAACCAAACCACCAAGAATCGAGGTCTGTAGACAAGCATGAATGCCTACTCCATGTGGTAAGGCACACAAGGATGCTGTAGCTGATCAAAGTTAGGAATAAGTCCTGAAACAAATTCAGCTGTAACAACACCTCTTTTATTAAACAGTCTTCACAATTTAACAGAACATTGAACACAATGTTTAAACTTCACAAATGTACACATCTTAACTATAAATAACAAGCATCAATCTAAATGGCAATTAGTATCACAGCAAAGTGACGATTTATCCTAATTTTGATAAAATATAAGTGGTAAATGACTTTCTCAGAGGTCTGTAAATTATTCTGCAATTCAAGTAGAACATCCTTGAGTTTAGACAAGCCCTAAATCTATCTTGGGGCTCAGAAATGTCCTAAAACTATCCTGGAGTTCATAAATATCCAAAAGCTATCCTGGAGTTCCGAAATGCCCTGAAAACTATTGTCCCAATTAGAAAATACATAATATACATTTTAAAATAATACAGAAACACCACCACCAAAGAAGTTAAATGCAACAACGATGTTTATTTGTGTATGCATTCACTAGAAGGCGACCTCGTCAACTATCACCTGTTCAACCACTTGTGATGCCATTTTGAGTGCAGTGGAGGAAGTGTCTGGGTCAAGGTTAATCAATCTGTTGCTACATGTGGCTAAATCTGCAATTGAAACTCGTCCACACTGGCGAATATAACGTGCTACAGCCTCTAGCTCTTCCATGGTGATATAAATAAACTTGCCTCTGTCATCTATCACTCCAGTTAAGCGACCTTCTGACTGCAGATCTTGAACTCTCTGAATCACATCCTGAAAATGAGAAACCATTAAACATAAAGTTAGTTGCACATCCTTTACAGGACATAGCAATCAACCCCAACATTTTTTGGCATTTGTGATTCGTGGGCAAGTTTACGTTCAGTAGTTTGCCATTGCTTTCTGAACTTCCGGCACCCATACCATTTCATAAAAACACTAACGCAAAGCGGTCTGCTGCCAAATTGCTTGCAGTTGTGTTTCAAACGTGGTATGTGGGATTACGAACTGCGTCCGTAACCCCTTCACCATGGAGAAACCATTACAACTGCAATCATTTTTTATCTGACTGTCATCTTGTGAAACAATGTACTATTACATCAATAAACAAAGTTATACGAGCAAAAATATGCCTTGTGTCAAAAGTCTTGTCCACAGAACAATGACATCTTACAAAATATACAGACACAACAACAACAGCTGCTGATTGGATCATAAACTTTAAAAAGTAACATCACCATCATGCTTCCCAAACAAACTGCTTCTGTCACAGAAACAAGTTATAATCATTCTTTCTACAACAGCAAGCCATAAGGCACATTAAATATACAAATAAACCACAACCAAGAAAAGCAAAACTCAGAGTCAAACAACTAATCATAACTTTTACACAGGACCAAAGATTTGACAAAGATATAGATGCAAGATGCCAAAATAAAGAGCAGTGACTTATCAGCCATCACCTTTACTCTTGGACATCAATGGGAGTTGAACAAATGATATGTTTGTTTCTTCCAGCACTTTGCTGACAATGCCAAACTTAGTTCCTGTGAAAATCCCACTAGTGAAAAACTCAACACATGTGAGACATGATGCTTGAGAAAGGCTGCCCAGAATACAGAATGTGAAATGTGATAAGCCGGTCTCTGTGGCCAAAGGCTTGTGAATGCGGTTCATGAGCTGCTTACCAGGTGTTTGAAACACAGCCGCGACCGATTTATGCAGCAGGCCGTGTCACGTTGCGTTATAATGTGTTGGTATGGGAGCTGATAGTTCAGAAAGCAATGGCAAACTACTGAACGTAAAAACTTGCCTAGTACATCAATAGTAGCTGAAAAATGCTGGTGTTGACTGCAACGTCCTGCAAGGGATATGTAACAAAAAAAAATAATAATAATATAAACATTGGATTAACACAGGCAATAAATAAAGAAGACGTGGACACACTCTTAACCAGACTGCAATATAATGGATATCCAGCCAACTTCATCAAGCGTCACTGCCAGCCACCCAAACCTACCCCCATAGAATCAAGTGTTTCTTTGGGTAGCCTGAGAAATAGAGAAGAGATGAGGCCATGACTGTGCAGTGAAACCATCTTAGAGTGCAGGAGGACTAAACTGCTGAACAGAGCAGCAGTTAATTCACTCTACCAGAAGATCCAGCTCAGCAGGCAACCAAACACCTGTCAAAGCACTCACACGGGCTTGTCATAGCTCTATCAGTGCAGACTACAACCAGCCTCCAGTCAAAGCACTCACATGGGCTAGTCATAGCTCTGTCAGTGCAGACTACAATCAGCCTCCAGTCAAAGCACTCACATGGGCTAGTCATAGCTCTGTCAGTGCAGACTACAATCAGCTTCCAGTCAAAGCACTCACATGGGCTTGTCATAGATCTGTCAGTGCAGACTACAATCAGCCTCCAGTCAAAGCACTCACATGGGCTAGTCATAGCTCTATCAGTGCAGACTACAACCAGCCTCCAGTCAAAGCACTTACATGGGCTAGTCATAGCTCTGTCAGTGCAGACTACAATCAGCCTCCAGTCAAAGCACTCACATGGGCTAGTCATAGCTCTGTCAGTGCAGACTACAATCAGCCTCCAGTCAAAGCACTCACATGGGCTTGTCATAGATCTGTCAGTGCAGACTACAATCAGCCTCCAGTCAAAGCACTCACATGGGCTAGTCATAGCTCTGTCAGTGCAGACTACAACCAGCCTCCAGTCAAAGCAATCACATGGGCTTGTCATAGCTCTATCAGTGCAGACTACAATCAGCCTCCAGTCAAAGCAATCACATGGGCTTGTCATAGCTCTATCAGTGCAGACTACAATCAGCCTCCAGTCAAAGCACTCACATGGGCTAGTCATAGCTCTGTCAGTGCAGACTACAACCAGCCTCCAGTCAAAGCACTCACATGGGCTAGTCATAGCTCTGTCAGTGCAGACTACAATCAGCCTCCAGTCAAAGCACTCACATGGGCTAGTCATAGCTCTGTCAGTGCAGACTACAACCAGCCTCCAGTCAAAGCACTCACATGGGCTAGTCATAGCTCTGTCAGTGCAGACTACAATCAGCCTCCAGTCAAAGCACTCACATGGGCTTGTCATAGATCTGTCAGTGCAGACTACAATCAGCCTCAGGTCAAAGCACTCACATGGGCTAGTCATAGCTCTATCAGTGCAGACTACAATCAGCCTCCAGTCAAAGTACTCACATGGGCTAGTCATAGCTCTGTCAGTGCAGACTACAACCAGCCTCCAGTCAAAGCACTCACATGGGCTAGTCATAGCTCTGTCAGTGCAGACTACAATCAGCCTCCAGTCAAAGCACTCACATGGGCTAGTCATAGCTCTGTCAGTGCAGACTACAACCAGCCTCCAGTCAAAGCACTCACATGGGCTAGTCATAGCTCTGTCAGTGCAGACTACAATCAGCCTCCAGTCAAAGCACTCACATGGGCTTGTCATAGATCTGTCAGTGCAGACTACAATCAGCCTCCAGTCAAAGCACTCACATGGGCTAGTCATAGCTCTGTCAGTGCAGACTACAATCAGCCTCCAGTCAAAGCACTCACATGGGCTTGTCATAGCTCTATCAGTGCAGACTACAATCAGCCTCCAGTCAAAGCAATCACATGGGCTTGTCATAGCTCTGTCAGTGCAGACTACAATCAGCCTCCAGTCAAAGCACTCACATGGGCTAGTCATAGATCTGTCAGTGCAGACTACAACCAGCCTCCAGTCAAAGCACTCACATGGGCTTGTCATAGCTCTATCAGTGCAGACTACAACCAGCCTCCAGTCAAAGCACTCACATGGGCTAGTCATAGATCTGTCAGTGCAGACTACAATCAGCCTCCAGTCAAAGCACTCACATGGGCTTGTCATAGCTCTGTCAGTGCAGCTCACAACCAGCCTACAGTCAAAGCACTCACATGGGCTTGTCATAGCTCTGTCAGTGCAGACTACAATCAGCCTCCAGTCAAAGCAATCACATGGGCTTGTCATAGCTCTGTCAGTGCAGACTACAATCAGCCTCCAGTCAAAGCAATCACATGGGCTTGTCATAGCTCTGTCAGTGCAGACTATAATCAGCTTCCAGTCAAAGCACTCACATGGGCTTGTCATAGCTCTGTCAGTGCAGCTCACAACCAGTTTCCAGTCAAAGCACTCACATGGGCTTGTCATAGCTTTGTCAGTGCAGACTACAACCAGCCTCCAGTCAAAGCACTCACATGGGCTTGTCATAGCTGTGTCAGTGCAGACTACAACCAGCCTCCAATCAAAGCATTCACATGGGCTTGTCATAGCTCTGTCAGTGCAGACTAAAATCAGCCTCCAGTCAAAGCACTCACATGGGCTTGTCATAGCTCTGTCAGTGCAGACTACAACCAGCCTCCAGTCAAAGCACTCACATGGGCTTGTCATAGCTCTGTCAGTGCAGACTACAACCAGCCTCCAGTCAAAGCAATCACATGGGCTTGTCATAGCTCTGTCAGTGCAGACTACAATCAGCCTCCAGTCAAAGCATTCACATGGGCTTGTCATAGCTCTGTCAGTGCAGACTACAATCAGCTTCCAGTCAAAGCAATCACATGGGCTTGTCATAGCTCTGTCAGTGCAGCTCACAACCAGCCTCCAGTCAAAGCACTCACATGGGCTTGTCATAGCTCTGTCAGTGCAGCTCACAACCAGCTTCCAGTCAAAGCAATTACATGGGCTAGTCATAGCTCTGTCAGTGCAGACTACAATCAGCCTCCAGTCAAAGCACTCACACGGGCTAGTCATAGCTCTGTCAGTGCAGCTCACAACCAGCTTCCAGTCAAAGCACTCACATGGGCTTGTCATAGCTTTGTCAGTGCAGACTACAACCAGCCTCCAGTCAAAGCACTCACATGGGCTTGTCATAGATCTGTCAGTGCAGACTACAATCAGCCTCCAGTCAAAGCACTCACATGGGCTAGTCATAGCTCTGTCAGTGCAGACTACAACCAGCCTCCAGTCAAAGCAATCACATGGGCTTGTCATAGCTCTATCAGTGCAGACTACAATCAGCCTCCAGTCAAAGCAATCACATGGGCTTGTCATAGCTCTATCAGTGCAGACTACAATCAGCCTCCAGTCAAAGCACTCACATGGGCTAGTCATAGCTCTATCAGTGCAGACTACAACCAGCTTCCAGTCAAAGCACTCACATGGGCTAGTCATAGCTCTGTCAGTGCAGACTACAATCAGCCTCCAGTCAAAGCACTCACATGGGCTAGTCATAGCTCTGTCAGTGCAGACTACAATCAGCCTCCAGTCAAAGCACTCACATGGGCTTGTCATAGATCTGTCAGTGCAGACTACAATCAGCCTCCAGTCAAAGCACTCACATGGGCTAGTCATAGCTCTGTCAGTGCAGACTACAATCAGCCTCCAGTCAAAGCACTCACATGGGCTTGTCATAGCTCTATCAGTGCAGACTACAATCAGCCTCCAGTCAAAGCAATCACATGGGCTTGTCATAGCTCTATCAGTGCAGACTACAATCAGCCTCCAGTCAAAGCACTCACATGGGCTAGTCATAGATCTGTCAGTGCAGACTACAACCAGCCTCCAGTCAAAGCACTCACATGGGCTTGTCATAGCTCTATCAGTGCAGACTACAACCAGCCTCCAGTCAAAGCACTCACATGGGCTAGTCATAGATCTGTCAGTGCAGACTACAATCAGCCTCTAGTCAAAGCACTCACATGGGCTTGTCATAGCTCTGTCAGTGCAGCTCACAATCAGCCTCCAGTCAAAGCAATCACATGGGCTTGTCATAGCTCTGTCAGTGCAGACTACAATCAGCCTCCAGTCAAAGCACTCACATGGGCTAGTCATAGATCTGTCAGTGCAGACTACAACCAGCCTCCAGTCAAAGCACTCACATGGGCTTGTCATAGCTCTATCAGTGCAGACTACAACCAGCCTCCAGTCAAAGCACTCACATGGGCTAGTCATAGATCTGTCAGTGCAGACTACAATCAGCCTCTAGTCAAAGCACTCACATGGGCTTGTCATAGCTCTGTCAGTGCAGCTCACAACCAGCCTACAGTCAAAGCACTCACATGGGCTTGTCATAGTTCTGTCAGTGCAGACTACAATCAGCCTCCAGTCAAAGCAATCACATGGGCTTGTCATAGCTCTGTCAGTGCAGACTACAATCAGCCTCCAGTCAAAGCAATCACATGGGCTTGTCATAGCTCTGTCAGTGCAGACTACAATCAGCTTCCAGTCAAAGCACTCACATGGGCTTGTCATAGCTCTGTCAGTGCAGCTCACAACCAGTTTCCAGTCAAAGCACTCACATGGGCTTGTCATAGCTTTGTCAGTGCAGACTACAACCAGCCTCCAGTCAAAGCACTCACATGGGCTAGTCATAGCTCTGTCAGTGCAGACTACAACCAGCCTCCAGTCAAAGCAATCACATGGGCTTGTCATAGCTCTATCAGTGCAGACTACAATCAGCCTCCAGTCAAAGCACTCACATGGGCTTGTCATAGCTCTATCAGTGCAGACTACAATCAGCCTCCAGTCAAAGCACTCACATGGGCTAGTCATAGCTCTATCAGTGCAGACTACAACCAGCCTCCAGTCAAAGCACTCACATGGGCTAGTCATAGCTCTGTCAGTGCAGCTCACAACCAGCCTACAGTCAAAGCACTCACATGGGCTTGTCATAGCTCTGTCAGTGCAGACTACAATCAGCCTCCAGTCAAAGCAATCACATGGGCTTGTCATAGCTCTGTCAGTGCAGACTACAATCAGCCTCCAGTCAAAGCAATCACATGGGCTTGTCATAGCTCTGTCAGTGCAGACTACAATCAGCTTCCAGTCAAAGCACTCACATGGGCTTGTCATAGCTCTGTCAGTGCAGCTCACAACCAGTTTCCAGTCAAAGCACTCACATGGGCTTGTCATAGCTTTGTCAGTGCAGACTACAACCAGCCTCCAGTCAAAGCACTCACATGGGCTTGTCATAGCTCTGTCAGTGCAGACTACAACCAGCCTCCAATCAAAGCAATCACATGGGCTTGTCATAGCTCTGTCAGTGCAGACTAAAATCAGCCTCCAGTCAAAGCACTCACATGGGCTTGTCATAGCTCTGTCAGTGCAGACTACAACCAGCCTCCAGTCAAAGCACTCACATGGGCTTGTCATAGCTCTGTCAGTGCAGACTACAACCAGCCTCCAGTCAAAGCAATCACATGGGCTTGTCATAGCTCTGTCAGTGCAGACTACAATCAGCCTCCAGTCAAAGCATTCACATGGGCTTGTCATAGCTCTGTCAGTGCAGACTACAATCAGCTTCCAGTCAAAGCAATCACATGGGCTTGTCATAGCTCTGTCAGTGCAGCTCACAACCAGCCTCCAGTCAAAGCACTCACATGGGCTTGTCATAGCTCTGTCAGTGCAGACTACAACCAGCCTCCAATCAAAGCATTCACATGGGCTTGTCATAGCTCTGTCAGTGCAGACTAAAATCAGCCTCCAGTCAAAGCACTCACATGGGCTTGTCATAGCTCTGTCAGTGCAGACTACAACCAGCCTCCAGTCAAAGCACTCACATGGGCTTGTCATAGCTCTGTCAGTGCAGACTACAACCAGCCTCCAGTCAAAGCAATCACATGGGCTTGTCATAGCTCTGTCAGTGCAGACTACAATCAGCCTCCAGTCAAAGCATTCACATGGGCTTGTCATAGCTCTGTCAGTGCAGACTACAATCAGCTTCCAGTCAAAGCAATCACATGGGCTTGTCATAGCTCTGTCAGTGCAGCTCACAACCAGCCTCCAGTCAAAGCACTCACATGGGCTTGTCATAGCTCTGTCAGTGCAGCTCACAACCAGCTTCCAGTCAAAGCAATTACATGGGCTAGTCATAGCTCTGTCAGTGCAGACTACAATCAGCCTCCAGTCAAAGCACTCACATGGGCTAGTCATAGCTCTGTCAGTGCAGCTCACAACCAGCTTCCAGTCAAAGCACTCACATGGGCTTGTCATAGCTTTGTCAGTGCAGACTACAACCAGCCTCCAGTCAAAGCACTCACATGGGCTTGTCATAGATCTGTCAGTGCAGACTACAATCAGCCTCCAGTCAAAGCACTCACATGGGCTAGTCATAGCTCTGTCAGTGCAGACTACAACCAGCCTCCAGTCAAAGCAATCACATGGGCTTGTCATAGCTCTATCAGTGCAGACTACAATCAGCCTCCAGTCAAAGCAATCACATGGGCTTGTCATAGCTCTATCAGTGCAGACTACAATCAGCCTCCAGTCAAAGCACTCACATGGGCTAGTCATAGCTCTATCAGTGCAGACTACAACCAGCTTCCAGTCAAAGCACTCACATGGGCTAGTCATAGCTCTGTCAGTGCAGACTACAATCAGCCTCCAGTCAAAGCACTCACATGGGCTAGTCATAGCTCTGTCAGTGCAGACTACAATCAGCCTCCAGTCAAAGCACTCACATGGGCTTGTCATAGATCTGTCAGTGCAGACTACAATCAGCCTCCAGTCAAAGCACTCACATGGGCTAGTCATAGCTCTGTCAGTGCAGACTACAATCAGCCTCCAGTCAAAGCACTCACATGGGCTTGTCATAGCTCTATCAGTGCAGACTACAATCAGCCTCCAGTCAAAGCAATCACATGGGCTTGTCATAGCTCTATCAGTGCAGACTACAATCAGCCTCCAGTCAAAGCAATCACATGGGCTTGTCATAGCTCTGTCAGTGCAGACTACAATCAGCCTCCAGTCAAAGCACTCACATGGGCTAGTCATAGATCTGTCAGTGCAGACTACAACCAGCCTCCAGTCAAAGCACTCACATGGGCTTGTCATAGCTCTATCAGTGCAGACTACAACCAGCCTCCAGTCAAAGCACTCACATGGGCTAGTCATAGATCTGTCAGTGCAGACTACAATCAGCCTCCAGTCAAAGCACTCACATGGGCTTGTCATAGCTCTGTCAGTGCAGCTCACAACCAGCCTACAGTCAAAGCACTCACATGGGCTTGTCATAGCTCTGTCAGTGCAGACTACAATCAGCCTCCAGTCAAAGCAATCACATGGGCTTGTCATAGCTCTGTCAGTGCAGACTACAATCAGCCTCCAGTCAAAGCAATCACATGGGCTTGTCATAGCTCTGTCAGTGCAGACTATAATCAGCTTCCAGTCAAAGCACTCACATGGGCTTGTCATAGCTCTGTCAGTGCAGCTCACAACCAGTTTCCAGTCAAAGCACTCACATGGGCTTGTCATAGCTTTGTCAGTGCAGACTACAACCAGCCTCCAGTCAAAGCACTCACATGGGCTTGTCATAGCTGTGTCAGTGCAGACTACAACCAGCCTCCAATCAAAGCATTCACATGGGCTTGTCATAGCTCTGTCAGTGCAGACTAAAATCAGCCTCCAGTCAAAGCACTCACATGGGCTTGTCATAGCTCTGTCAGTGCAGACTACAACCAGCCTCCAGTCAAAGCACTCACATGGGCTTGTCATAGCTCTGTCAGTGCAGACTACAACCAGCCTCCAGTCAAAGCAATCACATGGGCTTGTCATAGCTCTGTCAGTGCAGACTACAATCAGCCTCCAGTCAAAGCATTCACATGGGCTTGTCATAGCTCTGTCAGTGCAGACTACAATCAGCTTCCAGTCAAAGCAATCACATGGGCTTGTCATAGCTCTGTCAGTGCAGCTCACAACCAGCCTCCAGTCAAAGCACTCACATGGGCTTGTCATAGCTCTGTCAGTGCAGCTCACAACCAGCTTCCAGTCAAAGCAATTACATGGGCTAGTCATAGCTCTGTCAGTGCAGACTACAATCAGCCTCCAGTCAAAGCACTCACACGGGCTAGTCATAGCTCTGTCAGTGCAGCTCACAACCAGCTTCCAGTCAAAGCACTCACATGGGCTTGTCATAGCTTTGTCAGTGCAGACTACAACCAGCCTCCAGTCAAAGCACTCACATGGGCTTGTCATAGATCTGTCAGTGCAGACTACAATCAGCCTCCAGTCAAAGCACTCACATGGGCTAGTCATAGCTCTGTCAGTGCAGACTACAACCAGCCTCCAGTCAAAGCAATCACATGGGCTTGTCATAGCTCTATCAGTGCAGACTACAATCAGCCTCCAGTCAAAGCAATCACATGGGCTTGTCATAGCTCTATCAGTGCAGACTACAATCAGCCTCCAGTCAAAGCACTCACATGGGCTAGTCATAGCTCTATCAGTGCAGACTACAACCAGCTTCCAGTCAAAGCACTCACATGGGCTAGTCATAGCTCTGTCAGTGCAGACTACAATCAGCCTCCAGTCAAAGCACTCACATGGGCTAGTCATAGCTCTGTCAGTGCAGACTACAATCAGCCTCCAGTCAAAGCACTCACATGGGCTTGTCATAGATCTGTCAGTGCAGACTACAATCAGCCTCCAGTCAAAGCACTCACATGGGCTAGTCATAGCTCTGTCAGTGCAGACTACAATCAGCCTCCAGTCAAAGCACTCACATGGGCTTGTCATAGCTCTATCAGTGCAGACTACAATCAGCCTCCAGTCAAAGCAATCACATGGGCTTGTCATAGCTCTATCAGTGCAGACTACAATCAGCCTCCAGTCAAAGCACTCACATGGGCTAGTCATAGATCTGTCAGTGCAGACTACAACCAGCCTCCAGTCAAAGCACTCACATGGGCTTGTCATAGCTCTATCAGTGCAGACTACAACCAGCCTCCAGTCAAAGCACTCACATGGGCTAGTCATAGATCTGTCAGTGCAGACTACAATCAGCCTCTAGTCAAAGCACTCACATGGGCTTGTCATAGCTCTGTCAGTGCAGCTCACAATCAGCCTCCAGTCAAAGCAATCACATGGGCTTGTCATAGCTCTGTCAGTGCAGACTACAATCAGCCTCCAGTCAAAGCACTCACATGGGCTAGTCATAGATCTGTCAGTGCAGACTACAACCAGCCTCCAGTCAAAGCACTCACATGGGCTTGTCATAGCTCTATCAGTGCAGACTACAACCAGCCTCCAGTCAAAGCACTCACATGGGCTAGTCATAGATCTGTCAGTGCAGACTACAATCAGCCTCTAGTCAAAGCACTCACATGGGCTTGTCATAGCTCTGTCAGTGCAGCTCACAACCAGCCTACAGTCAAAGCACTCACATGGGCTTGTCATAGTTCTGTCAGTGCAGACTACAATCAGCCTCCAGTCAAAGCAATCACATGGGCTTGTCATAGCTCTGTCAGTGCAGACTACAATCAGCCTCCAGTCAAAGCAATCACATGGGCTTGTCATAGCTCTGTCAGTGCAGACTACAATCAGCTTCCAGTCAAAGCACTCACATGGGCTTGTCATAGCTCTGTCAGTGCAGCTCACAACCAGTTTCCAGTCAAAGCACTCACATGGGCTTGTCATAGCTTTGTCAGTGCAGACTACAACCAGCCTCCAGTCAAAGCACTCACATGGGCTAGTCATAGCTCTGTCAGTGCAGACTACAACCAGCCTCCAGTCAAAGCAATCACATGGGCTTGTCATAGCTCTATCAGTGCAGACTACAATCAGCCTCCAGTCAAAGCAATCACATGGGCTTGTCATAGCTCTATCAGTGCAGACTACAATCAGCCTCCAGTCAAAGCACTCACATGGGCTAGTCATAGCTCTATCAGTGCAGACTACAACCAGCCTCCAGTCAAAGCACTCACATGGGCTAGTCATAGCTCTGTCAGTGCAGCTCACAACCAGCCTACAGTCAAAGCACTCACATGGGCTTGTCATAGCTCTGTCAGTGCAGACTACAATCAGCCTCCAGTCAAAGCAATCACATGGGCTTGTCATAGCTCTGTCAGTGCAGACTACAATCAGCCTCCAGTCAAAGCAATCACATGGGCTTGTCATAGCTCTGTCAGTGCAGACTACAATCAGCTTCCAGTCAAAGCACTCACATGGGCTTGTCATAGCTCTGTCAGTGCAGCTCACAACCAGTTTCCAGTCAAAGCACTCACATGGGCTTGTCATAGCTCTGTCAGTGCAGACTACAACCAGCCTCCAGTCAAAGCACTCACATGGGCTTGTCATAGCTCTGTCAGTGCAGACTACAACCAGCCTCCAATCAAAGCAATCACATGGGCTTGTCATAGCTCTGTCAGTGCAGACTAAAATCAGCCTCCAGTCAAAGCACTCACATGGGCTTGTCATAGCTCTGTCAGTGCAGACTACAACCAGCCTCCAGTCAAAGCACTCACATGGGCTTGTCATAGCTCTGTCAGTGCAGACTACAACCAGCCTCCAGTCAAAGCAATCACATGGGCTTGTCATAGCTCTGTCAGTGCAGACTACAATCAGCCTCCAGTCAAAGCATTCACATGGGCTTGTCATAGCTCTGTCAGTGCAGACTACAATCAGCTTCCAGTCAAAGCAATCACATGGGCTTGTCATAGCTCTGTCAGTGCAGCTCACAACCAGCCTCCAGTCAAAGCACTCACATGGGCTTGTCATAGCTCTGTCAGTGCAGACTACAACCAGCCTCCAATCAAAGCATTCACATGGGCTTGTCATAGCTCTGTCAGTGCAGACTAAAATCAGCCTCCAGTCAAAGCACTCACATGGGCTTGTCATAGCTCTGTCAGTGCAGACTACAACCAGCCTCCAGTCAAAGCACTCACATGGGCTTGTCATAGCTCTGTCAGTGCAGACTACAACCAGCCTCCAGTCAAAGCAATCACATGGGCTTGTCATAGCTCTGTCAGTGCAGACTACAATCAGCCTCCAGTCAAAGCATTCACATGGGCTTGTCATAGCTCTGTCAGTGCAGACTACAATCAGCTTCCAGTCAAAGCAATCACATGGGCTTGTCATAGCTCTGTCAGTGCAGCTCACAACCAGCCTCCAGTCAAAGCACTCACATGGGCTTGTCATAGCTCTGTCAGTGCAGCTCACAACCAGCTTCCAGTCAAAGCAATTACATGGGCTAGTCATAGCTCTGTCAGTGCAGACTACAATCAGCCTCCAGTCAAAGCACTCACATGGGCTAGTCATAGCTCTGTCAGTGCAGCTCACAACCAGCTTCCAGTCAAAGCACTCACATGGGCTTGTCATAGCTTTGTCAGTGCAGACTACAACCAGCCTCCAGTCAAAGCACTCACATGGGCTTGTCATAGATCTGTCAGTGCAGACTACAATCAGCCTCCAGTCAAAGCACTCACATGGGCTAGTCATAGCTCTGTCAGTGCAGACTACAACCAGCCTCCAGTCAAAGCAATCACATGGGCTTGTCATAGCTCTATCAGTGCAGACTACAATCAGCCTCCAGTCAAAGCAATCACATGGGCTTGTCATAGCTCTATCAGTGCAGACTACAATCAGCCTCCAGTCAAAGCACTCACATGGGCTAGTCATAGCTCTATCAGTGCAGACTACAACCAGCTTCCAGTCAAAGCACTCACATGGGCTAGTCATAGCTCTGTCAGTGCAGACTACAATCAGCCTCCAGTCAAAGCACTCACATGGGCTAGTCATAGCTCTGTCAGTGCAGACTACAATCAGCCTCCAGTCAAAGCACTCACATGGGCTTGTCATAGATCTGTCAGTGCAGACTACAATCAGCCTCCAGTCAAAGCACTCACATGGGCTAGTCATAGCTCTGTCAGTGCAGACTACAATCAGCCTCCAGTCAAAGCACTCACATGGGCTTGTCATAGCTCTATCAGTGCAGACTACAATCAGCCTCCAGTCAAAGCAATCACATGGGCTTGTCATAGCTCTATCAATGCAGACTACAATCAGCCTCCAGTCAAAGCACTCACATGGGCTAGTCATAGATCTGTCAGTGCAGACTACAACCAGCCTCCAGTCAAAGCACTCACATGGGCTTGTCATAGCTCTATCAGTGCAGACTACAACCAGCCTCCAGTCAAAGCACTCACATGGGCTAGTCATAGATCTGTCAGTGCAGACTACAATCAGCCTCTAGTCAAAGCACTCACATGGGCTTGTCATAGCTCTGTCAGTGCAGCTCACAATCAGCCTCCAGTCAAAGCAATCACATGGGCTTGTCATAGCTCTGTCAGTGCAGACTACAATCAGCCTCCAGTCAAAGCACTCACATGGGCTAGTCATAGATCTGTCAGTGCAGACTACAACCAGCCTCCAGTCAAAGCACTCACATGGGCTTGTCATAGCTCTATCAGTGCAGACTACAACCAGCCTCCAGTCAAAGCACTCACATGGGCTAGTCATAGATCTGTCAGTGCAGACTACAATCAGCCTCTAGTCAAAGCACTCACATGGGCTTGTCATAGCTCTGTCAGTGCAGCTCACAACCAGCCTACAGTCAAAGCACTCACATGGGCTTGTCATAGTTCTGTCAGTGCAGACTACAATCAGCCTCCAGTCAAAGCAATCACATGGGCTTGTCATAGCTCTGTCAGTGCAGACTACAATCAGCCTCCAGTCAAAGCAATCACATGGGCTTGTCATAGCTCTGTCAGTGCAGACTACAATCAGCTTCCAGTCAAAGCACTCACATGGGCTTGTCATAGCTCTGTCAGTGCAGCTCACAACCAGTTTCCAGTCAAAGCACTCACATGGGCTTGTCATAGCTTTGTCAGTGCAGACTACAACCAGCCTCCAGTCAAAGCACTCACATGGGCTAGTCATAGCTCTGTCAGTGCAGACTACAACCAGCCTCCAGTCAAAGCAATCACATGGGCTTGTCATAGCTCTATCAGTGCAGACTACAATCAGCCTCCAGTCAAAGCAATCACATGGGCTTGTCATAGCTCTATCAGTGCAGACTACAATCAGCCTCCAGTCAAAGCACTCACATGGGCTAGTCATAGCTCTATCAGTGCAGACTACAACCAGCCTCCAGTCAAAGCACTCACATGGGCTAGTCATAGCTCTGTCAGTGCAGCTCACAACCAGCCTACAGTCAAAGCACTCACATGGGCTTGTCATAGCTCTGTCAGTGCAGACTACAATCAGCCTCCAGTCAAAGCAATCACATGGGCTTGTCATAGCTCTGTCAGTGCAGACTACAATCAGCCTCCAGTCAAAGCAATCACATGGGCTTGTCATAGCTCTGTCAGTGCAGACTACAATCAGCTTCCAGTCAAAGCACTCACATGGGCTTGTCATAGCTCTGTCAGTGCAGCTCACAACCAGTTTCCAGTCAAAGCACTCACATGGGCTTGTCATAGCTTTGTCAGTGCAGACTACAACCAGCCTCCAGTCAAAGCACTCACATGGGCTTGTCATAGCTCTGTCAGTGCAGACTACAACCAGCCTCCAATCAAAGCAATCACATGGGCTTGTCATAGCTCTGTCAGTGCAGACTAAAATCAGCCTCCAGTCAAAGCACTCACATGGGCTTGTCATAGCTCTGTCAGTGCAGACTACAACCAGCCTCCAGTCAAAGCACTCACATGGGCTTGTCATAGCTCTGTCAGTGCAGACTACAACCAGCCTCCAGTCAAAGCAATCACATGGGCTTGTCATAGCTCTGTCAGTGCAGACTACAATCAGCCTCCAGTCAAAGCATTCACATGGGCTTGTCATAGCTCTGTCAGTGCAGACTACAATCAGCTTCCAGTCAAAGCAATCACATGGGCTTGTCATAGCTCTGTCAGTGCAGCTCACAACCAGCCTCCAGTCAAAGCACTCACATGGGCTTGTCATAGCTCTGTCAGTGCAGCTCACAACCAGCTTCCAGTCAAAGCAATCACATGGGCTAGTCATAGCTCTGTCAGTGCAGACTACAATCAGCCTCCAGTCAAAGCACTCACATGGGCTAGTCATAGCTCTGTCAGTGCAGCTCACAACCAGCTTCCAGTCAAAGCACTCACATGGGCTTGTCATAGCTTTGTCAGTGCAGACTACAACCAGCCTCCAGTCAAAGCAATCACATGGGCTTGTCATAGCTCTGTCAGTGCAGCTCACAACCAGCTTCCAGTCAAAGCACTCACATGGGCTAGTCATAGCTCTATCAGTGCAGAGCGGCCACAAGTGACTTACGGTATGTTTACAGTAACTTACAACCACAGAACATGGAAATCGTATATCATATAATTTAAAACACAAAATACAGAAAGAGACTATGTTATGTTAAAAAAACATATGTGTCAAAAACTGAAACAAGTAACATAAATGGCACTGACTTGTGTTTTTAGTTTAAAATGGCCAGCCAGATCTTCCAACATAACAACTTTAGTTTCCTACAAGAACAAAAAATAACAACAAAATTATACAACTGCTAGTCTGAAAATGTGCTGTAATACACAAGTGGATATTACAATATAAGCTGTGAGACTTTAGAAAATGTGCTGTAATATTTCCATATCATTGAAATACCCAGCAAAACATGACAATATAACATGTGAAACCCCCAGAAAATGTGCTGTAATATTTCCATATTATTGAAATACCCAGGTAAACAAGTCAATATAAGATGGAAACCCCCAGAAAAGTGCTGTAATATTTCCGTATCATTGAAACACCCAGCAAAACATGACAATATAAGATGGAAACCCCCAGAAGATACCCCCAACAAAATCACATGAACTTTCATCTTATCTCATTATGTTCCTCTTGTATCTCTATGCACCAAAACGTTTCACAGCAGATAACCAGGGAGGGCATCATCATCATCACGTAGCAGGCCCTGTGCAGAACATCGCTCTCACCATCACCCTTCAAAAAGAGTCTTGATCCCTTGCCAGTTCCCCTGCCTCATGCATTTTCATGTTCAAGGTGTCTTTAATGTCCTGTGTCCACCTTCATGCTGGTCAACCCCAGCCTCCTCTGCCAGGGAGTATGCCTTCCATCAGCAAATAGTTTAACAGGAGCTTTAGGGTGCAGTTCATAACCAGCAGATTTCTACACAATACCATTAAACTGACACCGAAGAGGGGTGAGAGAAGTGGCTGGGGGTTCATAGCCAAATCTAATGGTCGACGTTTGGTGCAGGAGAGCCTGGCATATGATACCACAAGATCCAGCTTAAGAATGGAGGTGGAGGCAGTCACTGCGGCTCTCCGCTGGATGGAGAATACGGCACACACGCACATTGTGATTGTAACTGACTCAGAAAGCATGCTGACAAGGGTGAGGATGGGCAGGCTTCGTGCGGAGTGGCTTGCTTCGCTTCGGAGGTCACGGGTGACAAGCATCGCCTGGATCTTTTCTCCGGGGCATGCCGATGTGCTGGGAAATGAACAGGCGGACAGATTGACTGGCTCTGCAGAACTTGGTGGAGTACTGATACATGACAAGGCAGATGTGGTTGTGGCCTTGTGGGAGCACGTGTACACCTCAGAGGAGCAAATGGATTACCATGGTCTGGCAAGAATGAGACAGCGAGGAGTGATGAGGGGATCTGTCCGACGCTCAACGCTCAGAGGAAAGTCGAGACGGACATATAATCAGATTGCCACTGGTACTATTGGTGTTGGAACTCTTCGATGGCTGCTGAGGATGGGGACAGAGCACTTATGGGAATGCCCCGAATGCTGTGATGTCGATTCCTAAATCAATCAATCAATAAATCCATTAAACTGGTACAGTAAGACAGATTTAGCACTATATACAAACACCTTTATATGTATACTTGTCTGAATACACGTTTCCTTGCGGTTATCTAAATTACAGTATCTGAAAACAGTTTTAATTAGCAGTTGCTCTCAAGTGAAATTCCGACTTCCTTTTGCTTCTCATCTCCCAATGAAACAAAGGCTTCAACCAACTCAAGCCAAGCACTTTATGCACTTGTTCATCATTGATAGGAGTTTGCAGCTAAACTTATCACTGCGATAAGGTAGCCAGTCTCACGCCAACCCTCCTGAGTTGCCTCCTGTGACATGCGTGGTAGGTTACAGTGTTACTATTCTTTGAGTTGCAAAGTTATCACTTGGATGAGATAGCCAGTATTTCTTACTATTATTCTCTTATGGGTCCTCATAACACAATGGCGTCTCAGATATCATACCTGATTAACATTAATGTATTTTGTATTTGTGTAAAACTGGTCTTAAGATATTGCTCTTTTATCTACATATGATATAGTATAACAGAGCCATTTACTTGCTAATCTCATACTGGTATTTGTAAACAAATTAACCATTCTACTTTAGGTATCTTAGAAGCAGACATTTGCTATCATGACTTGACTCCTTTGTTATCTGATATTTCAATGAAGTTAATGTTGTTTACATTATATATATATATATATATATATATATATATATATATATATATATATATATATATATATATATATATATATATATATATATATATGCCCGGCTCCGTGGCCGAGGGGTTAGCAGCTTTCTCCGCTAACTCCGAATACTCTCATCACGTGACGCGACGAGAATTAGCAGTGGTTCGAATCGCAAAAGTGACTTATGAGAGTGTGGAGCCGGTCGCTCAGAAAGTCGTGGCGTGCTGATGAGCGTAATCTAGCCTAGGAATCATACAGCTGAAAGATGCTGGTGTTGACCGCAATATCCTGAAACAGGATGGAAACGCGGAAAAAAAGAAAAAAAAAAAAAAATATATATATATATATATATATATATATATATATATACACACACATATATATATATACACACACACACACACACACATATATATATATATATATATATATATATATATATATATATATATATATATATATATATATATATATATATATATCCATCATGTGCCATGCCGGTAAGCATGGGCGGTCATGTTTTGCCATCTCAATCGATCACCAGAGTCGTGGATCAGCTCCGTGTTTCTGTCTCAACCATGCCACGAGGCCAAGCCATCCAGGTTCTTGCTTCTAGGTCTTCCTCTTGGTCTGTTCCCTTCGATCTTACCAGGTGTCACCAAGTTCTCCAATTCATTTCTTCTCATAACATGCCCAAAACATTTTGACTGTCTGCGTCTAATGTCTCTAATCAGTTTACAATCTTCATTTGTTTCTTGAAGGACCTTATATATATATATATATATATATATATATATATATATATATATATATATATATATATATATATATATATATATCCCACCTGTTTAAACTTTCTACGTAGTCTTTCTGTTTTCCTATGCCTCTTTTGCCTAGTATTCTCCTAAATAATACTACTTTCTTTATTTCACTTCTTCTGTTGATATGCCCCATACAATGTCTGTGCCTTATGGTTTTGATGAGTGATCTGGTTAACAACTGCCAGCTCTCAACACCTTAGTGTTTTCTTTTCTGTCCTTGGTATTCTCAACACTTCTAAACAACTACAACTCATCTGCCTCCAGTTTCTTGACCATTTCATTACTCGTTGTCCAGCATACACATTCATAGAGGAGAATGGGCCTCACTGCAAGCAGATTTTTGCCATATTTCTGTTTTTCATGATGCTGCTCAATCTAGTGAACGAATCTTTGGATATAACTCTTCTTTTCTTTACCCTGTGTCAATTCTTCCATCGGATAACCCAGTGTAATCTGGATATTTATAAAGATTGACCTCTTCTTTTTCTTAGAAACTTCCTTGCATTAAGTTCTGGTCAAATACAATGATAATTCCTTCTTCTCAAATGCTGTGTCAACTACCTTCAGATACCACTATCAAAGCTATACCAAATGTATATAGAATAACTTTCACTCTGATTTTGAATGATGATACCAAAGTCTTATAAATTTCTGAAGATATACGCAAATGTAAATCAAGAGCTTAAAAAAAAAGAAAAGAAATCATTGTCTAAACCACTCAGAAAGAAAACACAAAACTAAAAAGCAAAACTAAAATGTAAACTACAAAAAGAAATAAATCAGTCACCTTTATGTATCTGATGAACTGGTCCAAGAGAGACTCATTCTGTTGAGGTATTTTAACAACAACAACAATGTTATTAATGTCTTCTCATCACAATAATGGAAGTTAGCATTCTTGTCCACACACAAAAAACATGATACAACTCTTCGTGAACCACATTAATAGAGTCACTGCCGATTGTGTTTATTCTCATACGTCAAGTTAGTCACCTGTTTCTCTTGAGCTATTTTACCCATCATCATCATGTGCCCTGCTGATAAACATGGGCATGCAGGGTTCGCAGTCTGACAGATATATGTGCATGTCCTGATTACACAATGTGACCAAGACTCCCCAGTATTTATCTATTTAGTTTCCTTTTGTTCTTTCATCATCAAGTTTGCCAGTTGTCACTAAGATTTCAGGTTTCTTTCTTCCCGTGGAATGCCCCCCCTCACCAAAGTTCTGACTATCTATATCTAATTTCTCTAATCAATTTACAATTTTCATCTGCTCTAAGGACTGCCGTATTTGTTTTCAGCCATCCAGATTTTTCCTCAGTGACAACATTTCTTCTACCATCAGATTTTTCTCAGCTTGTTGTCCATGCTTCACGTGCACACAAGACGAGCTCTATATAAGCACTATAGCCTTGTTTTTCTTGCCAAAACGGACAGCCTGTTATAGGTGACTATGTCTTCCATCTTGCAACAAGCAATTAAACTAGAAATACAATATACAACAAAAATTTTAAACAAGCAGCTCATGTTTAATTAGTGTAACTAATACAAAATGAATAAATAAATCACGGGAGACTGGGCATTAACAGAAATGTAATTAAACTATCATCAAATATCTGTGATCATAATTCAGATACAAAATTAAATTCCCAAAACATATACAAGTAAACAGAATAGAGACAGTTCTAAAAACACAAACAAGTAAACAGAATAGAGACAGTTCTACGAACATATACAAGTAAACAGAATAGAGACATTTCTACAAACACATACATATAAGCAGAAGAGAGACATGTAAGTATGCCTTTCAATTGAATTCAAATCTGACAGGTGAAAGAAAAGGGGCAATCAAAGTGGAGAACAAGACATGTGAAACAGATGGCCACTAAATGGGATTAAAGAAAACAAAAAGATGGGGGAGGGGAGGAGAGAGAGAGAGAGAGAGAGAGAGAGAGAGAGAGAGAGAGAGAGAGAGAGAGAGAGAGAGAGAGAGAGAGAGAGAGAGAGAGAGAGAGAGAGAGAGAGAGAGAGAGAGAGAGAAAACAGGTGGGCAGGTGTTGCTGGTAAGCACATTGATTTTTTTTTTCTGGAGTCTAAAACGAATCTCAGCTAATTGTTATTTGAAATACTGTAATGTTTAGTTTTTGTCATTACTCACTGATACTGTATATTTTGCAAAACAAGTTTATCATTCAGCCTAAAAGATACCAGACCTGGTACTTAATACTGAGTATTTAATTTAATAATCAACATTACTGCACTTGGGACATTCCCACACATGCTCCATCCCTCTCTTCAAAAGCTATTGAAGAGTTTCCATGCCGATTATTCCAATTTAGTTAAAAGTCCGCCTTTGGTACTTTACCACTCCACTTTGAGGTTTGTCCCTTCTGAGCCAGTCTTTCCACTCCACTTTGAGGTTTGTCCCTTCTGGGCCAGTCTTTCCACTCCACTTTGAGGTTTGTCCCTTCTGGGCCAGTCTTTCCACTCCACTTTGAGGTTTGTCCCTTCTGGGCCAGTCTTTCCACTCCACTTTGAGGTTTGTCCCTTCTTGTCCAGTCTTTCCAGATATAGATACCCCATCTATTCAGCTGCATTCTCCACATGATCCCAGAGAGCCTTCACTGATCACCTTTAGCATAAAGTCAATCTCTGCCCAGAGGGTGGCAGCAGCAACAGTTAATCTATCAGCCTGTTCATTGATCTGAATACCTACCTGTATGTCCCGGGTAGAAAATCCATGACATGCTCACAATCTCCGTCCTGTCAAGCGATGCTAGCCACTTCACCTGGAACATGCCATTTTTCACTCTTCGAAGCACACTCTGTAAGTCCATTACAAATTAAATATGTCTAGCTCTGCTGTCCTCCAACCACCGGAAGACTGCCGTCACAGCCTCAACTTCAATTCTCACGCTAGATGTTGTAGCATATCAGCATAAGCTGAAATCATTGTCTATTTGTCTTTGCAATTAAAACTCCAACCACTTTTTCTACCTCTTACCACAGATCCATCAGTGTATATAATGACACCGCCTGGTAGTGACTTTTCAATCAGCTGTTGCACAGGCACTTCTGCAACACCCATTGCCCATTTTCAACACCCTCGGCCTAGTGTAATACTTAATTTCTCCTTCTCCATGCACTATCCTGCCCACAAGTAATTTTTCTTCAGCGTATGCCCTCAAAGACCTGCCTCTCTTCAACCAGTGTCCCTTGGTCTCACCTAAAGCTTTATACAGGGGATGCTCCCTGTCTGCTGCGATCCTAAGGTACACCTTGGCCTAGATTAACTTGTACCTGTCATATATGGATGGCAGGGCCATATCTTAACACACATATAATAGATGTATCCCTTGTAGAGCCAAGGATGACTAGCAAGGCCTAATTGTGTATGTGCTCTAGCTACACCAGCTGGCTGTGACATACTGCAAGCATTACTAGACTATTTAATCATCAAAATGACTAGATGATGTTAAAGTATATCAAATCTGCACAATCTTGTTAAAAATCTACCATAATGCAGTGTACTTTTGTAGTTATTTCTCTCAAACTATTTCATGAAAGACTATATTCTAGGAAAAGAGATGGCGGCAGAGAAATTCAGCAATCTAATAAAAACAGTACTACTCACTTTCAAATAAGTTGAGGCCTGTGTGCTTATGAAATGTGAAAATGTAAACATGAAGACACAGAGGACTTACATCTAGGTTAGCTTCCTGTTCTCCCTCTCCTTCTTCTTCAACAGAAAACATCTCCTTCATCTTCAGATATTCTTCTTGCTCTCTCTGCTCTTGTTCTTCTCTGATCTTCTTTTCTTCTTCTTCCTGTGGAGATAAAGAACAAACAAACATCATCTTGAAAATAAAACGCATCCTTAGTCTGCATTTATCATTGCTGGTGTTCATTTGGGTGAGAATGTAGAGATCTTCTTCTTCTTCTTTTTTCTTCCATTTGCCTCAGTGAAGTGTTGGGGGTACAGATCTTTTATGCACTCTTTCTAATGCTCTTTGTATGTTGATATTAAATTCTCTAAGGTACTGTGAGCATTACTAGACTATACTCAATCATCAAAATGACCTGGATACCATCACTCCATCTTTTACATGGTCTTCCTCTTTCTCTGTATCCATTATATTTTTTTCAATGTGGTGCTTTGTGGCAGATGGTACGACGTCATTCTTGTGAAGTGGCCAGACCATTTAATCTGTTGATTTTTAAAGAAGTGGAGATAATCAATCTTTTGCCTACTTTGGTGCTATACAGCATGCAGGCTAGGAATTTAAAATATATTTCCTCTCTCATGCTAAACTCTCCTACCCTTGCCATATTGGCTCAAATTTGCTCTTTTCTTTTCTAAACATGTTTGTAATTGGTTGAATTTGCAGCCAAGATTTTATGAGAGATGGAATTGCTAGCCCCTCGCAAACGTTCTATAGTCACTTCTTATTTCAGGCTTCATTGGTTGCTTGGTTATGAATCTTCGGGAAGTCTGAGGGATAACTCTAAAGTATGATGCATTGGTGTTCAGATTGTCCGAGTCTTAAAATGGGCTTGCATTTACTGGAGTGATGGCATACAGACTTTTCTCCTGACCTGGTACCATCTTCACGATGACTGTGCTACAAGCTGTCCTTCAGCTCTTAGAACTCAGAAACAAGCAAAGCGTGCAAGACTGGTTCTTCACATTTGTGGTAAGGCATATTAGGGTGAACCCTGGTAATCGTGTGAGATGGCAAACTGCCCATGTTTATTGGTATAGATATTAAGATGTAACCAGATCTGGATTCAGTACAACACAGACAGACTGGCTGGGATCAGGATGAGGTTGGCAATGTTTCCTTCACAAGTGCGAGGTACTTCACTGTCAACAGACTACCACCCAATGCCCAGAAGGAGAAATGCTTGGTGAGGTACAGTGTTACTTTTTTTTTTGCTTCATTTTTTAAACTCTTAATGTAGTTTAGTTTAGTTTAGTTTAGTTTATGGATCAACATCACGGCACACGGGTGCAACCCATAAGTGCTCTGTTCTCCTCCTAACTCAAACCTGAGTCTGGAGAAACTCAGCTCAGTGCACGAACTTTGTAGCACCGCCAAGGATCCTGAAATACTTGGGTAGATTTTTAACTCAAAATTTTGCCCGGGCAGCGCCGTTAGGCTACTCTTTTTCGATTTCCAACTCCATCCATCCATCATGTGCCATGCCGGTAAGCGTGGGCGGTCATGTTCTGCCATCTCACTCGATCAACAGAGTCGTGGATCAGCTCTGTGTTCCTGTCTCGACCATGCCACAAGGCCAAGCCATCCAGATACTTGTTTCTAGGTCTTCCCCTTGGTCTGTTCCCCTCGATCTTACCAGTTGTCACCAAGTTCTCCAAATCATTTCTTCTCATAACATGCCCAAAAAATTGTGACTGTCTACGTCTAATGTCTCTGATCAGTTTACGATCTTCATTTGTTTCTTGAAGGACTTGTTCATTGGTCTTTCTGGCTGTCCATGGTATTCTTTGCATTTTCCTCAGAAACCACATTTCTACAGCCATCAGATGTTTTTCAGCCTGGCTGCTCATTGTCCAAGCTTCACATCCATATAAAAGTACAGGTTCTATGTAGCATCTCAACACTCTTTTTCTCGTTTCAATTGACATCTTTTTATTGGTCAGTATGTTTTTCATCTTGCTAAAGGCTACTTTTGCCATGGCGATTCTTGTTCTAATCTCTTCAAGGCATCTCCCATCAGATGTTATTACTGTTCCGAGATAATTGTACCTATTCACTTGTTGAAGAATATTTCCATTTACTTGTATATTACACTGTGGTATTTCGTTCTTCCTAGTGACGACCATAATCTGTGTCTTTTTACAATTTAATTCTAACCCTTGTTGTTCACTGTGTGTAACAACCGCATCTACTAAATTTTGCAGGTCCTGTTCATTGTCTGCAATCAAGACTGTATCATCTGCATATCTAATGTTATTGATGCATCGTCCCCCAATGTTGATTCCTTCCATATTTTCAATATTTCTGAAAATATTTTCACTGTACAGGGAAAACAGATCTGGAGACATTACACATCCCTGTCTCACACCTCTCTTAATAGGCTGATATTGGCTTACTTCATTATCAACTCTTATGGCAGCTTGTTGTTTCCAATATATGTTTTTTACAAGTCTAAGGTCTTTCCCATCAATTTGTAGATCTTCAAGCATCCTTATCATGTTGACATGTCTCACTTTATCAAAAGCCTTTGTGTAGTCAATAAAGCAAAGGTGTAGATCTTTGTTTACTTCTATAGAACGTTCGATTACGGTTCTCAGTATATACACAGCATTTACTGTACCCTTGCCTACTACAAACCCACATTGTTGTTCTCCTATTTCAGGTTGTATTTTCCTCCTAACTCTTTGCATGATAATTCGTAGCAAAATCTTCGTGATGTGACTCATTATACTAATTGTTCGATGTTGATCACATTCCAAAACTCCTGATTTCTTTGGGATTGCAATAAATACAGAATTACATAACTCATGAGGTATATTTCCAGTATCATATATTGTATTAAGCAGACTGGTAACTTTATCTATTCCATATTCTTCTAAAGCATTAATCATTTCTGTTGTGACGCTGTCTGGACCGGGGGTTTTGCCAGATTTCATATGATCAAGAGCATTCTGAACCTCCATCTTCAAAATTGCTGGCCCTTCATTGTTATTTTGAACAATATATTGTTCGTCTCTGTTATCGTCATAAAGGTTTTTCACGTAATCTGACCATACATGTAAAATCTTATCTTTTTCTATTATGACTCTTCCATCTTTTGTCTTTAGGCAGCCTGCTGATGTACGTGTTCTTTGATTAGTAATCTCCTGAATTCTTTTGTGCATTAGTTTCGCATTTTTACTGTTGTGTTGTTTTTCAATTTCTCTGCAATTTTTCTCAAGCCATGTTTCTTTAGCCTCCTTACATAAGGTTCTGACTTTTCTGTGAATTTCTTCATATTTGGCAGGATTATTTTTGTTCTGTCTTCTTGTTTCCATTAGTTGTAAAATTTCTTCAGTCATCCATGTCTTACGGCCCACTTTCTTTACTTTTGGAATAGTTTTTTCTGCTGCACAACTGATTGAATTCTTCAGTATTTCCCATTGATCATCTACATCTTGAAATAGGATCTCTAGATCAGACAATAAATCAAATTTGTTCTTTACTTCTATGTTAAAATTATCTTGTATTTCTTTGTCAGTTTTCAATTTGCACAAGTCATATTTAGGGTTTCCTGTTGTATACTTGACTTTCTTTAACTTTACCCTCAATGTGCCAGTAATTAATCTGTGATCACTGTAACAGTCTGCATTTGGAACTGTTTTTACAACTGTTAATGCATTTCGAAACCTTTTGCTTATCAGGATGTAATCTATCTGGTTTTTAATCCTGCTGTCTGGACTCCTCCATGTCCATAATCTTCTAGGATGTTGTTTAAACCAGGTGTTTCCTACAACCATTTCTTGTTCTTTTGCCCATTCTACAAGTCTGTAACCTCTTTCATTTCTCTCTCTCAAACCATGGTTGCCTACTCTGCATCCATCGCTTTGCTTTCCTATTTTTGCGTTGAAATCACCCATTATGATATTTATTTCTGATTTTTTACAGTTCTTCAAAGCAGACTCCATGTCATTATAAAATTCCTCTATACTTTCTTCACTGCTTTCACTTGTTGGGGCATATACTTGAATTACATTTATTTTAAAAGGTCTTCCGTTTAATTTTACTAATAGAACTCTGTCTGACACAGCCCAATATCCTTTGACAGAATTTGATGTTTGCTTATCTAATATAATGGCTACACCTCTTTGCTGTTCTTCTCCCCCCGAGTAAATAATCTTACAATCCTCTCCTGTCCTTATCCCTGCTCCTCTCCATCTCGTTTCCGATATTATTGATTATATTCCAACTGCCAAGGGATTTTTTACGTGCGCAACAATACACACAGGCGTCCGATCTCATTACCAAGAGACCAGGGGAAATTACTGGAAGTCCCGGTGGATTCTTTAAATAAATCCTGGTCCTCACCGGGGCCTGAACCCGGGACCTCCAGCACTCGAGGCGGACACCATACCTCGAGACCACGCAGCCCCCATAACTCTTAATGTAATTGATGCCAACTGTGTTTACTACATCCTCCATCAGATATCTATATTGACCATGGCCTGGTAAATTAATAGTGTGTCTGTGGATAAATGTAAATACCTACGGGCAATTATAATATCACATGGAAGATGCACAACAGAGATTCAGAACAGAATAGGCTGCATTTCAGAAAATGAAATGTATCTTATGCAATAAGTCACTATCATTGAATGTAAGAGAGTGCTGAAATGCTATACCTGTTTTGCTATATGGCAGTGAATCTTGGAATGCAAATGAACAAATAAGGAAGAACTTAGAAACAACAGAAATTTGGTTCCTAAGACAAATGTTGCAAATTCTTTGGACTGCTAGAGTAACTACTGATTGCCTGAAAGAGGACATTATATACAATAAGAAGACAGAAGCAAACAGCTTTCTTTATTCATGTGATGAGAAGAGAGGCATTAGACAACAACTGGAAAGATCAACAGGAAAAGGAGCAGATGCAGATCAAAAGAATTGATACTGGATGAACTGAGACTGTGGAATGGAGGAATCATTGACAGAGTTGATCCAGAACATTACAAGATCTATGGAGAGACATGAACGCATATGCTAGTTCACAGGGCATATGATGATGTTTATCTACACAGTATGATAAAAGAAGAAAGGCAAAGAAAAAAAAAAACAAATAAAGAAGATGCCGGCATGCAAGATCCTCATCCAGATCTTTGTGGAAGAATGGAAATAATGGAAGGCAATATTTTATTGAGATCAGTGTGTTACAACATGATGAATCTATTAACACACAGCCTAAAAATGTATGTACCTACCCGTAGAGCAGCTTCCCTTTTGTCTATCTCTTCTTGTTTCTTTCGTTCTGCTTCCAATTCCTTTTCCCTCTTTTTTCTTTCTTCTCTATCCCTTTCTTCTTGCTGTAAAATAGTGGAATTACAAAACATCAATTATGTGACAGTGTAAATGTACATAAATGCACATCACTCCCTCTTTGTGTTCTTGTGTTCTTTTTGTGTGTGTGTGTGTGTGTGTGTGTGTGTGTGTGTGTGTGTGTGTGTGTGTGTGTGTGTGTGTGTGTGTGTGTGTGTGTGTGTGTGTGTGTGTGTGTGTGTGTGTGTGTGTGTGTGAGAGAGAGAGAGAGAGAGAGAGAGAGAGAGAGAGAGAGAGAGAGAGAGAGAGAGAGAGAGAGAGAGAGAGAGAGAGAGAGAGAGAGAGAGAGAGAGAGAGAGAGAGAGAGAGAGAGAGGTAGGTGTGGTTCAGGCCATACAAGTAAACCTTTCCTCTCCTGATAATAAAATAAAAACTAAAAATACTGTCACACTGAAGGCCCGTATTACTAACAACTTAGATAATCATGATCATACATTAGGTCCTGAATATAAACTTGCCAAGAAATCACAAACAGCCAAAAATGCTGGGGTTGAATGCGATGTCCTGTAAAGGAAATGCAACTAACTTTAACTTTGCCGAATGTCTCATCATGACCCACTGAAAAGACTCTTGACCCTTGACCAGTTCCATGCCAGAAGAATTCTCATACCAAAGGTGTCTTCAATGTCCGTTGTACATCTTTTACTCAACCTCTGTCTCATTTCCCAGGAACCAGACCTTTTATAACATTCTTTCCAAATCAATGTGATGTTTGGTATACCATAGTATTTCATGTTCCAGACATGATGCTGTTTATGTAATAAGATTTAAAACCAGTTGTAAATGAAGTGACATCAAACGGGACAAGGAGAACTGTAACAGATTGTGCTTGCACCAAAGAGTCCCTAAAAGCTACAGAAGGAGACACTAGCAAAACAGTGAATACAAAAGGAAGCATTGAATTTTATTCAGTAAATCCAGCAATCATTTTTGACAACTGGTTGAATTACTGTGATGTTTGATATTGCCAAAGTATTTAAGTTTCCAAGAGCATGATGAAAAGGCTATGAGCCAGCTTTCTTCAACCTTCAGATCTTGTAGAATGTCAGTATTTTTCTGCATCCACACTATTCTCAGAATTTTTCTGCAACATTAAGTTAAAAACCCTTGATTTTCCTTCTTAAGTGATTGCGAAATGGTCCATGATCACATCTGTATGTTGCCACAGGAAAGATGATGTTCTGAAAAATGTTACTTTAACTTGTTTGCTGGTGTTGTGTAGTAGGGTGTTAATACTGTTTAACCTCTGCATTGATGTGGCCAGTTCAACATCTTGGATATAGCAAAGAATTCTACAATGGAAATTAGGTAATTAAAAACAAAACAAAACAATAATGGTCTAAATATTGAAAGTGAAGAACTGTTTACCTCTCTCATGGTTTTCCTTTCAGCTTTCTCCTGCAACTTTTTCATCTTTTTAGCACCCACTTTGCCTTCAGACTGTTGTGGAATGTCTACATCGTCATCTTCATCTTCTTCATCTGAAATGTAATGATAATAAGCTGCATATTGCTAATGTTCTATCACTGTTTCCATAATTAATGTTACTTCTAAACATGTAAGTTAAACTGCTCCTGTAACTGTGAGCAAAATTGACAAGTTTATGTATGGATTCCTCTTCTTTAGTAATCAACTCTAGCTATGTCTGTTCCTGCATGGATCATGAGGCAAAGGGTGGGTTTGAGGTATTCACCAGTCTTCAACAATTTCTTTTGTAGGGTTGCTTCTCGGGGTCACATTTCCATTCAATGGCAAATTCTTAGGACATGCTTTGGTGTATGTTTGAGTGCTTCACAGCTGCGGAAGGAGTCTCTCTGAGAGCCATTCGAAGAAGGTGTGTTCTGAATTTGTTCTCAAAACAAATATTGAGCTTAAAGAGAGAACTAGACAGACTCCAGTGAATCAAGAGGTGAGAAAAAGATGCTGACACTGAGAAAACTTGATAACAGTATAAATAGTCTTTTCTCTAGAACCCACAGGGCAAGCAAACTAGAAGGGAGATCTACAAGAATATGGAGAAGAGAATTAGAAGGGAGGGAGCTGCAGGAGACAGCACAAATTAAGAAGATTTGGCGTCAGTTGGTTCAGGCCTTCTGCTCAATCAATCAATCATGTGCCATGCCGGAAAGCGTGGGCGGTCATGACTCGCCATTTCACTCGATCACCAGTGTCGTGGATCAGCTCAGTGTTCCTGTCTCGTCCATGCCATGTGGCCAAGCCATCCAGGTATTTTCCTCTCGGTCTGCCTCTTGGTCTGTTCCCCTCGATCTTGCCAGTTGTCACTAAGTTCTCCAATCCATTTCTTCTCATAACATGTCCAAAAAATTTTGACTGTCTACGTCTAATTTCTCTAATCAGTTTACGATGTTCATTTGTCTCCTGTAGTACTTGGTCATTGGTTTTTCTGTCTGTCCATGGTATTCTTTGCATTTTCCTCAGAAACCACATTTCTGCAGCCATCAGATGCTTTTCAGCTTGACTGCTCGTTGTCCAAGTTTCACATCCATACAAAAGAACTCCTTCTGCTCCAAAAGGGAATAAAGGGCAAATGAAGAAAAAGAAGAACTGCTTTTGCTGGGATACTACCTAGATTGCAGCTTTCTCATCCTTTAGGAGTTTGAGTGTTTCTAATTTCTTCTTTAAATGGATTCTCACAACTGATATCCAATTCTACTTCTGCAAGTCGGATATCTGGAGGGTCTTTTGGCCTATTCAGATGTCCTTTAAAGCACTTAATCCATCTGGTTATTTGATCTGTAATGTTGATGAAAACTTTCCCAAGACTATTTCTGATCAGTCCACTTGGTATTTTCCTTGTGGTTGCTAAGATCTCTTGTTTCTTTACACTACTGCAACTTCTGCTTCTCCTGTTAAACCATTTAAATATTCTCTTGTATCTGCCCGCATCTGCTTTCTAACTTCATTAGTTTCTGTGCATTTTTCATGGGCTCTGACTTCAGTAGCTCTGGTTTTGTCATTGTTTAAAACAGCTTTACTATTTTTCCTTACTTTCAGTTTTCAAGGGTTTAAGATGTTATCCATGCTTTATATTTTCATTCTCATTTCCAATGACATCTATATATGATTCATTCCAAATGCTTTTAATCCCTACACACCTTGTCTACTAACTGTTGCAGGACCTGGTACTTATTAAAGACTGACAATAAATTGTTCCTAAGTTTATTGTTTTCTGAGATATCCTAAACTGCATTGATTTCTATGTTTATAAAATGTTATATCTTTTGAATTCCAACTTAATTTTACTTGGCAGATAGTGATCTGAATCTACATCTGCATCTCTAAAACCTTGTATGTCACGTTGAGATGATCTAAATTTCTTGTTTATACAGACCTGATAATAGGATTTTCTCTCTTGTTATCTGATTGCTTTATGTATTCTTTTATGCTGAAAAAAAAAAAAAACACTTCCTCCTGAAACATATTGATCCATTGCCCAAAACTGGTGAATAACCCCCCATTTTTATTCATTATCTCAAGTCCGTATTTAGCATGAATCTCTTCATAACCTGTGTTATCCAATGCTATCTTGGCATTCAGGTCACCCATCAAAATGTTCAAACTGCTGTTTCTTTGATCGTCTAGAAAATTTTGAAGTTTCAAGTAAAATTCCACCATAGTTGCTCCATCTTTACAATTTCTTGGTATGTAAGACTGGATCATATTCATGTATTCTTTCTATATCTAATCGTTGCCGGTATTATTCTAGAATAATCATGGCCTGGTCTCTCCTTGTCATCTGGTTAATGTTGTCATTGGTGTTAGGAATGTGCATATATTTGCATACTTTCATTATAGAGCCTTCAATGATTCATCTGTTCAGCAAAGTTCAACCAACTCTAGCCTGTTGATGACAGTGAGCTTTGGTTTATGTTCTTCAATTTGTTTTCTCCATTTCATTTTCAGACTGAATGGATGATTCTAGAATCTCACACACTCTGCAAGTTCTTGGGCATGGGATCAATGGAGAGAAGGCGAGGTGGTAGGCAGAGAAGTAAATATTATAAGAGAAGGCGAGGTGGTAGGCAGAGAAGTAAATATTATAAGAGAAGGCGAGGTGGTAGGCAGAGAAGTAAATATTATAAGAGAAGGCGAGGTGGTAGGCAGAGAAGTAAATATTATAAGAGAAGGCGAGGTGGTAGGCAGAGAAGTAAATATTATAAGAGAAGGCGAGGTGGTAGGCAGAGAAGTAAATATTATAAGAGAAGGCGAGGTGGTAGGCAGAGAAGTAAATATTATAAGAGAAGGCGAGGTGGTAGGCAGAGAAGTAAATATTATAAGAGAAGGCGAGGTGGTAGGCAGAGAAGTAAATATTATAAGAGAAGGCGAGGTGGTAGGCAGAGAAGTAAATATTATAAGAGAAGGCGAGGTGGTAGGCAGAGAAGTAAATATTATAAGAGAAGGCGAGGTGGTAGGCAGAGAAGTAAATATTATAAGAGAAGGCGAGGTGGTAGGCAGAGAAGTAAATATTATAAGAGAAGGCGAGGTGGTAGGCAGAGAAGTAAATATTATGCAACCTGTTCAATTAGAAATCTTCATTTATTTCACAATTTAAAGGATACAATAATGCACAAATCTGGTATACAAGAAAAGCAAAGAATTACTTGAGTCATCCTCATTAATTCTCATTCTATTTTGACGGCCCCTTCGCCGCACTCCCCCGGGGCCTTCCATTGCTGGCATCGCAGCAGGAGCAACGGCACGCACTCTTCCTTCGTTTTTAGCATCTTTAGATGATGCTGTGAAAATAATGATCACATCACAATGAAAATTACTTGTACAGTTACATAAGGAAAATTCCTAATTCATAGACTTCTAGACTTATTTGAATCCAGTAAAGGTTGAGATTATATTCTGATAAATTATTGAACGTTGTATTACTGCTGTATCAAATACTCCATGTGTGTAGACACATCAATACACACACGCGCACACACACAGCCCGGGTATGTGATGTATGTGATGTATTAGGACAATACTCCACATGTATTATGTGGGTATGTTATGTATTAGGACAATACTCCACATGTATTATGTGGGTATGTTATGTATTAGGACAATACTCCACATGTATTATGTGGGTATGTTATGTATTAGGACAATACTCCACATGTATTATGTGGGCATGTGATGTATTAGGACAATACTCCACATGTATTATGTGATGTATTAGGACAATACTCCATGTGTATTATGTGGGTATGCGATGTATGTGATGTATTAGGACAATACTCCATGTGTATTATGTGGGTATGCGATGTATGTAATGTATTAGGACAATACTCCGTGTGTATTATGTGGGTATGCGATGTATGTGATGTATTAGGACAATACTCCACATGTATTATGTTGGTATGCGATGTATGTGATGTATTAGGACAATACTCCACGTGTATTTTGTGGGTATATGATGTATGAGGACAATACTCCACGTGTATTATGTGGGTACATGATGTATTAGGACAATACTCTGTGTGTATTATGTGGGTATGTGGTGTATTAGGACAATACTCCGCATGTATTATGTGGGTATGTGATGTATTAGGACAATACCCCACGTGTACTATGTGGGTATGTGATGTATTAGGACAATACCCCACGTGTACTGTGTGGGTATGTGATGTATTAGGACAATACTCTGCGTGTATTATGTGGGTATGTGATGTATTAGGACAATACACCACATGTACTATGTGATGTATTAGGACAATACTCCGTGTGTATTATGTGGGTATGTGATGTATTAGAACAATACCTGTGTATTATGTGGGTGTGTAATATATGTGATGTATTAGGACAATACTCCACATGTATTATGTGGGTATGTGATGTATTAGAACAATACCCGTGTATTATGTGGGTGTGTAATATATGTGATGTATTAGGACAATACTCCACATGTATTATGTGGGTATGTGATGTATTAGAACAATACCCGTGTATTATGTGGGTGTGTAATATATGTGATGTATTAGGACAATACTCCACATGTATTATGTGGGTATGTGATGTATTAGGACACACAAATCCCGTAGAGGAGCCTGTTGTAGGTATGTGATGTATTGAGACAATACTCCATGTGTGTAGACATATCGCCTGTGCCTCCATCACATCGAGGCATATAATCTTATGTTCTCATGACTCCAAGAGCCATTATGCTGCAGATGCCAAACAAGTCATACTGAAAGAGATTTCTATCTGAAACCTACAGGATGAATGAAATAGTGGAAGACCTAAAAACACAAGGAGCAAAGAATTACGGACAGAAATGTCAAAATAAACTATATGGGGTGGACATGCAGGGAGCTACAGAAAATAGCTAGAGGTAGTTAGTATAGCCTGTTAGTATAGTTGCTGTCTCTGGAGCGGTCTCGGCTGACAAAGATTAGTTTCATCTTCGTGCCAGGGCATGCGGGAGTACAAGGAAATGAGCGGGCTGACAAGCTCGCAGGTAAGGCTAAGGTGGAGGGCGGATGCGCCATGGACCAGGCTGACATTCTGAATGCTCTACGAGAAGTAAGACTTGTGCAAGAACCAAGTGATGACTGCGAATCTACAACCATGGTCAGACTGCGAGAACAGCAAATCAAAAGAGAGGTGGCCAAACAAGAACACTACATAGGAAGCCAAAGAAGATTGATAAACCAACACAGAACTGGTGTCGTTAGCCGCTATAAGCTGCGGGATTTGCTGAGGAAGGGATCCGAGCACTTATGGACTGAATGGTTCGATGTGCAATGAGGATGATCTGTCGACTAACTAACTAACTAACTATAGCCTGAATATGAATAAAATTTGGTGGAACTGCGGTAAAGCTGTGAAAATGTAAACAATATAAAATGACACAGAGTAGTGCAGCTTTACATAACAGAATTACGACACATACAGGACGTTGCGGCGATTAGCCTTCATAAGCAAAGAATCATATTCACAAAACACAACATATAGTCATGGAGATCTCCTCTGACTACATTAAAACGTGATGACAGGACAAGAAGAATAAAAAGATGAAAAAATGAAAGCAATGAAGAAAAAATTAAAATTGGAAAAAATGTTCCTACTTACCTCAGAATTCCGAGCTGTGCATAGCTGTATATAGTACAGCTCGGAATTCTGAGGTAAGTAGGAAAATTTTTTCCAATTTTAATTTTTTCTTCATTGCTTTCATTTTTTCATCTTTTTATTCTTCTTGTCCTGTTGTCACGTTTTAATGTAGTCACAGGAGATCTCCGTGACTATATGTTGTGTTTTGTGAATGTTTGTTTGCTGATGAAGGCTACTCGCCGCAACGTCCTGTATGTGTCATAATTCTGTTATGTAAAGCTGCACTACTCTGTGTCATTTGATATAGGTAGTATAGCCTGGCGTAACTTGGTTGAGGGCTAAGCCCCAATGGGGTTATAAAGGGCAAAGAAGAAGAAGCGTGCCCTCTTATTTTTATTTTCTTCCTCTGTCATCTGTGAACACATGTGACTTTATGTTAAGAAAAATAACTGATAGAATCAGCACAAATACCACTGCCTAGGTTTTTTTGTTATGTTGAAAACACTATGTTTGTCAACTTTATGAAGCAAATGGGTTACAGAAGCAATTCTTAATCCTGCTTACCGCATTTGAAACACAGCTGCGGGTAATTTTACAGCATACTGCCTTGTGTTGGTTTTCAGACAATGGTATAATTGGCGGTTATTCAGAAAGCAATGGCAAATTACAGAGCGTAAACTTTCCAAGAATCACAAACAGCCCAAAAATGCTGGGGTTCACTGTGAGGTCCTGTACAGGATATGAAACTAACTATGAAACAGTCTGATTCATTATTCCACCTTCTGTTGGTTTATCATCATCAAGTGCCTTGCCAGCTGGCGTAAACATTCATGTCTCTCCACAGATTTCAGTACTTGGTGTTCTGGATCAAATCTGCTGATGACATTCCTCCATGACACCGTCTCAATCCATACAGCATCATTTCTCTTGGTCTGCTGTTCTTCCCCTTGATCTTTCTAGTCTAGTCATCACAATATGTTCTCAAATGACTCTCTTCTCATCACATGACTAAAGAAAGCTGTTTGTCTCTTTATTAATTTCTAATTTAATTAGCCTATTTCAGGCAGTCGTTGTTGTTACTCTTAACTCTGGCATTTCAAGGAATTCGTAACGTTCGTCTCAGGATAGTTTGGTTTACCGTAAACTTTACGTAATAAAATATATATACAATATTGACAATATAATTTCATATCTGTCGGCAAACTGATAAAATTTTAAAATTATGCAAGTCTCATCTCAGCCCCAATATGACGTGGTGAATCACTAATTCATGAGTTATTGTTGAATGAAATTTTGTAAACTCTGTCAAATAAAGTTGATCTCATAAAATTTTATGTTAAATTGTTAAAACGTAAACTGCCTTCAAATCTTGTTCTTTTCATTGAATTGATGATTCAAAACACAAATTTTGAAAAAAAAATAATCAAAAGTAAAATGTTTTGCGTATCCTTTTACAGGACTTAGCTGTCAACAGCAGCATCTTTCAGCTGTCTGTTGATCTCTTGGCAAGATTACGCTCAGTAGTTTGCCATTGCTTTCTGAGCGGCCGGCTCAGTATCCGCAAGTCACGAGCGGGGGTCGAACCACCTCAGTTCTCGCTCCGCTGCGAGACTCTGCGTGATAAACGGGATTACAGAGAGAAAGTGTTGTAACCCCACAGCCAGAGAGACCGGCAATCAAAAGTAAGCTAAGCGAATTCGTTTTTAATCTCAGACTTAATATAACTACCTTGGTAAACTGCCCTGGGCTCAAGAATTCTATGTCAGTGCTACTTACATGATGAAAATTTACTGATGAGAGTAACAATTAATATGATTAATATTATAGAACCCGCTACAGCTGCGTATATAGTAAACGGTTCTACAGGTGCCATCTTGGAAACACGCAAATACAATTTGTTAAGAGTTGTCTGCTCGTGACTGCATTATAAAATCGAAGTGACAATTCACAAAAAATTTTGAACAAACGAAGGAACCTGGAGGAAAGATATTTGGGCAGGAGAAAGACACATGGAATCATGACCCAGAGGAGATCAAGAAGGTAAGGGCCGAAACATGCTGGTAAGGGCGACTATTTCTGACGTTTGCTCAACGGCGGAGTTATTATTATTACTAATTATGTCCAGTCAATCAGACATTCCGTTGCTCTGCTACTGAGTTGAGTGCGTGGTGCGACACTGTGAGCTGTGAATTTCGTGTGAAATGCTTTTACATCTGTCCGCGGTTGTTTGTAGCATGAACTGCATGTTCGGAACCATGACGCCCGGCTTGTCACAGAACTGACTGGATTGCCTTATGCAGTAATGTGTGACTACCGCTTCCATCGACGATGAACTGTATTTTTCGTGGAGGACTTTTGTGTTGGCTTTCTGTCGGCGGCATTATGCACAGTATACCTGTGCGGGCTGTTGGTTTGTCGAGACTCGTGCCTATTCCACTTTTCACATGGGGCAGTGAGGAGCATTATGTGTGATATTCACGTTGCCATGAATTTGCAACCGCGACTAGTCCATCAGACAATCCAGAGAGACGGATTGACAGTCTGGAAAGACAGATTGACGCCCTGAAAAGACTGGCACTGCTGCAACGCAGTGGTGGAATTGAATCCACTGGTGAAACGGTGGAGTCGACAATAGACGGGCTGACAACCCATAATGCTGTATAATGCCTGTGTCGCGGAGCATGTTTAGAACACAGATAAATGCCCCTTGGATCTTCCGAAATGAGGTGGGGGGGGGGGGATGAAGGATCTGTAATTGACCTCACGTTGATGACCAAGACGGACCAATTGAAGCCACGGTTTCAGCCATACCACCGGGCTGGCCGTGCGTCAGTGCAAAAGCCTCGTCAGCTACAGGAGAATGCGAATTCACGCTTGGCTGAAGAAATGCGAGGGTGCGTCGCAGGAGAATAGTCAGCGTGTCCGTGAAATGGATAAGTCGTTAGAAGATCTAAGCCAGAGAGAACCTTACAGACCCGAGAAGATTCAAGTCGATGGTCCCTGTGACGTGCTTGACTACCCTTCCGACAGTCCTAGAGTGAAAATCAAGTATATCCCACTCCCCCATCCCATCAAGAAGGCGGAATGTGCGCGACTTGATGAGACGTTGTCACGAGTGTTAGAGAATGAGCTAAAATAAACATCGCTAGAAGAGAAAGTAAAAAGATACGGAGATAGTATGTACCTCCACTCCATGCGTCAATTTAGTATCAGTGAGAGGAGCAAGGCAGCTAGCCCGTAGAAGACGAGGGGGCAAAAGATGATACAGGAGGTAGGAGCACAGAAGAACGCCACTCGGAAACGGTTTAATTCTGCAGCTGATAGTGAGAAGGAGGGCTTGCGCCAGGTGTGGCAACATCTGAAAGACAGCCACAATGCCCTCTATCGAATGGAAAGGTTTTACAGGAACAGACAGAAAACTCAGAAGGCACTAGAGAAATTCTTCCCGAAAATTCTTCCTGTTTGCTAGGAATTTGAGCAGCCACGATCTGGTGTCCTCAGTATCAGCAAAGAGGAGCTGGAAAAACATCTTGTGGAGACGTATTCAGATGTCCAACGGGACGTTCCACTCGGAGAGACTGAGGGGCTCGTAAGACTAGAAAAACCAGCCGTGGGTTTCAACGCCAATCCTCCATTGTGGAGCAGTGGTTAAGAAAGCACGCGGCAAGTCACAACCGGGGCCCAACGGTGTACCGTATACTGTATACAAGAGATGCCCGAATGTCCTTGAGCAACTCCACCCAATCCTGAGATCCGTGTGGAAGCACAAGCACGTCAACGCGAAGTGGAAGAAAGCCAACGAATGCTACATTCCCAAAGAGCAAAACTCAACCAACATTACCCAGTTTAGGCCCATCTCTCTTGTCGTGTCCTCCTTTAAAGTGTCGTCCCTGGAGTGAGGAGATCCGACACCCACATTATAATATTTTTTTCCTCTCAATATTCTGGAGAATCCACCAGCTTCCGTCCAACACACTCCATCAGCCTATGGACACCTTTTCCTATCACTCTCACACTGTCGTACTATGCCCCCTTCTCATACTTCCCCAACGCAACATACTCAACAACTCTTGCTTCTAGAAATTAATAAAGAGTAATTTATTAAAATAAAAGTGTAACGTATATGAGACGTGTATGTGAAGAAAATGTGTGACGTGTTCTATAAAGTGTGTAGACTCTGACTCTCAGACAGCAACCCAGTCAGCTGATCCCAGCAAAGATAGACCACAGCACGTTACGTCAGAACATGTACTTCTCACCCGTTGCCGAAACCATCTTGCCGGATACTGCTTTGCCTCTGTAGACCTCTGGTAATCCAATTTCATGAACATCCGAAATAGACACCGGTGGTATTAACAGTTAATCATGGACCGGTTGCCCTATACACAATGTCCGTTCCTAACGTTCTTTAACAAACTGCACAAGTCTTTTGTAGTGTGTACGCAGTTAGTTAGTTAGTTAGTTAGTCGACAGATCATCCTCGTTGCACATCGAACCATTCAGTCCATAAGTGCTAATTACTAATGTTAATTGTTACTGTACTAACACTAGGTACTCTTAGCCGGTTCTCGGTTCGTTACTACTGTCTGATGCTGTGTGGTGCATCAGTATGCATCACTCTCTTTGATGAATCAATTTCCTTCTAGCGTAAGTTACGTTTCTGTATGCAACTTTATTGACTCTTGAACTGGTGTTCTTCAGAATGGGTTTTTTAATTCTTTCCCAAAACTTGTAGAGTTTCCTTGGATCTGGTAGGGAACCTAGGATAGAAACAACACATCTGGTGATAGTACTAGTCACTGATCCCTTCGGCTGAGTGTAAGCCTATCACCTTGCTTACTGATCTTTAGCTAACTAGAGTTAGTCATAGAGCAGATTAGCTACCCACCTAGAGTCGAATCAGGCTATGACAAAGAAAAAATCACCAAACAGAATGCGGAACCCCGCCCACCAGGGACACCTACGGGAAGATCCCAATTATCCTTCATTACTCAATTCTCAACTAGTAAAGCTTATCAACACTTCACTAATCTATTCTAGCTAACAGAGCCAAGTATCACTTCACTACTCTAGCTAGTTTCCACTAACAGTGCTAATCATCACACTATAGTTTAACAAGGCCACAGTCTATAGTAATTATAACGAATATATTATAATAAGTTATACCTTAATTGGCACTACTGCAGTCCTATAAATCATATCTACATCTGCCATATAGGCACGTGTAAAATTAAGTCACTAATTAACACACGGTAGATATTATTTCCACTGGCACTGCAGTGCCCTGCACTCTGTCTACAGCATTATTCAAGTCCACCCTAGTTGATCTCAACTCGAGTTTATATGGCAAACTACCAAAGTTGTCCACGTGACGTTATCCTTTACTCCCCCACACAGGTGGCACAGTGGCAAATCATCCCCTGTCAAGAACTATTTTCCTGGCTTAAATCCTGTCAAAGTTGTCAGTAATTGCCTAGATTCTCAAAACAAGCCAGCTAGTTTCTGTAAACTCCCAACAAAGAGTTTCGATACCAAGCTGCCAATCATCTTGATGTTCCGGAAACCAAGAATTGACAGATGCACTGTTTTCCGTACTAGGTACTTCCGTTTTACATCTGCCCCTGTGATCTCACGGCTTCCATCTGCATTCAAATGTTGACAAACTTGTCACTCTTCTGTTCCGTGGTGACAATCCCAGCAGCCATTTCCGTCTGATGTCCGGCAGTATAGATGACAAACGGAACCATTCCATATCCTTCTCCCTCACCACCAAATGTGTTTATGGGCTGACACGATGTAACCTGTACAACTGTGTTTACTCTGTTAGTACAAATAGATGTCGCTGGTCGATCGTCCGCTTAATCCGAAAATCCTCTATAATAATCAACCGGATAAACACACGGTTTCATTTTGTGACATAGGCCCCCTCCTAAGAGAGTAGTCCATCTCACTCTTCTCCACCGTGAGTTTAGTCCAGATGATTCATTCTTCTTCTTCAGGAGCTGGGTGTCTTGACAAGAAATCCGCTCCAACATTTTCCTTCCCAGGAATGTACTCTACTGTGAAATTATACGGTTGAAGTAACAACGACCACCGCATCAAACGTGCGTTGAGCTTCTGAGAAGTAGCCAGGAACATCAGGGGCTGATGATCCGACTGGACCCGAAACTTAACTCCATACAAATATGGCTGAAATTTTTGCACTGCCCATACAAGGGACAAGCACTCTCTCTCGACGGTTGAATAATTCCTCTCCGCCTGTAGAAGTTTCTTACTTGCGTATGCCACAGGTTTCAAAACCGAAGCATCGTCTTTTCCTTCCTGTAACAAAGCGGCTCCAATTCCAATCGCACTCGCATCCGTTCTCAACACAAATGGTTTGGAAAGGTCAGGGAGCTGTAATACAGGTTTGCTGACCAAGGCCTCCTTTAACTGACTATAGGCATTCTCACATTCTGGTGTCCAAATGATTTGGACCGGGAATCCCTTTTTCAAGGTTTCCGTCAACGGAGCTCCCAGTTCAGTGAAATGTGGGATAAATTTGTGGTAGAACCCACACAACGAGAGAAAAGATCGCACATCCTTCTTCGTTTTTGGCCTTGGTGCATTTCTGATTTTCTCCAGGTTCTTCTCTTCTGGAACAATGTGTCCTGGAGTGATGGTGTGACCTAGAAATTCCAGAGTTTGGTAACCAATCATGCACTTGGTTGGACGAGCAGTAAGCCCTGCTTCCTTGAGTCTATTAAACACTCTCTCCAAGGATTGTAAGTGGTCATCCAAGCTGTCACTGGAAATCAGAATATCATCCATGAATGAGATGATGGACGGATCCTGTAACGGATCTAGTAAAGTCCTCATCATGCGTGTAAACACACTAGGTGCATTGCTGAGTCCAAAGGGCATGACCTTGAATTCGTAGTGTCCACTGGGTGTACTGAAAGCTAACAGTGGTCGAATCTCCGGTTTGACTGGTATCTGATAGTACCCCCGACTCAGATCCACCTTTGAAAAGTACCGAGCCTTATGGAGCCTAGCGAATAACTGAGTTGGATTCGGCAAAGGTTCCACCTGAAATTGTGTGTGACTGTTCAGAAGTCGGTAGTCTATACACAACCGGTGTTCTCCACTTGGTTTGCGTAACAAAACTACCCCTGCATTGTATGGGGATGTGGATGGTGCAATCACGTCATCCTCCAGCAGGTTTTGTATTTCCTCCTCCAGGGCCTTTTCTTTAGAGAATGGCACTGGGTAAACCTTTTGGCAACCAGGTTCCTGTGTGGTCAAAGTCATCTCGAACTCAACCAACCTCGTTCGTCCTGGTTTATCAGTCAGTATCTCCTTATGAGACTTGAGAACCTGGGTTATCCTTTCCCTCTCCTGGGAGGTCAGATCAGGGTTCACTTTCACATCCCTATAGGTTTCCTGGTGTACCAAGGGATATTCCCTGCCCTCGCTGGTTCCCACTTCTGTCTCCACTGCAACTGCCATTGCCATGAGGTGAGCTGCCTTGTCTCCGGGTCTCTCTTCGTATTTCCGCAAGAGATTGATATGGAAAATCTTCGACTTTCCCCGGATCCGGCTTTGATAGTTGGTTCTGGATATCACCCTTTCCACGGGAAATGGTCCTTGCCAACCTATCTCCAGTTTGTTGTTTCCCGTTGGGAGTAGCAACAAGACTTTATCTCCTACCTCTAGAGATCTGTCTTTAGACCTACGGTTGTAGTAAGCCGCATGTCTTTTTCTGGCCTTTTTCAAGTTTTGATTTGCCAGAGTCCATCCCTTGTGGAGTTTTTCTTTCAGTTCCTCCACGTATTTGTAGGATGAGATCACCTCTTCTGACGTCCCCTCTTCAGTCCAACTCCTCAACATGGCTTCCAACGGTCCTTTGATTGGACGACCAAACAGCAACGTAGCGGGTGGTAGTCCTGTTGAGCCATGAGGAACTTCCCGATAGGCAAAGAGTGCGGCTGGGATATATTCATCCCACCTATCAGGTTTTTCCTGCGCTAGTTTCCTGAGCATTGTCATCAACGTGCCGTTGAAACGCTCTACTTGTCCATTGGCTTGAGGGTGGTAAGGGCTGGTATGTATGGTTAGAGTGAAACACCCTAAATACCTCCTCCATGAGTTTTCCACAAAACTGAGATCCATTGTCCGTCAGAATTTGATCCGGAAAGCCTAATCTGGTAAAGGCCTCCATCAGTGCGTCCGCCACTCTTTTCGAGTCAATCGTGGTCAACGGTATAGCCTCACCCCACATTGTACAGCAATCCACCATTGTGAGTATATACATGTTCCTCTTCCTAGTCCTGGGAAGTGGACCCACGATATCGATGGCTACCCTCTCGAAAGGAGAGTTCATGATGGGCATCTCACCCAACACCACCGGTGCTGTCCAGTGTTTCGGTGCCACCCTCTGGCACTCAGGGCATGACTTCACATACCGACGCACATCATCTGTCATTCCCGGCCAATAGTAATGGCAGGAAATTCGCTGCATGGTGGCGGCAATACCCATGTGTCCGCTAAAGGAGATGGTATGCCCCATATGAAGAATCTGGGACCGATGAGCTTTCGGGACGACCAACTGACCGTATAGGTTGTCTCCCCTTCCTGCTCTCCTGTAGAGTATCCTATTCTTCATGTAGTACTGCCCCCGTCCTGGTGGATCAGCACTTTTCTGCAGCTTTTTGTAGCAAGGACGTAAAGTATCATCCTCACTCTGGGCAGTTCGTAGCTCCCCCCGGCATTGGGTTAGTCACAATTGCTTCTGCCTCTTCCGTTCTCGTCTGAGAGCGAGTCTGCATTGCTCCCATATGGATTGGCTCCCTGGGCATTCCCAGAAAGACATACCGGCAACCTAGGATGACTGGGAAAATGGGATCGGTCAATACAGCGGCCTTGATGGTGCCGGTGACGTACCTTGACCGAATCTCCACATTAGCAATAGGCAACATCATGGTTACAGCACTCTTCTGTGCAGGCTGTATATCCAAGGTTTCACCTGTGAATTGTTCTGGATGTACCAGATCCGCAGAAATCACGGCCTCCCCGTCCAGTCCTGTGTCGTATAAACACTCCACTTGACGACCGTTAACCTCTACCAATTCCACTACAGGTGGTTTTTCCTGGTCTGGAGTCTCTTCCTCGGCCTCGACCTGTTCGGTGGGCTCCACCTTAGGTTTCCCTGAGCACATGACGAATTGAGTGTCTCCTGACTTTCCCCTGCAGTCAATAGCATTGTGCGTGTTTGACTGACATTGGTTGCACCATTTCCCTGTCCTAGATTTTCTATTGTCGGACTTGAATGAGCTCTCCTGGTGGCGAGCTTCCTTGTTGACCTTGGCATTTTCCGTGACAACCTCCTTGGAAGTCACTTGACATGCTGCGAAGTGAGGGTTCTTAGCCTTCGATTTGCAGTCCCTCGTATTGTGAGAGGGTGACTTACAAATTGAACACCACTTCTCCGACCACGGTCGTTTAGGTGTAGAGCTTGAAGTGCTCTTGCTTCCCTCCTTCTTCTTCTCTGAACTATCCTCTGATTTTTGCACATAAGGTTCCCACTTCTTTGTTCCTGAGTTTTTGGTTTTCTTCTTGTCATGTTTCTCTTGACTTTTGGAGTTGGTGGAAAGGTTTTCCCCTGCCTCCCCATGTACCTCGACGAACCGTTCTGCTAATTTATTCACGAGGTCAATACGTTCTGCTCCTTGTTCTCCCAGGAACGTCCTGAGAGGTTTAGACATTTGCTTCTTCAGCTGGTCGACCACCATGAGCTCTTCCAGACTCTCATAGTCATGTGCGAACCCAGCCAAATCCATCCACTTATGGAGATACGATTTTAGACGCAAACTGTAGGCGGCAAACAACTCCCCCGGTTCTCGTTTCGCTGCTCGAAACTTTTTCCGGTAAGTATGTGACGTAACCTCGAATCGTTTCAGCAGAGCCGTCTTTAACTCGTCATAATTGTTCTCATGTCCTGGTGGCAGGCGAGAATAAACCTCGTATCCGGTCCCGCGTAAACCCTGGGATAGCTTAAGATTCCATTTGTTACGCTCCAGACCCATAGCAACTGACATAGCCTCGACGCGTTGAAGGTATTGGTCAATCTTCTCTTTGTCCTCCTCGTAGACCGCCAAAGGAAACTTCATGGCCTGGTACCCATGTCCACCTACTGGTGTTGCGCCTGGGATGGAGGAACCTCCAACTGCTCCCTCAGTTTCTCCATTAGATTGACTCTTGAGCTCTAGTTCCCGCATCCGGTACTCGTGCTCCCTTTTCTGTGCTTCCTGTTCAGCTTCTAATTTCCTAGCTGCTTGCTGAGCTTCAAATTTCCTAGCTGCTTGCTCAGCTTCCAATTTCCTAGCTGCTTGCTCCAACTCCATCCTTCTCAATTCCAGCTCGGCCTTTCGATCTTCCCGTTCCGCTTGACGATACTCTCTCTCCACTTCCTGTATGTAATCCGTTAGAGCAGAACCCCCCAATCCCATTTCTTCCCCCTTTGCCTTTAATTCTAACGTGGTTAGTTTAGGGGTGGCCATTATACAGAGAGGTAAGCTAGCAGGTCGAGTACAATATAACTGCAAATTACTATACAGATATATGAACAAGTACTATAAATCTAGATATTACTACACACAGCACATTCACTCAGTGACAAGAGTAGAATCAGGACCACAGACCTATGCAGACGTGTGAAGTGTGAACAGGTAAGATATTAGTCCTAACCCCTATCCACATTCACTCTAGCTGGATTCTCCAAAATGATATCTCCCTCTTATAACTAAGGATCCCGTGTCAAAAGACCCCGTTGTCAGAAGATCCCACTGTCAAAGGTTCCTGCTTGCAGGAGATCTCGCTGTCCAAGGATTCCGTTTACTAGAGATCCCGCTGTCCAAAGATCCCATTCACGAGAGATCCCGCTGTCCAAAGATCCCGTTTACGAGCCCCCAATAATGTCGTGTCCTCCTTTAAAGTGTCGTCCCTGGAGTGAGGAGATCCGACACCCACATTATAATATTTTTTTCCTCTCAATATTCTGGAGAATCCACCAGCTTCCGTCCAACACACTCCATCAGCCTATGGACACCTTTTCCTATCACTCTCACACTGTCGTACTATGCCCCCTTCTCATACTTCCCCAACGCAACATACTCAACAACTCTTGCTTCTAGAAATTAATAAAGAGTAATTTATTAAAATAAAAGTGTAACGTATATGAGACGTGTATGTGAAGAAAATGTGTGACGTGTTCTATAAAGTGTGTAGACTCTGACTCTCAGACAGCAACCCAGTCAGCTGATCCCAGCAAAGATAGACCACAGCACGTTACGTCAGAACATGTACTTCTCACCCGTTGCCGAAACCATCTTGCCGGATACTGCTTTGCCTCTGTAGACCTCTGGTAATCCAATTTCATGAACATCCGAAATAGACACCGGTGGTATTAACAGTTAATCATGGACCGGTTGCCCTCTACACAATGTCCGTTCCTAACGTTCCTTAACAAACTGCACAAGTCTTTTGTAGTGTGTACGCAGTTAGTTAGTTAGTTAGTTAGTCGACAGATCATCCTCGTTGCACATCGAACCATTCAGTCCATAAGTGCTAATTACTAATGTTAATTGTTACTGTACTAACACTAGGTACTCTTAGCCGGTTCTCGGTTCGTTACTACTGTCTGATGCTGTGTGGTGCATCAGTATGCATCACTCTCTTTGATGAATCAATTTCCTTCTAGCGTAAGTTACGTTTCTGTATGCAACTTTATTGACTCTTGAACTGGTGTTCTTCAGAATGGGTTTTTTAATTCTTTCCCAAAACTTGTAGAGTTTCCTTGGATCTGGTAGGGAACCTAGGATAGAAACAACACATCTGGTGATAGTACTAGTCACTGATCCCTTCGGCTGAGTGTAAGCCTATCACCTTGCTTACTGATCTTTAGCTAACTAGAGTTAGTCATAGAGCAGATTAGCTACCCACCTAGAGTCGAATCAGGCTATGACAAAGAAAAAATCACCAAACAGAATGCGGAACCCCGCCCACCAGGGACACCTACGGGAAGATCCCAATTATCCTTCATTACTCAATTCTCAACTAGTAAAGCTTATCAACACTTCACTAATCTATTCTAGCTAACAGAGCCAAGTATCACTTCACTACTCTAGCTAGTTTCCACTAACAGTGCTAATCATCACACTATAGTTTAACAAGGCCACAGTCTATAGTAATTATAACGAATATATTATAATAAGTTATACCTTAATTGGCACTACTGTAGTCCTATAAATCATATCTACATCTGCCATATAGGCACGTGTAAAATTAAGTCACTAATTAACACACGGTAGATATTATTTCCACTGGCACTGCAGTGCCCTGCACTCTGTCTACAGCATTATTCAAGTCCACCCTAGTTGATCTCAACTCGAGTTTATATGGCAAACTACCAAAGTTGTCCACGTGACGTTATCCTTTACTCCCCCACACAGGTGGCACAGTGGCAAATCATCCCCTGTCAAGAACTATTTTCCTGGCTTAAATCCTGTCAAAGTTGTCAGTAATTGCCTAGATTCTCAAAACAAGCCAGCTAGTTTCTGTAAACTCCCAACAAAGAGTTTCGATACCAAGCTGCCAATCATCTTGATGTTCCGGAAACCAAGAATTGACAGATGCACTGTTTTCCGTACTAGGTACTTCCGTTTTACATCTGCCCCTGTGATCTCACGGCTTCCATCTGCATTCAAATGTTGACAAACTTGTCACTCTTCTGTTCCGTGGTGACAATCCCAGCAGCCATTTCCGTCTGATGTCCGGCAGTATAGATGACAAACGGAACCATTCCATATCCTTCTCCCTCACCACCAAATGTGTTTATGGGCTGACACGATGTAACCTGTACAACTGTGTTTACTCTGTTAGTACAAATAGATGTCGCTGGTCGATCGTCCGCTTAATCCGAAAATCCTCTATAATAATCAACCGGATAAACACACGGTTTCATTTTGTGACATCTCTCCTGAACGTCGATGGGAAAATATTCTTCTCAATCACGGCCAGCCGAATGACGACGTACTTAATTAAAAGTAATGAATAAAATTAGGTGGAACTGCGGTAAAGCTGTGAAAGTGTAAACAATATAAAATGACACAAAGTAGTGCAGCTTTACATAACAGAGTTAAGACACATACAGAACGTTGCGGCGATTAGCCTTCATCAGCAAACAAACACATTCACAAACACAACATACAGTCAAGGAGAACTCCTGTGACTACATTAGAAGGTGATGACAGGACGAGAGGAACAACTGCATGGAAAAATAGAAGCAATGAAGAGAAAATGAGAATTGAAAAAAATGTTAATTGAAAAGAATGTAAGTTGAAGAAAATGTTTAATAGAAAAAAATGTTAATAGAGAAAAAAACCTGCATACTCACCTCACGTACGGATCTGTAAGTAACTGAGAAAATCTCGGGTGTAGTTATATCCGGTGCTGGGTGTTACGGTTCAGTGAGCACATAGGAAGAAGGGGGCGGGGTAGGAGGCGTGTAAAATTGAAGGTGGTATTAACCGAGACCCCATTGTGTTGTTAGACTCGCGACGATGCTGCGCGAGTCTCCAGGTGAAACAGTCAGCACCTCACAACCCGCGCTCAAAACGGGAAGGAAGACGAAGGTCGACCGCGCAGTCGAAACTTGCGAAGCATCACTTAAACTACAGGAAGTTATGGGATACACCCAGAGGGATAGGAGGAGGTTGGGGCACCGTGATAAAGCTCAGATGTAGTCAAAGGCGACGACCAGAGGAACGACCTGGTGGTCCAGGAGATCCACGAAGGAGAGGACGAAAAGAGAGTGCAAATAGCTGCCCAACAATCGCAGGAGGGCAATGGATGTCATGGGAAGGGTTACTGAGATTCTTCTTTGTTTTTCGAAACGAACGAACGGACGGATATTAACGTGTCTTGCATATGTATTTTGTACAAGCATAAGCTATCTTCTCCCTTGCATATAGAGTGCTAATCGGAGTAATCGAATCGCATAATCGATATGTCTTGGTTTTCAGCTAGCTCTAATTTTCTTATTTACAGTATTCTTCAGCGGCGTTTATTTTTCGCGTTATGTGCCTCACACCTAGTCAGCATATCTTCTTATCAGAGGTCAGTGTGTTTATTTCAGCCTGCATTTGTGACAGGCTTACTGCCACTAGACAAGATACCACGTTAATTGGGGATATCTATCCATCGCTTATAATTCCACCTTCCAGCAATTCCGTCAAAACATCGTTATGGTCGCTTAATCTTTGTAATGTCAGATTGCTGTGGGGTTATTTACGCGGATAACTGACTTACAAAATCTCTTGATTTTCTTACTTATCCGAGTAGGCTGGGTATTCTACATTACTATCCAAGTGATCAGGGAGGTAGGGGAAGAGGGAGGGGCGACAAAGGACATAAATAAAAATAAACGTTGTTTGTAAAAAAAAAAAAAAAAAAATCGAGCCTTTGCTGGAATTCGAACCTGTTAACTTCTAAATCTAAAGCAGACATCATATCATTTCAACAACACCTCCACTTTTCTTTCCTATTTTGAAGTTTAATATGAGATATATTTTCAGCAAAGAGTTTTGAAATCTAAACACTTACCACACATCTGAGCGTATAATTCTGGCTTTAAAATACAAATGCTGCATAAAACTGGCTTTCAGCAATACATTTTGCAAAAAGAGCACACGAAAACTATCGTTGTGAACAAGCAAATAAATAAAATTACAGGCTCTCAAGCGCCACGTTTTTCTGAAAAGAAACGTCTAAAACATGCCTGGTTTAGTTATGTAATTAGTCACACTTTCAAGTCTAAAATTAAGTCACATTTACCACACAAAAAAAAAAAAAAAGAAGAAGACGAAGAACCAAGTGATAGGCAAAAGACATTGAGGATTGATAACATTACAGAATGGACAGGCTAATACATTGCAACATTTACAAGTATAAAAAACCGATTCAATGCAGCAATCGGCCGAACATTCTGTGCTGCAACTCCAGTTATTAGGTACACCACACCTATTCCCACCCGAGCAGTAAAAGGCTGTCTCTCTGTACGCCAAATCCAGTTGCATTTACCAATTCACATGCAGGTGCCAGTCTACCTACATTGGCAGAACAGAGTGGCAGTTAAACAACAGGGTGGTTGAACACATATTGACAATATACTACACACAGGTGATGGGAGCCTGACCAGACCGACACACCACAAACCTCCTGCGTCATCGAATGCACGGCACGTTTTGGAAACCGGTCAGGTGATTGATAGAGACAATGCGTTTCGTGTGTTGTTTAATACACAGAATAGTCGCTTGTTGAAAGTTTGCAAAAGCCATCATGATTAATCTGCATAGGCCAGTGTTATGCAAACAGAAAGACACGATAGTCAGTTTAAAATTACCGTGGTAGACAATCGAAATTACTGTGCGAACATATGTATATTTCAGTTTGAAGGATTTATAATTTATAGTTATTTTACTTTATGTTGTGTGTGTGTGTGTGTGTGTGTGTGTGTGTGTGTGTGTGTGTGTGTGTGTGTGTGTGTGTAATATGTACCTGGCGAGATGCAGCGAAGTATGCAAGGCAATAAATCGTGCAACCTATTGTTTATGTCTTCCTTATGCAAAAGCATAAAGGTGTTTCTAGCAAGATAAGAATAAGGGAAACTGCAGTAAAGCTTAAAAAGACAATGAATGAATCACCAAACAAACGAGAAGTATATTGTGAGCTTTACTAAAACACGATTACAAGAAAAAAAATAGACGTTGCGGCTAAAGCCTTCGTCAGTGCAGAACATACAAACACATACAGACACATGAGAAACACTACATGAAAATACAAAGGTTACATTTATGAATCCTGGTTTGGTCGAATGCGTCTTAAGCGTTTACCGTTTGATGTGAATGGAAAGAGCCGGATACATAATTTAAACGGGTCGATGGGCGACAGGGATTGGCTAAGCCGCCCGGTGGGAGGGATGAGGGGGGGGGGACGCCCATGTGAGCAAACGGTGAAAAGCGGATTAGAAGTGAAAAACAAACACATAGATACACATAAACACATATACGCACGCACATACACACCTACACACACACACACACACACACATATATATATATATATATATATATATATATATATATATGCACACATACACATTTACACACACACACACGCACACACATACAGGCATGTACACACATAAACATACATACTCGCATACGCGCAAGTTCTCACCCAAGCACACACAAAAGCACCACACATACCCACACAAGCACACACACAAGCACACATACATACACACACACGTACACTCACATACACACATACACCCACATACACACATGCATATATAAACACATACGTACACGCGCATACTCAAATACATCCACATACACACACATAGACACGCATACACACATAATCACACCCATCCATCCACCTATACACATATAAAACACACACATAGAGACACATGAACACACCCACCCATCCACCCACACTCATACTCACACATCTAGACACATACACGCTGGCTCACATGATCACTAAATCTAATATGAAAAAACTCACACACTCTACACACACATATACACTGACGATTATCGTGAGCATCCTCACAGAAATGGACAAAATTGGGGAAAAACTGGGGGAAATTGTGACAATGAAAACAGTATGCTACACATTGTGTAACGAAAAAATAGTGATGCAATTCAATAAATAATATAATTCCTGGAAATGACATAAGCATGATGAAATACGCATGTTAACATCAAGTGGCAGTGAAAATGATAATATGAAAGATGAGGATACAGAAAAAAATATGGAAAAGCATGTTGCATGACATGTGTGCACTCAACTCTCTCTCTCTCTCTCTCTCTCTCTCTCTCTCTCTCTCTCTCTCTCTCTCTCTCTCTTTATTTTTCTTTCACACACTAACTCCCTCATTGTCTCATTCTCTCTCTGATTGTCTCACGCTCTCTCTCTCTCTCTCTCTCTCTCTCTCTCTCTCTCTCTCTCTCTCTCTCTCTCTCTCACCCACATTCATTCGCTCTCACTCTAAAACTCTCTTTTACTCTCTCTCTCTCTCTCTCTCTCTCTCTCTCTCTCTCACACACACACACACACACACACACACACTGTCTCTCTTTCTCTCTCTCTCTCTCTCTCAAGAAGAAGAAGAAGAAGAAGAAGAAGAAGAAGAGGAAGAAGAAGTGCTGTGCAAACGCAAAAGCAATTGAAACCTTTTATAGATTGGAACAGATAGAACAACAAATGTCAGAGCACCAAGAGCACCAAGAGTATGCATATTTCCTTTCGCAACACAGGGGCGTGAAACCTGAATATTTAACAAATCAACCGGAAAGCACACACGCACCTTTAAAGAGTTGCAGAAGAGTATTACTATTACAATACACGGGAAAAGGAAACAGTCAGATCTATCCACTAAGAACTCAGTATTGAAGAAGATTTGTTAGTAAGACAAGCAAAGTTAAGCAAGCAGAATTAAAACAAGAAAAGAAATATTCTGGGCTTGCAAAACGACATGAACTCAGGAAAAAATAATTCTAGTATGCCGAGGAAGAGGCTCGTAGAAAAACTAAGAAGTATAAACGGACTGACCCAAACGGATATCGACCCGGCAATGTTAATGGACTACGAGATAGATCAGTGACTCAAAAAATAGGCACAATGAACGTCTGCGGTTTCAGTAGTAAAGAAGAAGAGCTTATAGAAACAATGGAAGAGAGGAAAATTGGACTGATGGGAATAGCGGACGCCAGAACAAAGGGGAAAGGATGCAAGGAGCTCCACCACATTTACACGTTTGTCTGCTCTGGAGTAGAACAGCAAGATAGAGCAAGACACGGTGTGGGAATCGTCATCGAACCACGACTAGCAAAAGGAATACTAGAAATAAAATATATATCAGAAAGAATCATAACAGTGAGAATAAAAGAACAGACGATTACAACATATGTACAAATATACGCATCATGTAATACAAACAAAAATGAGCAAGAATGCGAGGAATTCTTCGAAGACATCCATTACGTGCTAAGTAAATAGATAAGCAGGACAGCATCATAGTTATGGGATACTTCAATGCAAGACTAGGACAAAACAGAGTGGGCATAGAAAAACATCTGGGAGCATTTGGAGATCAGCATAATGAAAGGAATGATAACGGAAGTAGACTGATAGAGTTATGCAGCCAACATGACCTCTATATAACAAACACATTCTATAAACATAAAGACTCACAAGTATACATCTAGTATAAATGGAACGATCTAAATACTAAAAGCCAAATTGATTTTTATATTAACTAGAAATAACAGAAAGAGAAATATATTAGATGCAAGGGCTGTGCCCAATTTAAGTATAAACACAGATCATAAAGCAGTCGTTGCCACAATAAGAGCCATCAGAAGAAGAAAGCAAAGAGCAGGAAAATACATGCCATGCGAATCAGTAAACTTAAAAATCCTTAAAGACAAGGCAGTAAGGGAAAATTATGAGAAAGAACTAACTGAAATCTTTGTAAAATTACCTATAGAAAGAAAAACAGTGGAAGAAGAATGGGAGATGTTCAAATCAAGCATTTGAAATACTGCAAAAATAACATGTGGAATCATGAAAAAACGCAAAACACGGATAAAGAAAATAACAGGTTGGTGGAACGCAGAGGTAAAGAAAGCGGTAAAAGACAAAAAGGAAAAATATAAAAAGTGGTTGAAGAGCAAACAGGAATGTGATTACATAGAATATAGAATAGCAAGAAGACATGTGAATAGAATAGTAAAGAAGGAAAAACAAAAAGCCTGGGAAGAGTATGGAGAAACCCTAAATAAAAACTACAAGGAGGCAAGTAGAAACTTCTGCAAAAAGATATGTGCTATGCGAACCAGAGGAGAACCCTTTGACCCAACTGAAATAATTAACAGCGAAAATGGAGAACCAATAAGTGAACAAAAACAAATCCTAATAAGATGGAAGCAGTGTTTCGAACAACTTCTCAACATCCCATCAGATGTCACAGGACTTCAAGAAACCTACACAGATGCCACCGAAGAACTAGAACCAGACATACTAGAAGAAGAAAGTATAGAAGCCATCAGATTAGCCCCATTGAATAAATCACGGGACAAGATGAAATACCAAATGAACTAATTAAAGCAGCAAGAGGAACAGCATGGCTACATAGACTATTCAACCATGTTTGGGTAGAACAACAGACACCACAAGTCTGGGGAAACGCCATAATTATCACAATTTGGAAAAACAAAGGCAGCAAAAGAGATTCCACACAATACAGAGGCATTTCACTGTTGTGTCATACTGGGAAAATATTTTGCAAAATTCTTGAGAAAAGATTACGAGCTACTACAGAACCCCAGCTAAGCGTGAGACAACTTGGATTTAGGAAAAACAAAGGATGCACAGATGCCATTTTTGCCCTTACACACCTTGTAGAAAAATCAATAGAATTCAATGAAACACTCTTCTTAGCCTTTGTCGACCAAGAAAAGTCATGTGATAGAGTAGATAGAAACAAGCTGTGGGAAATCCTTAAACAATATGGTGTGAGTACACATCTAACAAACCTATGTAGAAGCTTATATAACAACAGTGAATGCATATTGAGAGCAACTGGAGGACACTCAGAACCCTTCGCCATAAGATCTGGAGTACGAAAAGGTTGTGTCCTGTCCCCTCTCTTGTTCATAACATATATAGACAACATATGTAAAGAAACCAGCCAAGCAGAGACCGCAAGAATACCGCATGACGAGAACACAGAAGAAGAACCATCTGCATATCTAAGCATTAGAGAACTTCTGTTTGCGGATGAGCAAGCACTAATAGTAAAATCAGAAGCTGAATTACAAGACCACATGAATAGTCTAAACGAAATGTGTAGGGAACATAACATGAAAATTAGCACAAACAAAACAGAGGTAATGACTATAACTAAAGAAGAAAAAAACAACAACAATTCACCTAAACAAACATCCCTTGAAACAAGTAAAGAGTTTCAACTACCTAGGAAGTATAATATCATCAAATGGCAGATCAGAAGACGAGATCGAAAATAGATGCAATAAGGCAAACCAACTCATTGGACAAATGGCACCAATACTAAAGAACAAACATGTATCAAAACTACTAAGAAAGCACTTTACAATACAACCTTCCTACCAACTCTCTGCTACCAATGCCAAACCTGGACAATGACAGAAAAAGAGAAAAGAAAAATCACAACAACAGAAATGAGATTCCTGAGAAGAATACTCAACGTATCAAGAAGAGATAAGATCAGAAATGAAGAAATCAGGATTAAAGTGGGGGTTATAGCAGCACTGGATTCTATTAGAAAGCAGCAAGTCAAATGGTTTGGCCATGCAAGTAGGTTACCAGTCAACAGCATACCACAACAAGCAATGATGTACAGACCAGATGGAAACAGAGGAAGAGGCCGACCACGTAAACGTTGGACGGAGGGAATAGCAGCGTCCATGGGCATATGGATACATGAAGCCCATAATCGGGCACTCTCACGATGTTTATACTTCACCTCGAAACCGCAAGGTACAAGAGGAACATGATGAGATAAGATGAGATGAGATGAGATGAGATGAGGAAGAGGAAGCACAACGTTGAAGGATTCAATATGTTATATATAACTAGCTGACACGGCCCGGCTTCGCCCAGACTCTGGTGGGGAGCATCTCATTTAATTCATATAAGTAGTCATATAAGCTCCCGTTCCCGACTGTCTGTCTGTCTGTCTGTCTATCTATCTGTCTGTCTGTCTGACCCGGCCCAGCCCATGGTGGAGAGCATCTCATTTAAATCATATAAGTAGTCATATAAGATCCCGTTCCCGACTATCTGTATGTCTGTCTGTCTTGGGTAAATGGAGGAGGGAGGAGGAAGAGGGAGGTGGAGGAGGGAAGAGGAGGGAGGAGGAGGGAGGAGGAGACAGGAGGAATAGGAGGGAGGAGGAGGGATTAGGAAGAGGAGGGAGGAGTAGGGTGGAGGAGGAGGGGGAGGAGGAGGGAGGAGGAGGGAGGAGGAAGAGGGAGAAGGAGGGAGGAGGAGATCGCAGGAGGAGGAGGAGGAGGAGGAGAGGGAGGAGGAGGAGGGAGGAGGAGGGAGGAGGAGGAGAGAGTAGGCGGAGGGAGGAGGCGGAGGGAGCAGGAAGAGGGAGGAAGAGGGAGGAGGAGGAGGGAGGAGTAGAGAGTGGGAGGAGGGAGGAGGCGGAGGGAGGAAGAGGGAGGAGGAGGAGGGAGAAGGAGGAGGGAGGAGAAGGAGGGAAGAGGATGAGAGGGAGGAGGAGGAAGAGGGAGGAGGAGGAATGTGAAGGGAGGAGGAGGGAGGAGGTAAAGGGAGGAGGAGGGAGGAGGATAGAGGAGGAGGAGGGATGAGGAGGAAGAGGGAGGAGGAGGAATGTGAAGGGAGGAGGAGGGAGGAGGTAGAGAGAGGAGGAGGAGGGAGGAGGAGAATGGAGGAGGAGGGATGAGGAGGAGAGGGAGGAGGAGGGGGGAGGGGGAGGAGGAGGGAGGAAGAAGGAGGAGGGAGGAAGACGGATGAGGGGGAGGAGGGAGGGGGAGGAGGAGAAGGGAGGAGAAGGGAGGAGGAGGAGGGAGCAGGAGGAAGGAGGAGGGAGGAGGAGGAGGAAGAGGGAGGAGGAAGAGAGAGGAGAGAGGAGGGAGGAGGAGGGAGGAAGAGATAGGCGGAGAGAGGAGGAGGAGGGAGGAGGAGGAGTAGGGATGAATAGGAGGGAGGAGAAGGGAGGAGAAGGGATTAAGAGAAAGAGGGGGGAAAGGGGAGAAGGAGGAGGGAGGAGGGAGGAGGAGGAGGAAGAGGGATGAGGAGGGAGGAGGAGGGAGGAGGGAGGATGAGGAGGAGGGAGGAGGAGGAGGGAGGATGGTGAAGGAGGAGGAGGAGGAGGGAGGAGGGTGAAAGAGGAGGAGGCGGGGGAGGAGGGAGGGGGAGGAGGAGGGAGGAGGGAGGAGGGAGGAGGAGAACGTAGGTGGGGGAGGATGAGAAGGGAGGAGGGAGAGGGAGGAGGAGGGAGGAGGAGGAGAGAGGAGGTGGAGGGAGAAGGAGGAGGGAGGAAGAGGTAGAAGGAGGAGGGAGAAGGAGGGAGGAGGAGACAGGAGGAATAGGAGGGAGGAGGAGGGATTAGGAAGAGGAGGGAGGAGTAGGGTGGAGGAGGAGGGGGAGGAAGAGGGAGAAGGAGGGAGGAGGAGAGAGGAGGAGGAGGAGGAGGAGAAGGGAGTAGGAGGAGGGAGAGGGAGGAGGAGGGAGGAGGAGGAGAGAGTAGGCGGAGGGAGGAGGCGGAGGGAGGAGGAAGAGGGAGGAGGAAGAGGGAGAAGGAAGAGGGAGAAGGAGGAGGGAGGAGGAAGGAGGAGTAGAGAGTGGGAGGAGGGAGGAGGCGGAGGGAGGAAGAGGGAGGAGGAAGAGGGAGAAGGGAGGAGGAGGGAGGAGGTAGTAGGATGATTGATTGCCATCCCACCAGGTTAATATGTTATCGCGGACCTCAGAGAGAAGTGTCTATGTAGAAGACCATTTCCTGGACGTACGTATTTTGGGAGGGGGAGGAGGGAGGAGGGAGGAGGAGGAAGAAGAAAAAAAAACTACGACAGTTGGCATCTCTGGAATGAAAGGAAGGCGTGTAGAAAATTTCATCTCAATCGGATGGGCCGTTCGCGAGCGCATAAAGGACATACGGACAGAGATACATAAATACATACAGAGATACATACGCACAAGTCTTTTTTATATATAAGATTTAACATGGCAGCTCCAGAGGCAGGACGTCTGGCTTATGAAAGAGAGCAATTTAGAAAGACTATTATGGGACAACAGTTATGCACAGGAAAAGCCACCGAATGATGATGATTAACCCATGTACACTTCACCCACAGATTCGTCACATTCGTTTGCTTTATGCCAAATACTTTATACTTGGGAGATTCGGCGAAATTGAAGATTCACGCTGCTGGCTAACCGTGTTTGGAATCTATCGAAGTGAACAGTTCATGTCTAGAATTATTCGTCCATTTTGAAATCCTCATTTTCAATGTGGATACAGATATCCAGCTGTCTTAAAATATATTTAAAAAAAATACATTGTAGACAAGATTAAATAATTAATACCAAACAAGAGGTCAATATGGCCGAATGGATAAGAGTGCTCGTTCTTAAACTTCCGGTGTGCTGATGCTGAGGTAGCGGGTTCAGTTCAACCCCTACATCGGTCAGTTGGGCAAAAATGTTGACTTCTCGTCCTTGACTTGGGGACGTAAATTACAAGTATTTCTGAAGTCGGAGTGGCTTCGCTTCATGGCGAAGGACACTGGTAATAAGGAAAACGTTTCCTGGGTATCGTTGCTGTATGCTACGTCTTATCCGCCCTGTGGAAAAAGACGGAGCCATATGGGATAAAACCCGGTGCAATGAAGTCGAACCTCTTGCCTTTTAAATGCGAGTTAATCACCAGATTATGCACACTGCACATTGTACCATTCAGTCTATAACATACCATTAGATACCCTTCTCACTATCGCCCTCAGCCTGTAGCAGTCGTTGACACCAATTCCGTGTTGATTGACAACACTTTACTCTTTAGCTCCTCGCATAGCGCTCTTGTCTGGCTTCACCCCTTTTGAAGTTTTCTTTTTCTTTAGCATATCCTATACAGGACATCGCTGTCAACACCAGCATTTTACCGCCGTTCTTGATTTCTTGGCAAGATTACGCTCAGTAGTTTGTCATTGCTTTCTGAGCGGCCGGCTCACTTATCCCGTAAGTAACCAACACGGCGAGAACCGCTACGAATTCTCGCGCGCTGCGAGACTCTACATGGATAAACGGGAACTTAGTGTTCTCAAATGACGATGTGTTCACATGCATCCAATGTGGACAAACATCTACAGCGCGAATTGGTCTGATCAGTCACATTCGCTACCGACATGGGTTGTAGTTATTATGCCTTGTTTTATAGCACAATGTAACAAACTATCGTCTGTCAAGACGGCAAGGTGCCAATATATCTCACAATTTGGTCAATGTTGTAGACTTAATCTCTGATGCTAGTATGTTTGTAAGCCTACATATAGCAACGAAGGCAAATAACTAAATAGGCGTCTATTACAAGTTAATTTTGTCTATATTTGGTTTCTGTGAGTTTGAATTTTACAAAGCCGTCCTGAAATCAAAAGCTTTCAGCGGCAACAGCGCGTTAAAATTCAATCATATTCCCAGTTTGTCAATAATCGTGACGAAATATTGAAACCACGTACAGGGGCAAATATAAAACGCTAACCCATCTCGTTTCTCTTTCCGGAGACACATTTTGTCTGTCTAGCCTAATCCACCGTAAAATGTAATCCTCTTTTTTGATAACTCGGAAGCGGGGTATGAGACGGAGTGGCTTAGCGACACAGCTTCCACCGCTAACACGAAAAAGAGGCGGGTTAGGATGCATGGTAGAACTTTCCCAAAAAATAAACAACCTCAGGATGCTAGACATGACCTTGAACCCACGGTGGTGATCGAGATTCCTAGTCTTCTATGAGAGAGTCATAGAACAGGATTTGTGTTCAGGCTAAACACGTTAAATTTACTCAACCATCTCAATGCACAAAAAGCATGGAGCATAAGTTCCCGGTGTTGATTGACATTGAGAGTGAGTACAGGAAAGAAATAGCCCAGGAATCACGAACAGCCATGAAATGCTGGAGTCGACTGCCACGCCCTGTAAAGGATATGCAGCTGACTGACTTGAAACTTCCACACACGAGAAAAGTTAGCCACAATATCTTATTTAAAACTGTCACTTGCCTTAATTGGATGTGGAATTCGCATTCACTTTCCAAAGATACGTCTGTGAGCAATCAAAAGGCTAGCGTTATGCTGGAAGATTAAAAAGCAAGAAAATAAACAAACAGAATAGGGAAGTGAGTCAAAGACGCCAATGTTGGCAACGGCGCACATTTAGAATACAGGGTAATACGTAGTAGAAGTAAAAAGTCCTTTTTCTGGAACGCGCAGGGTGAGCGAAATAGAGGAAGATCTAAACCACACAGAGAATTAGAGACAGATAAATAATGTAGGGTCGAAATGGAGAGAAAAGCAGGAGATCACAAAAGTTAGGACTGCCTGACACTGGTTGAGGGTGTATACTTCAATGGGAGTTAAAGTGGCAAAGAATAAGGAATGTACACACGCTCGCCCACACAAACCCACTTCAATGCGGCTTCGCTTTGTAACATCAGACATTTCTTTCATATAGTTATAGAATAAAATGCGAGAAAAGTGCTTTAGGAATCGCGAAATCATATCCTTCGATTATTTTCCTCCAGTCGTGAAGCTAGTTGCTCTCTCTCTCTCTCTCTCTCTCTCTCTCTCTCTCTCTCTCTCTCTCTCTCTCTCTCTCTCTCTCTCTCTCTCTCTCTCTCTCTCTCTCTCGCATTTAATGTGCTTGGCCAATTTGTGTCACCAAGAACAGACACAGAATGTCTCTTCTGGCGCGTGATCCAACCTCTCACAAGCCTGATCAAAGCTGTCGGGTCCATTTTTAAGAATGAGCGAGCTGTGCGCGATGTGCACTGCATGGTCCAGCAGGTGTCTGTACTCCAGAAGTACGTAGGGCTGAGTGGAGGATTACTTCTGCACGGTATTGACAAGCTTTCTTAATGTAATTACTTATAACAGAGGCAGTGTTATCACTTAGCTGTAATATTAACTAACATATCACTTAGCTATAATATTAACTTTCCATGTTTAACTTTGAGTATACGTGCTGAGAAAATATTTGTTTTCAGTTTTCAGGGAGGAACGGTGGTACAGTGGTTAGTGCGTTTGCCTGGTAAGACAATGGTTCGGGTTTAATCCTCAACAGAGGCAGATTAATCTTTTTTCCCCGACCGATACAGCTCTGAGGCCGAACCAACCTCATACAAATGAGTATGAGGTAATATTCTGGAAATTTTTGGAAAGAAAAGGTGAAGGAAAGTGGACACCCCATTCCATATGTCGTAGTCTAGAATATTATGAAGCTTTAATACACCACAGTCCAACCGCAGTATCTGCTACAAGACCGCTTTCTCTCGGTTTCCATAGAGATGATATGGCTGTTTGATTTTTGATGGCAATTTCCGTGAGTCAAAACAGGAATAAACATCCGCGGTAACATAGTGGCAAGTGTACTCGGCTCCCACCTGGATGGCCCAGGTTCAGATACCATCGAGCCAACAAAAAAAAGGGGGAAAAGGGGTGGGGAAGGGGGGGGGGAGGGAGTTGTGCCCTGCATCGTTGGGGCAGACCCAGCGTCATGAAATGAATAGCAGACCAGTTTCTGGATAAAACTGCATGAACAGATTTAGCGCCATTTAGCCAAGAATAGAGGGGTCAATGACCATATTTCCAATAGGCCACGATGACATGAAAAATCTGTTCCACAACAGATGTTGATTGGTTACACCCGAGACAGTTCAGTAATTATTTGTCCAAACATGGAACTTAGAGCGGCTAATGACGCGACTGTTGGTAATTGTGCATCGAAATGAGTGCAGTTTTCGATGGCCATGTTGAAATAATAGTCCACACGCTTTCAGAGATGATATAAACTGGATTTACAGCAGTACAATTTCTACTGGAGATTAATTCGTATTTTGACTGTCTTTGTAAGGTTGGATTAATATGTTCACTAAAAACTGTATGTGTCAACTGAACTGAACACAATAGAAATAACTTTTATTAGGAATAAAAAGAAAGTTTGCTGCATGTACTTTTACAAGACATTGCATTCACCACAAGCATTTTTTTGGTTCGCATATCCTTTACAGGACATCGCTGTCAACATCAACATCTTTCAGCTGATTGTTGATTTTTTTGGCAAGATTAAGCTCAGTAGTTTGCCATTGCTTTCTGGGCGTCCGGCTCACATACCCCATAAGTTACCGACGCGGAGAGAACCGCTACCGATTCTCGCGCACCTCACGTTACTCACGCTAATATACGGGTTTACGGAGAAAGTCGTTTAACTCTCCAGACCAGGGAGACTGGCACACAAGCATTTGCTGGTTGTTAATGATTTACTCATCATCATCATCATCATCAAGTGCCGTGCCAGCTGGCGTAGGCGTTCATGGCTCTCCACAGATCTCGGTCTTTGGTTTTCTGGATCAACTCTGCTGCTGATATTCCTCCATGCCACCGTCTCAATCCATCCAGCATCATTTCTCTTGGTCTGCCTCTGCTTCTCTTCCCCTCGATCTTTCCAGTTGTTACGGTGTTCTCCAATGCCTCTCTTCTCATCACGTGACCGAGAAAGATGTTTGTCTTTGTCTTATTGTTGTATATAATGTTCTAGTTTCATTGGCAGTCATCGTTAGTTACTCTGGCAGTCCAAGGAATTCGCAACATTCGTCTCAGGAACCACATCTCTGTTGCTTCTAATTTCTTCTTACTTTGTTCATTTACATTCCAAGATTCACTGCCATACAGCAAAACTGGTTCTACATAGCATTTCAGCACTCTCTTTCTTACATTCAGTGATAGTGACTTATTGCACAAGATACTCTTCATTTTCTGAAATGCGGCTTTTGTCTGCCCTATTCTGCTCCTAATCTCTGTTGTACATCTTCCATCTGATGTTATAAATGCCCCTAGGTATCTAAAATTATCCACTTGGGTTAAGGATTTTTCCTTCTATTTCTATGTCACATTTTGGTGTCACCATTTTCTTTGATATTACCATTGTTACTGTTTTCTTGATATTCAAGGAGAGTCCTTTCCTTACACTCTCTGTTACTACAACGTCTAATAATTGCTGTAGGTCTGTTGACCATTACTGTGTCATCTGCATAGCGTATATTATTTATATTATAACCTCCAACTAGTATTCCCTGGCATCTCTTTGATCTCTCTCATTATTACTTCGCTATACAGGGAGAAAAGATCTGGTGACAAGACACACCCCTGTCGTACTCCTAGCTTTATCTGTTCGTAACTACCCTCTTTATTTCCCATTTTAATTGCTGCTACTTGGTTCCAGTAAACATTCTTTATTATTCTTAAATCTTTTCCATCAATGTTGATATCTTCCAACATTTTAATCAGTTCCTCATGTTTTACTTTATCAAATGCCTTAGTATAATCTATGAAGCACAAATATATGTCTCTCTGTTTCTCTATTGACCTTTCTATTAGTGTCCGTAATGTATAAATTGCATTGTTTGTGCCCTTTCCTTCCACAAATCCATACTGTTCTTCACTAATTTCCATTTTTATTTTCTTTTTGTTTCTTCTCATTATGATTCTGAGTAAAAGCTTCGTGATATGGTTTATAAGGTTAATTGTACGAAAATCTTCACAATCAATTGCTCCTGGTCTTTTTGGTATAGCTATAAATACAGATTTTAGCATACCACTGGGTAAATATCCACTACTGTAAATATCATTCAACATTTTGGTTAATATATCTACTCCAAATTCCCCAACACTTCTAATTCTTCTATGTGATTTCCATCTGGCCCAGCTGTTTTTCCTTTCTTTCATACGTTTCATAGCGTCAGCGACTTCTTCTTTCAGAATAGGTGGACCTTCTAAGTTACTATCTTCTGTTAATTCTTCCCTTTCTCCGTCATATAATTCTCTTATAAATCATTCCACCTCTTCATTATAGCACCTTCCTCTAATAATATCTTTCATGTTTTTGATTTCAAACACCCTGTATTTATTCTTATTTTTCTTCCTGTAAGCTCACTGATTTGTCTGTACATATTTTTTGTATCATTAATGGAATTTAATTCAATTTTTTGCATTGCGCGTTTAACCAACTTTCTTTAGCCTTCCCACATTTATCTTTTATTTCTTTATTTATCTTAGAGTATTCTTGTTTGTCCATTTTTACTCTGTTTTCTTTTGTCCATCAGTTTTAAGATTTCTTCATTCATCCATTTTTTCTTAGCTATTTTGCCTCTCTCCGGTAATACTTCTTTGCTAGTTTGATGAATGGAGTCCCTTAACATTTCCCATTGTTCATTCTCACGATGTTCTTTCGATGATAAGTGCGTGAGTGGTCGTTGTCTAGGTAACGATGCTCCTGGTGTGTCAATTGAGCTATCTTACTGTCTCACAATGCAACTCACCCCCGCCGTGCACATTCACCAGTCATTAAACAAGATTGACTTGGCGCACATAATCCTTTAGTACAGAAAGAACACGGACACATAACATATTGGTATCTCCAGAAATCAATGTAAAATCAGCAAAATATATATGTATTCTCCTCACACGTTAATCAGCACACATCACTGCCTTCTATAATCTTCCCGAATCTCACATCCACACGACATTTAGTCCAGCTACTATCCACGGCTGGATCTCACACATATACGACCCACCCACTGGGTCGGAGCCTCTGCTCACTATGCCACCCACTCTGGGTTTTAGGCCTGCATTCACAGCTCGGAGAATCACACAACACAGTTCTCCGTCGACTACCGACCCGTTCGGTGTCTAAAACTCAACGCCTGAAGTCCCTTGACTTCACACGAACCCAACCTCAGTCGGTCCTCGCTTCCACTCCTAGTCAAAGTTTTCACTGTCCTTTACTCCTGCTGTGTAGCCCCTCCCTGAGCTCCCAACAACATTACACCCCAGCCTAAAACTGTCTTCCTCCCCATCCATCCCCTGGGGGTTTCCACTCACACCCGCCCCATTATTTCTCAGGGTTGATTGTTTTTCTCATAGCCTGGTCAGTCACTTTACTGTCTCCAACTTTCATCCATTCTTTCTCATGCCCGGTCACTCAACTCACTGTCAATGACCCAGGCCTATGTCATTCATTTATATTCTGTATTTTAGCTATCGCATTGTACCTATTTTTCACAGTCACGCTGTATTGTTCTTGCAGTTCTTTATCTATTTTCAGAACCTCTTTATTAAGTCTCATGTTCTTAACCATTTTCCCCCCTCTCTTTAATCTTACTTTTATTTTGTCCACATAGTGGTACATGATCACTATTACAGTCAGCACCAGGCATTGTCTTTACATTAATTAAAGCATTTCTATATCTTTTATTAATTAGTATGTAGTCAATTTGGTTGCGTATTTTCTTATCAGGGTTTTTCCATGTGTACAGTCGTCTTTTATGGTGTTTAAACCATGTGTTTCCAATTATCATATCATTGATATTTGCCCATTCTATTAGCTTTTCCCCTCTTTCATTTCTTGTACCTAAACCATAATTCTCCACTACATCCTCCATTTTCCCCTTTCCTACTTTTGCATTAAAATCACCAAGTATTATTTTTATTTCTTGTGATCCAATCTGAGCCATCACCATTTCTATTTCGTCGTAAAAGTGTTGTATTTCTTCATCACTACTGCTTGTTGTTGGTGCATATACCTGTATAATATTTATGTCTATTGGTTTGCCTTTGATTTTTACCATAACTACTCTATCTGAAATACACCAGTATCCATTAATTGACTTGGCTGTTTTTTCGTCTAATATTATTCCTACACCTTTTTCATGTGTATCCCCTCCAGAATAAATTGTGTGATTGTCAGCTATAATTTTGCCCGATCCCTTCCATCTCATCTCACTAACGCCTAGTATATCATTTTCATGCTACCCATCTCTCTCAGAACATTGGTAAACTTTCCCAGCTCATTTAATGTCCTAACATTCCATGTTCCTACTCTAAATGTATTTATTTTAGTTATGATTTTGCCATCAGTAGCTGGATGACGGTCTGGTGTCACCTGTGGCTCATGACTGTCCCTACCGGACGAGGATGTCCTAAGACAGCCATTAACGTCGTTCACTAACTCTGATATATGTTTTGCCATAAAGTCTTGGAAGATAATGTGGTGGTTCCCCTTGCCTTCCACATTCACATGGTGGTCTTTTTACCTCTGCCTTTGACAGCTATTTCCGGCTGTAAGGACAAGTGAGTGCCCTGCTCTGCTCAGCTGCAGAGTTGTCCACTTATTCCGGTGGATACTCGGTCCCCAGAGCTGTGTTAGCCACACCGTGGTGTGTTTCCATCCTCTACCGCGGGGGAGGTGCAGTTGGGATTTTCCCTTCATAAAGTTATGGTCTCTGACCAAAACTCTCCAGTACTTTTAGAGGATTTACTAGGTAATTTTAATTCAGTAGTTTGCATTGTATTCTAAACGGCTGACGCCTCAAACCATTAAAACCAACGCAATATGGCATGTTTCCAAATCGCCCGCGAATATTATGTTTAAGGCAAAGAAAACGGGAGCCGGGGTAGCTAAGCGATAAGCACGTTTGCCTGCTGGCCTGGTAGTTATGCGTTCGAATCTTTGTCACGGTGGATTATAACAATTGACCTGGGCTCTCAAGCCGACAAGCATAAAATGGGTACCAAGGAATGTAGCGGAAGTAAAGGCGCAAAGCGTTATACTGACTACATTCAACCCTTCCGTGCCGTACTGGTCTATTAAAATAC
>OY992877.1:183868983-184092724 GCA_963921405.1 Cepaea hortensis
AAATACGACCCGGCCCGGCTTCACCCAGTCCCTGGTGGGGAAGCATATCATTTAATTCATATTCGACGGAGGGAGGAGGAGGAGGGGAGCAGGAGGAAGGAGGAGGAGACAGGAGTAGGAGGGAGGAGTAGGAAGGAGGGAGAGGGATTAGGAGGAAGAGGGAGGAATGAGGGAGAGGGAGGAGGAGGAGGAAGAGGAGGAGGAAGGAGGAGGAGGGAGGAGGAGGAGGGAGGAGGAGGAGGAGGAGAGGAGGAGGAGGAGGAGGAGGAGAGAGGAGGAGGAGGGAGGAGGAGGAGGAGAGGAGGAGGATGAGAGAGGAGGAGAGAGGAGGAGTGAGGAGGAGGTGGACGGAGGAGGAGAGAGGAGGGAGGAGGTAGGAGGAGGGAGGAGGAAGGGAGAGGAGGAAGAGGCAGGGAGGGAGGAGGAGGGGGAGAAGGAGGGAGACGGAGGGAGGAGGGGAGGAGGAGGGAGGAGGAGGATGGAGGAGGAGGAGAGAGGAGGAGGTGGAGGGAGAAGGAGGAGGAGGAGGAAAGGGAGGAGGAAGAGAGGAGGGAGAGGAGGAGGAGGAGGGAGGAGAGGAAGAAGGAGAGAGGGAGGAGGAGGAATGTGAAGGGAGGAGGAGGTAGAGGGAGGAGGAGGGGGGAGGAGGAGAGGGGGGGAGGGGGAGGGGGAGGAGGAGGAGGGAGGAAGAAGGAGGAGGAGGGAGGAGGAGGAAGAGGGAGGAGGAGAATGTGGAAGGGAGGAGGAGGGATAGGGAGGAGGGGGAGGGGAAGAGGAAGAGGGTAGGAGGAAGAGTGGAGAGGAGGAGGGAGGAGGTAGAGGGAGGAGGAGGAGGGAGGAAAAGGGAGGAGGGAGGAGGAAGAGGAGGAGGTAGGAGGAGGAGGAAGAGGGAGGAGAAGGAAGGAGGAGGGAGAAGGAGGAGGAGGATGGAGGAGGGAGAGGGAGGAAGAGGGAGGAGGGAAGGAGGGAGGAAGAGGAAGAGGGGAGGAGGGATGGAGGAGGGAGGAGGAGGAAGAGGGAGGAGAAGGAAGGAGGAGGAAGAAGGAGGAGGGGATGGAGGAGGGAGAGGGAGGAAGAGGGAGGAGGAGGAAGGAGGAGGAAGAGGGAGGAGGAGGAAGAGGAGGAGGAGGATGGAGGAGGGAGGGAGGGAGAGGAAGGGAAGAGGAAGAGGGAGGAGGAGGGAGAGGAGGGAGAGAAGGGAGAAGGAGGGAGGAGGAGAAGGAGGAGAGGGAGAGGAGGAGGTGGGAGGAGGCAGAGGGAGAAGAAGAAGGAGGAGGAGGAAGGAGGATTCTGTGTAGTCACGTCATTTTCTTCCCTTTCCCTAGCGTTTTGGTTCGGGGATTCTTTCATCATCATATCATATATTTACGTACGTATTTTGGGAGGGGGAGGAGGGAGGAGGAGGAAGAAGGAAAAAAAAACTATGACAGTTGGCAGCTCTGGAATGAAAGGAAGGCGTGTAGAAAATTTCATCTCAATCGGATGGCCGTTCGCGAACGTATAAAGGACATACGGACATACATACATACGGACATACATTTGGACAGGATCCTTTTTTATATATAAGACTAGCTGACCCGGCCCGGCTTCGCCCAGACTCTGGTGGGGAGCATCTCATTTAATTCATATAAGTAGTCATATAAGCTCCGTTCCGTTCCCGACTATCTATCTGTCTGTCTGTCTGTCTATTATTAGAAAGAGCACCTAAAAGATCTTTACATCTTCCCCAAACAATAAACTTGGGTAAATGGAGCGTCTTATTTAATTCATATTCGGCCCCTGCTCCCGTTCCCATTCCCAAAAAATACGACCCGGCCCGGCTTCACCCAGTCCCTGGTGGGAGCATATCATTTAATTCATATTCGACGGAGGGAGGAGGAGGAGGGAGCAGGAGGAAGGAGGAGGAGACAGGAGTAGGAGGGAGGAGTAGGAGGAGGAGGAGGGATTAGGAGGAAGAGGGAGGAATGAGGGGAGAGGGGAGGAGGAGGAAGAGGGAGGAGGAAGGAGGAGGAGGGAGGAGGAGGAGGAGGAGGAGAGGAGGAGGAGGGAGGAGGAGAGAGAGAGGGAGGAGGAGGAGGAGGGAGGAGGATGAGAGAGGAGGAGGAGAGAGGAGGAGTGAGGAGGGAGGTGGACGGAGGAGGAGAGAGGAGGGAGGAGGTAGGAGGAGGGAGGAGGAAGGGAGAAGGAGGAAGAGGGAGGAGGGAGGAGGAGGGGGAGAAGGAGGGAGGAGGAGGGGAGGAGGAGGGAGGAGGAGGAAGGCGGAGGATGGAGGAGGAGGAGAGAGGAGGAGGTGGAGGGAGAAGGAGGATGGGAGGAGGGAGGAGGGAGAGGGAAAGGGAGGAGGAAGAGGAGGGAGGAGGGAGGGAGGAGGAGGAGGAGGGAGGAGGAAGAGGGAGGAGGAGAGGGAAGGAGGAGGAATGTGAAGGGAGGAGGAGGGAGGAGGTAGAGGGAGGAGGGAGAGGAAGGAAGAAGGAGGAGGAGGGAGGAGGAGGGAGGAGGAGGAAGAGGGAGGAGGAGGAATGTGAAGGGAGGAGGAGGGATAGGAGGGGGAGGGGGAAGAGGAAGAGGGTAGGAGGAAGAGTGGAGAGGAGGAGGGAGGAGGTAGAGGGAGGAGGAGGAGGGAGGAAAAGGGAGGAGGGAGGAGGAGAGAGGAGGAGGTAGGATGAGGAGGAAGAGGGAGGAGAAGGAAGGAGGAGGAAGAAGGAGGAGGGAGAGGGAGGAAGAGGGAGGAGGAGGAAGAAGGAGGAAGAGGGAGGAGGAGGAAGAGGGAGGAGGATGATGGAGGAGGGAGGAGGAGGAGGAAGAGGGAGGAGAAGGAAGGAGGAGGAAGAAGGAGGAGGAGGATGGAGGAGGGAGAGGGAGGAAGAGGGAGGAGGAGGAAGAAGGAGGAGGAGGAAGATTGAGGAGGAGGATGGAGGAGGGAGGAGGGAGAGGGAGGAGTGGAAGAGGAAGAGGGTAGGAGGAGGGAGAGGAGGAGGAGAAGAAGGGAGAAGGAGGGAGGAGGAGAAGGAGGAGGAGGGGAGAGGAGGAGGAGGGAGGAGGCAGAGGGAGAAGAAGGAAGGAGGAGGAGGAAGGAGGATTCTGTGTAGTCACGTCATTTTCTTCCCTTTCCCTAGCGTTTTGGTTCGGGGATTCTTTCATCATCATCATCATATATTTTGGGAGGGGGAGGAGGGAGGAGGAGGAAGAAGAAAAAAAAACTATGACAGTTGGCAGCTCTGGAATGAAAGGAAGGCGTGTAGAAAATTTCATCTCAATCGGATGGGCCGTTCGCGAACGTATAAAGGACATACGGACATACATACATACATACATACATACAGACAGACGGAGATCCTTTTTTATATATAAGATGTAACAAACTATCGTCTGTCAAGACGGCAAGGTGCCAATATATCTCACAATTTGGTCAATGTTGTAGACTTAATCTCTGATGCTAGTATGTTTGTAAGCCTACATATAGCAACGAAGGCAAATAACTAAATAGGCGTCTATTACAAGTTAATTTTGTCTATATTTGGTTTCTGTGAGTTTGAATTTTACAAAGCCGTCCTGAAATCAAAAGCTTTCAGCGGCAACAGCGCGTTAAAATTCAATCATATTCCCAGTTTGTCAACAATCGTGACGAAATATTGAAACCACGTACAGGGGCAAATATAAAACGCTAACCCATCTCGTTTCTCTTTCCGGAGACACATTTTGTCTGTCTAGCCTAATCCACCGTAAAATGTAATCCTCTTTTTTGATAACTCGGAAGCGGGGTATGAGACGGAGTGGCTTAGCGACACAGCTTCCACCGCTAACACGAAAAAGAGGCGAGTTAGGATGCATGGTAGAACTTTCCCAAAAAATAAACAACCTCAGGATGCTAGACATGACCTTGAACCCACGGTGGTGGTCGAGATTCCTAGTCTTCTATGAGAGAGTCATAGAACAGGATTTGTGTTCAGGCTAAACACGTTAAAGTTACTCAACCATCTCAATGCACAAAAAGCATGGAGCATAAATTCCAGGTGTTGATTGACACTGAGAGAGAGTACAGGAAAGAAATAGCCCAGGAATCACGAACAGCCATGAAATGCTGGAGTCGACTGCCCCGCCCTGTAAAGGATATGCAGGTGACTGACTTGAAACTTCCACACACGAGAAAAGTTAGCCACAATATCTTATTTAAAAGTCACTTGCCTTAATTGGATGTGGAATTCGCATTCACTTTCCAAAGATACGTCTGTGAGCAATCAAAAGGCTAGCGTTATGCTGGAAGATTAAAAAGCAAGAAAATAAACAAACAGAATAGGGAAGTGAGTCAAAGACGCCAATGCTGGCAACGGCGCACATTTAGAATACAGGGTAATACGTAGTAGAAGTAAAAAGTCCTTTTTCTGGAACGCGCAGGGTGAGCGAAATAGAGGAAGACCAAAAACACACTGAGAATTAGAGACAGATAAATAATGTAGGGTCGAAATGGAGAGAAAAGCAGGAGATCACAAAAGTTAGGACTGCCTGACACTGGTTGAGGGTTTATACTTCAATGGGAGTTAAAGTGGCAAAGAATAAGGAATGTACACACGCTCGCCCACACAAACCCACTTCAATGCGGCTTCGCTTTGTAACATCAGACATTTCTTTCATATAGTTATAGAATAAAATGCGAGAAAAGTGCTTTAGGAATCGCGAAATCATATCCTTCGATTATTTTCCTCCAGTCGTGAAGCTAGTTGCTCTCTCTCTCTCTCTCTCTCTCTCTCTCTCTCTCTCTCTCTCTCTCTCTCTCTCTCTCTCTCTCTCTCTCTCTCGCATTTAATGTGCTTGGCCAATTTGTGTCACCAAGAACAGACACAGAATGTCTCTTCTGGCGCGTGATCCAACCTCTCACAAGCCTGATCAAAGCTGTCGGGTCCATTTTTAAGAATGAGCGAGCTGTGTGCGATGTGCACTGCATGGTCCAGCAGGTGTCTGTACTCCAGAAGTACGTACGGCTGAGTGGAGGATTACTTCTGCACGGTATTGACAAGCTTTCTTAATGTAATTACTTATAACAGAGGCAGTGTTATCACTTAGCTGTAATATTAACTAACATATCACTTAGCTATAATATTAACTTTCCATGTTTAACTTTGAGTATACGTGCTGAGAAAATATTTGTTTTCAGTTTTCAGGGAGGAACGGTGGTACAGTGGTTAGTGCGTTTGCCTGGTAAGACAATGGTTCGGGTTTAATCCTCAACAGAGGCAGAATTATCTTTTTCCCCCGACCGATACAGCTCTGGGGCCGAACCAACTTCATACAAATGAGTATGAGGTAATATTCTGGAAATGTCTGGAAAGAAAAGGTGAAGGAAAGTGGACACCCCATTCCATATGTCGTAGTCTAGAATATATGAAGCTTTAATACACCACAGTCCAACCGCAGTATTTGCTACAGGACCGCTTTCTCTCGGTTTCCATAGAGATGATAAGGCTGTTTGATTGTTGATGGCAATTTCCGTGAGTCAAAACAGGAATAAACATCTGCGGTAGCATAGTGGCAAGTGTACTCGGCTCCCATCTGGATGGCCTAGGTTCAGATACCGCCGAAACAACAACAAAAAGGGGGGGGGGGGGAGAGAATTGTGCCCTGCATCGTTGGGTCAGACCCAGCGTCATGAAATGAATAGCAGGCGATTTTCTGGATAAAACTGCATGAACAGATTCAGCGCCATTTAGCCAAGAATAGAGGGGTCAATGACCATACAGTATTTCCAATAGGCCACGGTGACATGAAAACGGGGTCTTGTTCCACAACAGATGTTGATTGGTTACACCCGAGACAGTTCAGTTATTGTTTGTCCAGACATGGAACTTAGCACGGCTAATGACGCGACTGTTGGTAATTGTGCATCGAAATGAGTGCAGTTTTCTGTGGCCACGTTAAAATAATAGTCCACACGCTTTCAGAGATGATATAAACTGGATTTTACAGCAGTACAATTTCTACTGGAGATTAGTTCGTATTTTGACTGTCTTTGTAAGGTTGGATTAATATTTTCACTATAAACTGTATGTGCCACTGAACTGAACACAACAGAAATAACTTATATTAGGATTAAAAAGAAAGTTTGCTGCATGTCCCTTTACAAGACATTGCAATCAACACAAGTATTTACTGGTTGTTAATGATTTACTAGGTAATTTTAATTCAGTAGTTTGCATTGCAGTCTAAACGGCCGACGCCTCATAATATTAAAACCAACGCAAAGTGGCCTGTTTCCAAATCGCCCGCGGATGTTATGATTAAGACAAAGGAAACGGGAGCCGATGTAGCTCAGCGATAAGCACGTTTGCCTTCCGGCCTGGTAGTTGTCTGTCGAATCTCTGTCACAGTGAATTATAACAATTGACCTGGGCTCCCACGTGGACCAGCATAAAATGGGTACCAAGGAATGTAGCGGAAGTAAAGACAGAAAGCTTTATACTGACTACATCACCCATTTCGTGCCGACTGGTCTATTAAAATACGGGCTAGCCCCTTATGCTCAGTACGAAACAAAGTAGTTTTTTTAAATTTTATTTTACGCTCGCTCGCTTTGAACTCCAACGTAGTCCATACACACTACTACTAGTAACACTGGACTGCATTTTGCGTGTTGATTAGCTCCTCTCTCTCTCTCTCTCTCTCTCTCTCTCTCTCTCTCTCTCTCTCTCTCTCTCTCTCTCCCCCCCCCCCCCCATGTTTCATATTCAGACGTCCCCGTTAGCGTCTCTAACAAAAGCAGTAGCTACCTTCAGGTACATGCCATTCCTTCCAGTGTTCGGTGAAATGAAGTCGCCTGATGTCATATTTGGTTATGTTCATTGCCGTAAGGCGGGCTCAGATTTAGAAGATGACAGGCCACCATGGGGTTATCAACACACACACACACACACACACACACACACACACACACACACACACACACACATGCACGCGCACACATGCACGCGCACACATGCACGCGCACACACGCAGACGGACGCTCGGACAAAAATCTCTCGAACCTGTCTCAGACTTGCGTTAAAGATAGTATTTCAATCTGTTGTGTCCTCTTAGCCACTTATAAATTATCTCCTGATCTTGCCATGTAAGCTGCTGATAAGAGTATGTTAATACGAATGGGGTGGTATTTCGTTCATTTGTCCTGTAAAAAAGGATGATGTAAGTCAAATAACATATGCTAATAAAATTGCAAACAGAAGTAAACACATATTTCTAACCGGACAAGTGTGTGTTAAATTGTAGTAAACAAAAGTAATAAATCAAATACATCAATGAGCATGTTAAAGTGCAGTAAACACATGCTATAAATCAAATATATAAACCAACACGTTAACCTGCAGTAAACTGTTAGTTGCATATCCTTTCCAGGACGACGCAGTCAACACCTCCATGTTTTGTTTGTGTGTAATTTCTTGGGAAGTTTACGTTCAGTAGTGTGTCATTGCTTTCTGAACGACCGGATCTCATACCACTGAATGAAAACCAACACAAGGTGATCTGCTGCCAGATCGTCAGCAGCTGTGTTTAGAACATCCGTAACCCATTAGCCGCAGAGCCCGTAAACTGCAGTAAACACATATTCTAAATCAAATATATCAACCAACATGTTGTAGTTCCTTAAGCACATGTTATAAATCAAACATATTAACAAACATATTATAGGGCGTTAAACACATGTTATAAATCAAACATATCGACGAACATATTGTAGTGTGTTAAACACACGTTATTAATCAAATATATCAATCAACATGTACGTTAAACATATGTTATAAATCAAACATATCAATGCACATATTGTAGTGCTTTAAACACATGTTATAAATCAAACATATCAATCAATATGTTGTGGTACGTTAAATACATGCTATAAATCAAACATATCGACGAACATATTATAGTGCATTAAACACATGTTATGAATCAAATACATGAACCAACATGTTAAACTGCAGTAAAAACATACTATAAATCAAATATATCAATAAACACGATAAACTGTAGTAAACTTGTGTTACAAACCTAGGCCATCATTATCATCAGCGTGTGCCCTGCCAGATAGCGTAGGCATGAATGCCTTTCGATAGATCTCGATCATTGGTCTCCTGATCAATAGTATTGATGATATACCCCCATTCTCCATTTCTCAACCTATCCAGCATAATCTATCTCGGTGTGGCCTTATTTCTTCTCCCACTGATGTTTCCAATCGCTGCGATGTTTTCCAAAACTTCTCTTCTCATTACATGACCAAAGAACGCTGTTTGCCTTTTTCTTACAGTTGCATACATTATTTCTACTTTAATTAGCCTCTTGAAGGCAACATTCGTCTCCTGTACCAGATCTTCGTTGCTAGTTTAAATGATTTAAGAGACAAGAGGATCGGCATTATTGCACTGGGTTTTATCCCGTATGGCTCGATCTCTTTCTGCAAGGCAGCATGCCGGAAGCGTCGCACAAAGCACGAAATCCGTAGCACCAGCTACAACCCCCTAGGGGTCTCCGAGAAATTTGCACTCGTGAACCGAACGACGTAGGAATCACATCGCCACGGAGACTCCCATCTTCGTTGCTTCCAAGTTCTTCCTAATTTATTCATTCACGCTACATTACTCACTACCATACAACAAAATATGTTCTATATGACATTTCAGAACTATCTTTCTGACATAAATGATAGCGATTTATTACAGAGGCTGTTTTCATCGTCTGAAATGCGGCCTTGTTTCACCAGTGATGATTGTAATTTCTTTGATGCATCTTCCATCTGATGCTATAACTAGCCCTGGGCAATTACATGTGTTAACTTGGTTAAGTACTGTTACATTCTGATGTTATATCACATTTTGGTGGTGTTTTCGTTGTTGTTGCCCCTTTTTATACAACCATTGTTTCTGTTTTATTATGTGCAAGAAACATATCTTTTTTTATTGATTTCTTTTTGGAAGATAAACTCTATGGACAGCTGTTTGAACTGAAAAAGACAGTTCAATTCATACAAGAGACAGCACAGCAGTTATAGACATATTTCAAGCGAACGAAAGAAGAAGAAGAAGAAGAAGAAGAAGAAGAAGAATTGATTTCTTTCAATATTTTGTAAATTGCAGTAAACACACTACAAAAATTATATCTCATATATAAATCGACATGTTAAACTGTGGTAAACACAAGCTATGTATCAAACACATCAATCTATATTCTAAACTGCACTAAACGCTTGGTATAAATCACATATATCAATCAAAATGTTCAGCTGAAGTAAACATATTATAAATCAAATGTATAAGAATACCAATCAACATGTTAAACTGAAGTAAACACATGTTATACATCAAATATATCAATCAACATGCTAAACTGAAGTAAATGTATGGTAAAAGTCAAATGTATTAACCAACATGGTAAACCAACATATGTTACAAACCTATTGAGTGTGTGTTAAATTGCAGTAAACATGACTATAAAAATTAAATCTTGTGTATAAATCGACATGTTAAACTGCAGTAGATACATGCTTTGTATCAAATATATCAATCAACATCTCTGTGATTAGTTTGTTAGTTTGTTTAGTCGTTGTAAACGACTAAACAAACTAACAAACTAATCACATGGTATAAATCAAATATATCAATCAACATGCTAAATTGTAGTAAGTAAATGATATAAATAAAATATATCAATGCAGTAAACTCTTGGTATAAATAAAGTCCTCCAAGAAACAATTGAAGATCGTAAACTGAGTAGAGACATTAGACGTAGACAGTCACAAAGTTTTGGGCATGTTATGAGAAGAAATGATTTGGAGAACTTGGTGACAACTGGTAAGATCGAGGGGAACAGACCAAGGGGAAGACCTAGAAGCAAGTACCTGGATGGCTTGGCCTTGTGGCATGGTCGAGACAGAAACACGGAGCTGATCCATGACTCTGGTGATCGAGTGAGATGGCAGAACATGACCGCCCACGCTTACCGGCATGACACATGATGGATGGATAAATAAAGTATATGAATCAACATGTTAAAGTGCTGTAAACGCCTGGTATAAATCAAATATGTGAATCAATATTGTAAAAACTGCGGTAAACACATGACAGAAGCATCACAGTGACACAGACTTGATAATTTTGCGTGAGGCTGCTGGCCACTTGATGTCCCGGGCAGTTGACTAAGTTAGGATTTGAAGCTATGGTTGGTGTCTGAAGACCAAAAGTCTGTTCTACTAGAATCAATCGATCAGGCTGATTTCATTTCCAGCCAAACGAAAATTATCAATTTTGGCGAAATCCCGTTTAGTCGTTTCAAACATTTTGCAAACTTCGATCGATTCCGTTGTCACCCTGAAATAGTGACGTAATGACGGGACGAACGAATTTTGTGTCTCGAAATAAGCTTACGAGAATTGGCAGAAATAAGTTGTTAGCCCAAACTGACAGCTTCTGCATCGTCACTTTTGGTCTATGCTTCTGCCCCGTTCTTCAGTGGCCTTAAACTCTTTACATCCTTTGCGTCTTCAAGGATAGATTTGTGTCTGTCCGAAAACGTCTACATGAAAAGGAAAATCTTTCTATGCTGGACATACATGAATTATAACCAAACTGCTCAATCAATAATAACAGCAAATATATTTACCCTCTTTAGATATGGCCAAGATTTCTCCGGGTTAGATTTACTTTCATGTGCTCTGTTTACTCAGTAGCAGATCGATTCTGTTATAAAATTATAGTGCCGGCCTCAACGGCTGTTTACAATGCAATTCAGAGTACGCTCGTTGACAGAGGTAACCTTAAACAGAGTACACGTTGACAGAGTTAACCTTAAACAGAGCACATGTTGAAAAGATGCCAATAATCATGTACAAAGTAAGGCAAGCAGAAGGTCGTAGAACATGCCAGAATGTCGTAGAACATGCCATAATTTCGTAAAACCACGAGTCTACACGTTTGGGTCGCTTATGTATGTATGTTTAATTCTGTCTGGACAAGGCATTTGTTATATTAAATCACCATTTTATTAAAACAAATAATTTAACTCTTTTTGCCTCAGACAGTTGTTATATTAAATCACTTGCGCATTAAACAATACATTGGGCTCACTTTGCCTGAGACAAGCTGAAAACTCTAATGCCAGTGGGAATGTGGTTTCTCGGGGTATTGCGCAGAATACTAGGGACAGACAGAAATACCAATGAGCAAGTCCTACAAGAAAGAAATGAAAACCGTAAACTGATTAGACGTAGACAGTCAAGATTTTCTGGACACGTTATGATAAGAAACAATCAATAGAACTTGGCGACAACTGGCAAATTTGAAGGGATAAGTGTCGTGTCCTCCTTTAAAGTGTCGTCCCTGGAGTGAAGAGAGTCGACACCCACATTATAATATTTTTTTTTTTCCTCTCAATATTCTGGAGAATCCACCAGCTTCCGTCCAACACACTCCATCAGCCTATGGACACCTTTTCCTGTCACTCTCTCACTGTCGTACTATGCCCCCTCTCATACTTCCCCAACGCAACATACTCAACAACTATTGCTTCTAAAAATTAATAAAGACTAATTTATTAAAAGAAAAGTGTAACGTATATGAGACGTGTATGCGAAGAAAAAAGTGTGTCGTGTATTATAACCTAAACGTGTATGTCAGCCTTCAAAGTTCAGGATCATAGTGTACACATCATGGCAAGGATCACACGACATCATTCGAGTCAGTACGAAAAACCTCACCGAAGTCGTATCCTTCTCTCCAGACATGTCCTCCTCCAGGAACTCTGATGACCATGAGATCTGAATCCCATGTAAATATATAATCCGTGGGAAAAAACTGTTATTGTTCCTAACACAACTGTTCCTAACAGTTTATAGAAACTCCGGCTTCATAATTCCGGCGCGGTGAAAACAAACATGGAACACTGTCCTATGAACAAGACTTTTTGTCTCTTGATAAATGTTCACTAGTTCTCACTATTAAACAGTTATTGTATCTGGAATAAAATGGCTTGCTTTATTCACTAGATATAGTCTGAAAGTTCTGATTTCCTTGATACGTGGCACAACTACACTTCAATGTTTGGTTTCATCTAATGTGAACATCAGTTCCTACTGATCTAGTTCCTCATGGGCTGAACCTCCATCACTTCAGGTGTGTTAACGATTGGTATTCACTCATGTAGGATACATATACCATTAGACTCCACCGAGCAATGTGTCTTAACTTCTTCCGTTGCGAAAGTTGCTGGCCCATCTCTCCACATCATACTTTATCCGGGATCGGATTTTTTAGTTGTTCCGGGTTCTTCATTCCAACCAGAGGAACCTTACGGCACTGCAGTTTACACTAAATTACATCTAATGGTAGCCATACAGGCTCGTGTAAACTAAATCAAATATCTCCTTCACACGTTAGATGTTCTAACTGCTGCAGTGACAAGCATGTCTGCCTAAATCTACATTTTCAAGTCCCCCTAGTTGGTCCGAACTCGGGTTTATATGGCAAACTACCAAAGTTGGCCACGTGACGTTATCCTTTATGCCCCCACACAGGTGCAGATCATCCCCTGTCAGGGATCCATCCTCCCTCTGGCTCCCTCCATGTTAGATTTTTCATCACAGGTTTAGATTCTCAAAACAAGCCAGCGATTTGCTGTCGAGTTCCAACAAAGAGTTTTCCTCAACAAGCTGTCAGTAGCAATCTGCCCCTCTGAGGGATGTCCGGAAACTATATGACATATGGACTGTTTACTTCCTTGCTGAGTACTTCCGTTTTCCATCCAACTTGTCAAAACGATGTATGATTCAGCGCACTCCCTTCCTCCTCACTCACCACCAAATGTGTATATGGGCTGACCCCACGGCTTCCATTTGTATTCAAATGTTGACAACCTTGTCAAGGCGATGTCGGGATTCGGCTCCCGCACTTCCGACAGTGGCCAATCCGTCAACCAGATGTACAAGTACAACTGTTATTTCTGCCCGACCTGTTTTGGAAACACGTGTAGCCACAACTATGAATGTTTTCTCTGTATTCGTTGAAACCCTTGTTGCTTAGCAGATAGTCCGGTTAATCAAAAAATCCTCCCTAACAATTAGCTGGGTAAACGCACGGTTTCATTTTGTGACATAGGCCCCCTCTTAAGAGAGTAGTCCATCTCACTCTTCTCCACCGTGAGTTTAATCCAGATGATTCATTCTTCTTCTTCAGGAGCTGGGTGTCTTGATAAGAAATCCGCTCCAACATTTTCCTTCCCAGGAATGTACTCCACTGTGAAGTTATATGGTTGAAGTAACAACGACCACCGCATCAAACGGGCGTTGAGCTTCTGAGAAGTAGCCAGGAACATCAGGGGTTGATGATCCGACTGGACTCGAAACTTAACTCCATACAAATATGGCTGAAATTTTTGCACTGCCCATACGAGGGACAAGCACTCTCTCTCGACGGTTGAATAATTCTTCTCCGCCTGTAGAAGTTTCTTACTTGCGTATGCCACAGGTTTCCAAACCGAAGCATCGTCTTTTCCTTCCTGTAACAAAGCGGCTCCAATTCCAATCGCACTCGCATCTGTTCTCAACACAAATGGTTTGGAAAGGTCAGGGAGCTGTAATACAGGTTTGCTGACCAAGGCCTCCTTTAACTGACTATAGGCATTCTCACATTCTGGTGTCCAAATGATTTGATCCGGTAATCCCTTTTTCAAGGTTTCCGTCAACGGAGCTCCCAATTCAGTGAAATGTGGAATAAATTTGTGGTAGAACCCACACAACGAGAGAAAAGATCGCACATCCTTCTTCGTTTTTGGCCTTGGTGCATTTCTGATTTTCTCCAGGTTCTTCTCTTCTGGGACAATGTGTCCTGGAGTGATGGTGTGTCCTAGAAATTCCAGAGTCTGGTAACCAATCATGCACTTGGTTGGACGAGCAGTAAGCCCTGCTTCCTTGAGTCTATTAAACACTCTCTCCAAGGATTGTAAGTGGTCATCCAAGCTGTCACTGGAAATCAGAATATCATCCATGAATGAGATGATGGACGGATCCTGTAACGGATCTAGTAAAGTCCTCATCATGCGTGTAAACACACTAGGTGCATTGCTGAGTCCAAAGGGCATGACCTTGAATTCGTAGTGTCCACTGGGTGTACTGAAAGCTAACAGTGGTCGAATCTCCGGTTTGACTGGTATCTGATAGTACCCCCGACTCAGATCCACCTTTGAAAAGTACCGAGCCTTATGGAGCCTAGCGAATAACTGAGTTGGATTCGGCAAAGGTTCCACCTGAAATTGTGTATGACTGTTCAGAAGTCGGTAGTCTATACACAACCGGTGTTCTCCACTTGGTTTGCGTAACAAAACTACCCCCGCATTGTATGGGGATGTGGATGGTGCAATCACGTCATCCTCCAGCAGTTTTTGTATTTCCTCCTCCAGGGCCTTTTCTTTAGAGAATGGCACTGGGTAAACCTTTTGGCGAACAGGCTCCTGTGTGGTCAAAGTCATCTCGAACTCCACCAACCTCGTTCGTCCTGGTTTATCAGTCAGTATCTCCTTATGAGACTTGAGAACCTGGGTTATCCTTTCCCTCTCCTGGGAAGTCAGATCAGGGTTCACTTTCACATCCCTATAGGTTTCCTGGTGTACCAAGGGATATTCCCTGCCCTCGCTGGTTCCCACTTCCGTCTCCACTGCAACTGCCATTGCCATGAGGTGAGCTGCCTTGTCTCCGGGTCTCTCTTCGTATTTCCGCAAGAGATTGATATGGAAAATCTTCGACTTTCCCCGGATCCGGATCTGATAGTTGGTTCTGGATATTACCCTTTCCACGGGAAATGGTCCTTGCCAACCTATCTCCAGTTTGTTGTTTCCCGTTGGGAGTAGCAACAAGACTTTATCTCCTACCTCTAGAGATCTTTCTTTAGACCTACGGTTGTAGTAAGCCGCATGTCTTTTCCTGGCCTTTTTCAAGTTTTGATTTGCCAGAGTCCATCCCTTATGGAGTTTTTCTTTCAGTTCCTCCACGTATTGATAGGATGAGATCACTTCTTCTGACGTCCCCTCTTCAGTCCAACTCCTCAACATGGCTTCCAACGGTCCTTTGATTGGACGACCAAACAGCAACGTAGCGGGTGGTAGTCCTGTTGAGCCATGAGGAACTTCCCGATAGGCAAAGAGTGCTGCTGGGATATATTCATCCCACCTATCAGGTTTTTCCTGCGCTAATTTCCTGAGCATTGTCATCAACGTGCCGTTGAAACGCTCTACTTGTCCATTGGCTTGAGGGTGGTAAGGGCTGGTATGTATGTGGTTAGAGTGAAACACCCTAAATACCTCCTCCATGAGTTTTCCACAAAACTGAGATCCATTGTCCGTCAGAATTTGATCCGGAAAGCCTAATCTGGTAAAGGCCTCCATCAGTGCGTCCGCCACTCTTTTCGAGTCAATCGTGGTCAACGGTATAGCTTCACCCCACATTGTACAGCAATCCACCATTGTGAGTATATACATGTTCCTCTTCCTAGTCCTGGGAAGTGGACCCACGATATCAATGGCTACCCTCTCGAAAGGAGAGTTCATGATGGGCATCTCACCCAACACCACCGGTGCTGTCCAGTGTTTCGGTGCCACCCTCTGGCACTCAGGGCATGACTTCACATACCGACGCACATCATCTGTCATTCCCGGCCAATAGTAATGGCAGGAAATCCGCTGCATGGTGGCGGCAATACCCATGTGTCCACTAAATGAGATGGTATGCCCCATATGAAGAATCTGGGACCGGTGAGCTTTCGGGATGACCAACTGACCGTATAGGTTGTCTCCCCATCCTGCTCTCCTGTAGAGTATCCTATTCTTCATGTAGTACTGCCCCCGTCCTGGTGGATCAGCACTTTTCTGCAGCTTTCTGTAGCAAGGACGTAAAGTATCATCCTCACTCTGGGCAGTTCGTAGCTCCCCCGGCATTGGGTTAGTCACAATTGCGTCTGCCTCTTCCGTTTTCGTCTGAGAGCGAGTCTGCATTGCTCCCATATGAATTGGCTCCCTGGGCATTCCCAGAAAGACATACCGGCAACCTAGGATGACTGGGAAAATGGGATCGGTCAATACAGCGGCCTTGATGGTGCCGGTGACGTACCTTGAGCGAATCTCCACATTAGCAATGGGCAACTTCATGGTTACAGCACTCTTCTGTGCAGGCTGTATGTCCAATGTTTCACCTGTGAATTGTTCTGGATGTACCAGATCCGCAGAAATCACGGCCTCCCCGTCCAGTCCTGTGTCGTATAAACACTCCACTTGACGACCGTTAACCTCTACCAATTCCACTACAGGTGGTTTTTCCTGGTCTGGAGTCTCTTCCTCGGCCTCGACCTGTTCGGTGGGCTCCACCTTAGGTTTTCCTGAGCACACGACGAATTGAGTGTCTCCTGACATTCCCTTGCAGTCAATAGCATTGTGCGTATTCGACTGGCATTGGTTGCACCATTTCCCTGTCCTAGATTTTCTATTGCCAGACTTGAGTGAGCTCTCCTGGTGGCGAGCTTCCTTGTTGACCTTGGCATTTTCTGTGACAACCTCCTTGGAAGTCACTTGACATGCTGCGAAGTGAGGGTTCTTAGTCTTCGATTTGCAGTCCCTCGTATTGTGAGAGGGTGACTTACAAATTGAACACCACTTCTCCGACCACGGTCGTTTAGGTGTAGAGCTTGAAGTGCTCTTGCTTCCCTCCTTCTTCTTCTCTAAACTATCCTCTGATTTTTGCACATAAGGTTCCCACTTTTTTGTTCCTGAGTTTTTGGTTTTCTTCTTGTCATGTTTCTCTTGACTTTTGGTGTTGGTGGAAAGGTTTTCCCCTGCCTCCCCATGTACCTCGACGAACCGTTCTGCTAATTTAGTCACGAGGTCAATACGTTCCGCTCCTTGTTCTCCCAGGAACGTCCTGAGAGGTTTAGACATTTGCTTCTTCAGCTGGTCGACCACTATGAGCTCTTCCAGACTCTCATAGTCATGTGCGAACCCAGCCAAATCCATCCACTTATGGAGATAAGATTTAAGACGCAAACTGTAGGCGGCAAACAACTCCCCCGGTTCTCGTTTCGCTGCTCGAAATTTTTTCCGGTAGGTATGTGACGTAACCTCGAATCGTTTCAGAAGAGCCGTCTTTAACTCGTCATAATTGTTCTCATGTCCTGGTGGCAGGCGAGAATAAACCTCGTAACCGGTCCCGCGTAATCCCTGGGATAGCTTAAGATTCCATTTGTTACGCTCCAGACCCATAGCAACTGACATAGCCTCGAAGCGTTGAAGATACTGGTCAATCTTCTCTTTGTCCTCCTCGTAGACCGCTAAAGGAAACTTCATAGCATGGTACCCATGTCCACCTACTGGTGTTGCGCCTGGGATGGAGGAACCTCCAACTGCTCCCTCAGTTTCTCCATTAGATTGACTCTTCAACTCGAGTTCCCTCATCCGGTACTCGTGCTCCCTTTTCTGTGCTTCTTGTTCAGCTTCTAATTTCCTAGCTGCTTGCTCAGCTTCAAATTTCCTAGCTGCTTGCTCAGCTTCAAATTTCATAGCTGCTTGTTCAGCTTCCAATTTCCTAGCTGCTTGCTCCGCTTCCAATTTCTTAGCTGCTTGTTCAGCATCCAATTTCTTAGCTGCTTGCTCAGCTTCCAATTTCTTAGCTGCTTGTTCAGCTTCCAATTTCTTAGCTGCTTGTTCCAACTCCATCCGTCTCAGCTCCAACTCGGCCTTCCGCTCTTCCCGTTCCGCTTGACGATACTCTCTCTCCACTTCTTGTATGTAATCCGTTAGAGCAGACCCAGCCAATCCCATTTCTTCCCCCTTTGCCTTTAATTCTAACGTGCTTAGTTTAGGGGTGGCCATTATACAGAGAGGTAAGCTAGCAGGTCTAGTACAATATAACTGCAAATTACTATACAGATATATGAACAAGTACTATAAATCTAGATATTACCACACACAGCACAATCACGCAGTGCCAAGAGTAGAATCAGGACCACAGACCTATGCAGACGTGTGAAGTGTGAACAGGTAAGATATTAGTCCTAACCCCTATCCACATTCACTCTAGCTGGATTCTCCAAAATGATATCTCCCTCTTATAACTACGGATCCCGTGTCAATAGACCCCGTTGTCAGAAGATCCCACTGTCAAAGGTTCCTGCTTGCAGGAGATCTCGCTGTCCAAGGATTCCGTTTACGGGAGATCTCGCTGTCCAAAGATCACGTTTACGATAGATCCCGCTGTCCAAAGATTCCGTTTACGAGAGATCCCGCTGTCCAAAGATCCCGTTATCGAGCCCCCAATAATGTCGTGTCCTCCTTTAAAGTGTCGTCCCTGGAGTGAAGAGAGTCGACACCCACATTATAATATTTTTTTTTTCCTCTCAATATTCTGGAGAATCCACCAGCTTCCGTCCAACACACTCCATCAGCCTATGGACACCTTTTCCTGTCACTCTCTCACTGTCGTACTATGCCCCCTCTCATACTTCCCCAACGCAACATACTCAACAACTATTGCTTCTAAAAATTAATAAAGACTAATTTATTAAAAGAAAAGTGTAACGTATATGAGACGTGTATGCGAAGAAAAAAGTGTGTCGTGTATTATAACCTAAACGTGTATGTCAGCCTTCAAAGTTCAGGATCATAGTGTACACATCATGGCAAGGATCACACGACATCATTCGAGTCAGTACGAAAAACCTCACCGAAGTCGTATCCTTCTCTCCAGACATGTCCTCCTCCAGGAACTCTGATGACCATGAGATCTGAATCCCATGTAAATATATAATCCGTGGGAAAAAACTGTTATTGTTCCTAACACAACTGTTCCTAACAGTTTATAGAAACTCCGGCTTCATAATTCCGGCGCGGTGAAAACAAACATGGAACACTGTCCTATGAACAAGACTTTTTGTCTCTTGATAAATGTTCACTAGTTCTCACTATTAAACAGTTATTGTATCTGGAATAAAATGGCTTGCTTTATTCACTAGATATAGTCTGAAAGTTCTGATTTCCTTGATACGTGGCACAACTACACTTCAATGTTTGGTTTCATCTAATGTGAACATCAGTTCCTACTGATCTAGTTCCTCATGGGCTGAACCTCCATCACTTCAGGTGTGTTAACGATTGGTATTCACTCATGTAGGATACATATACCATTAGACTCCACCGAGCAATGTGTCTTAACTTCTTCCGTTGCGAAAGTTGCTGGCCCATCTCTCCACATCATACTTTATCCGGGATCGGATTTTTTAGTTGTTCCGGGTTCTTCATTCCAACCAGAGGAACCTTACGGCACTGCAGTTTACACTAAATTACATCTAATGGTAGCCATACAGGCTCGTGTAAACTAAATCAAATATCTCCTTCACACGTTAGATGTTCTAACTGCTGCAGTGACAAGCATGTCTGCCTAAATCTACATTTTCAAGTCCCCCTAGTTGGTCCGAACTCGGGTTTATATGGCAAACTACCAAAGTTGGCCACGTGACGTTATCCTTTATGCCCCCACACAGGTGCAGATCATCCCCTGTCAGGGATCCATCCTCCCTCTGGCTCCCTCCATGTTAGATTTTTCATCACAGGTTTAGATTCTCAAAACAAGCCAGCGATTTGCTGTCGAGTTCCAACAAAGAGTTTTCCTCAACAAGCTGTCAGTAGCAATCTGCCCCTCTGAGGGATGTCCGGAAACTATATGACATATGGACTGTTTACTTCCTTGCTGAGTACTTCCGTTTTCCATCCAACTTGTCAAAACGATGTATGATTCAGCGCACTCCCTTCCTCCTCACTCACCACCAAATGTGTATATGGGCTGACCCCACGGCTTCCATTTGTATTCAAATGTTGACAACCTTGTCAAGGCGATGTCGGGATTCGGCTCCCGCACTTCCGACAGTGGCCAATCCGTCAACCAGATGTACAAGTACAACTGTTATTTCTGCCCGACCTGTTTTGGAAACACGTGTAGCCACAACTATGAATGTTTTCTCTGTATTCGTTGAAACCCTTGTTGCTTAGCAGATAGTCCGGTTAATCAAAAAATCCTCCCTAACAATTAGCTGGGTAAACGCACGGTTTCATTTTGTGACAATAAGAACAAGTGGAAGGCAGAGAAGTAAATATCTGGATGGCTTGGCCACAGTGCAAGGTCGAGACAAAAACACAGAGCTGATCCACGACTCTGGTGATTGTGTGAGATGGCGAAACATAAACGCCCACGCTAAATGGCATGGCACCTGATAATGATGATGATGATGATGATGATGATGATGATGATGATGATGATGATGATGATGTCCGAGACAGTTGCTACTTAACAATAAAATATCTTATACCCACAAAGGAAACTTTGTCACTCCATGCGTAATGTCAGCCGGTCTTTGTGTGCTGTTAGGAATCATTGCACTCTAAGATGCCTCCCTGCGGATGTAAAATTTCAGTCCTGGTCTTTCTCACCCCGTTGGCTTGGAGAAGGGGAAAGATAATTTCTGTAACACAATCCTGTGAAGATGGCACTTTGCTACAGTCTATAGAAAAATCTTCATATCTCTTCACTGCAAAAGATGCAAGTCCTTTCTGGGCTTAGTAGACCTGAACACAAATGAGTGTTACCCATGACATAACTCACAGTTATCGAGGGAATTCACAATCGATCAACCAACCAACCAACTAATCAACCAGTCAACCAACTAACTAACCAACCAGTCAATCAGCCAACTAATCAACCTACCAATCAACCAGTCAACGAACCAACTAACCAATAAGTCAACCTACAAACAAATCAACCAACCAACTAACCAACCATTCAACTAACCAAATAACCAACCTACAATAAACCTGTCAACCAACCAACTAACCAACCAGTCAACCAACAAACTAACCAACTAACTAATCAGCCAAATAACCAACCAGTCAATCAACCAACTAACCAACCATTCAACCAGCCAACTAATCAACCAACTAAGCAACTATTTAACCATCTAATAAACCAGTTAGCCAATTAACCAACCAACCAATCAACCAACCAATCAACTATTTAACCAAACAATTAACCAACCGGTCAAATAACCAACAAACTAACCAACTATCCAGCCAACCAACAAACCAACCCACCAACCAATCAGCCAACCAACAGCCTAACTAACCATCCAACCAATAAATCAATAAAACATCTAGCTAAAACAACATCCAACCAACGATCCACCCAACCAATCAACTAATGATCCATCCATCCAACCAACTAACTAACCAATCAACAAAATAACTCACGAACGAATCAAACAACGATCCATCGAACCAATCAAATATCCATAAAACCAACCAACCAACCAACCAACCAACCAACGAACGAACCAACCAACCAACCAACCAACCAACCAACCAACCAACCATCCAGCCAACCAACCAACCAACCATCCAGCCAACCAACAAACCAACCAACTATCCAGCCAACCAACCAACCAACCAACCAACCAACCAACCAACCAACCAACCAACCATCCAGCCAACCAACCAACCAACCAGCCAAACCACATTTAAACGACGCTAGCTTGTTTGCGTTCCATGGACTACTTCATTTCTTTACCTTAACATTCTTTCACCAGCCTTTTGGCCACACTCTTAACCCTGTAACTTTTCTTTTAAAATTACGTTTATGTCTGTCTGCTATTGGGCAGTGACCAGACGCCTCAGAGCGTTATTAATGAGTTTTTGATAGTTCTTAGCGTTATTGATGGGTGTTTGATAGCTCTGTTTTGTAGTTGCATATGGTCAAAGTAGGAACCGAGATGGTTAGATGTCCGTGCAGTCGAATTCAAGAAAGACGGATGTAGTTCAAATACCCTTAGAGATCGAATTTTGTGCGAAGAAGGTCTTGCCGTGTGGCTAGGACGCCGGTCCCTCATTCGGGAGACCCAGGTTCGAATTCTCAGTAAGGTGATGGATTTGTTTTAAATATCGGGAGCAAGAAGAAAACCTCAAAGGTGGACAGTTCGCGGCGACTGCACGAGCCAAGTGGCCTTTATTCCTCAGGCTCTTGACCCAACTGCCCTACAACCGCGAGGTACTACTAGGCAGTAATGACAGACATATCTAGTTTTATAGAATGTGTACAAGACAATTTTAAGGAGTTCGGGAAGCCGGACTGATACTGTCCAGCTCACGAAGAAAGTTTGGTTAAGACACAAATGAACGAACTCCATTTCCCCATTATACTGCAGGGACTTGAACCTGTACAATTTGTAAAATAAACAATTAAAAAAAAAAAAAAACCAAGCCGCCAACCTTCTGTCTTCCTCTGATTGTCATCTCCCAGTGGAGCCTAGGATCTCAGCCAACTCATGCCTAGCCCTTTGTAGACTTGTTCATGTCTAGTTGGATTTTGAGGCTCCTGTTTTGTAGGGGAAGAGGCAGCCAGTCTTACACCGACCCTTCTTAGTCGTCTCTCACGACACACATAGAGGTTACAATGTTGCTATTTTTTGCTTTCCTTTTGTGACCCGTAACACAGGCGCTATCTTTCTGTATCTGTTCATGAATATTGGCATTTGGCTGTTCGAGTCGGATAGCTCCAACTGTTATTCCGCATCACGCTGTGTCTCAGTTGTTTAAGGCATAACCTGTCTCACTTGAATGATTAGGGCATGACGTGTCTCAATTATTTGCTTGGAACATACAGTGTCTCAGTTGTTTGCTTGGAACTTGACGTGTCTCGCTTGTTTGCTTGGAACATGACGCGTCTTCAATTGTTATGAGTGGAACATGACTATTCTCAACTGTTTGTTTCGAATATGATATGTCTCAGTTGTTTGAGCGAAACATCACGTGTCTCAACTGTTTGCTTGGAACAAGGAATGTTTCATTTATTTGCTTGGACCATGAAATGTCTCAACTGTTTTCTTGGAGCATCGCCTGTCTCAAATTGTTTACTTGGAACAAGGAATGTTTCAATTATTTGAATGGGACATACTGTGTCTCGGTTGTTTGCTTGGAATGTGGTACGATTCAGTTGTTTGCTTGGATCATGATAAGTCTAAATTATTTACTTAGATTATGATGTGTCTCAATTGTTTGCTTGGAACATGATATGTCCCATTTGTTTGCCTGGAACTTACTGTGCTTCAGTTGTTTTCTTGGAAAGCGGGGGGATTCAATTGTGTGTTTGGAACGTGGAAGGATTAAATTGTTTGCTTGGAAGGCGGGAGGACGTGGAATTGTTCAGTTGTTTGCTCGGAACGTGCCGTGTCTCAAAATATTGCTTAGAACATATCAGGTTTCAATTGTTTGCTTAGAACATACCCGGTTTTAATTGTTTGCCTGGAACGCGCGATGATTCAGTTGTTTGCTTGTAACATGCCGTGATTCAACTGTTAGTCTGGAACGTGGCGAGGTTCTGTTGTTTAGTTAGAACGTGTCACGACGCCATTGTTTGTCTAGAATGTGTTATGCCATAAATGTTTGCTTGGTGCATTCCGCGTCTGAAGTGTTTGCGAGGTATCTTGGATAGGCGCTAGTATTGGAAAGAGTAGACAAAGTATGCTCTGTGATTTTATATTGCATCCTGTGACACTGCACGGGAGCCACGGCCATTTCTCACGATGATGATAGACAACCATTCGCCAAGTCTTGAATTGAGCACATGAAGAGCCCAGGAAGCTGCTCGGAACACGTGGATTGGTTACGTTCCCACTGGATAAAGCAAAGTCATCACCAATCTGCAATTCTTCACGTTACACACGAATTAACGTCCCAATCGAAGAGGATATGAAACTACAGCAACTACAAATTTTAGATCGTGTAGACTTGATGGACTTATAATATTCTCTTTACCGTTGTCTTTCATTCTCAAATGGGTTGTGGCATAGCGCATAGCACACTAACTATTCAACACATGCTCTCGGACAGAGTTCAAAGGTGAAGATGGACTGTTTCTATACAGACCTCGGTTCTGTAATTGGATACTAGATATTTCTCTGTAAAGAAAATGTTATGAGAAAGGCATCTAGTCACGCCATTTTCATAAAGCTTTGGACTATTATATGTTAAGCGATGCCACGACGAAGAAGTCGCGGTGGTGAAGAGACTAGCACGTTTACTGCCGATTGGCTGGTCAAATGTTCAAATACCCTTCGAAGAGTGGAATATTGTCAATGATCGACTCAGGCCGACTCAGGCCAAAATGGGTAATTTGGAATTTCCTGGGAAATGATATTGACCACATCACTGAACGTGTACCGATTATTCTAACAATATATGGGTATTAGGGAATTTCCTGGGAAATGATATTTATCACATCACTGAACGTGTACCTATTAGTCTAACAATATGTGGGTATCAGTGAATTTCCTGGGAAAAGATATTGATCACATCACTCAGCGTGTACCGATTATTCTAACAATATATGGGTATCAGGGAATTTCCTGGGAAATGATATTTATCACATCACTGAACGTGTACCTATTAGTCTAACAATATGTGGGTATCAGGGAATTTCCTCGGAAAAGATATTGATCACATCACTCAGCGTGTACCGTTTTGACAAACAATATGTTACCAGCATCATACACCAAATAAGCCTCATGGCATGAAATAGCATCCTTGACATCACCACTGTACACCCCGGCGTCTGTTTTGTCAAGGAATTTCCATATAACTTCTAACTCTTTGAGCCTCACTCTCCTCAACCCGTAAATTCATTTTCTATCCTCAACTCTCATCACAATGTCCAAGTATTTTCTTCCATTCATATCCCATCCCTTATTTCCTCAGTTATCCTGCTCAAACAGATCGAATGGCTGTCTGTCTGGTCTATGAATGCCTCCTGCATTTACAACCACGATTACACAACCTATTCTTAGAAACGTCTACAGAACCTGTCTAACTCATCGCTCGCCATCCCGTGTCTGTCTGAATTGGTAGGCTGCAGCTTATTAGGTTGTGTGGTCCTAGATTTAGATCGATGCTACCAATCGTGTGCGAACCCTTTTTCTTTAAACTGAATGCAATCTATCACGGTAATATTCGGTATTCGCATACATTTAAACGTAACATGCCCGCGAAGTTGGAATTTAATACCGAGTCTATGTGTGCAGAACTAATTCCGTGTCTCTACTCCGTTTTTGGGTATTACTGGCAGCATCTATAAGGACGTGCAGCAAATTTCATCCTGTCTGGACATAAAAAGTCAGCGTTTGCACAAAAAGCAGCAATTTTCTCACAGATACTACAAATAAGTACTTGAAAGTAATGGCGCGTATATTTGTTCAGTGTGGTGAAAATGGTACTTCACAATGTCTGCTCGAGTGAAAAATACAAAACAGATTTTTCCTTCCTTCCTTCCTTCCTTCCTTCCTTCCTTCCTTCCTTCCTTCCTTCCTTCCTTCCTTCCTTCCTTCCTTCCTTCCTGCCTGCCTGCCTTCCTGCCTGCCTGCCTGCCTGCCTGCCTCCCTCCCCCTTCCTTCCTTCCTTCCTTCCTCCCTCCATTCCTCCCTCCATTCCTTCCTTGCTTCCTTCCTTCCTTCCTTCCTTCCTTCCTTCCTTCCTTCCTTCCTTCCTTCCTTCTTTCCTTCCTTCCTTCCTTCCTTCCTTCCTTCCTGTCTGCCTGCCTGCCTGCCTGCCTTCCTTCCTTCCTTCCTTCCTTCCTTCCTTCCTACCTTCCTTCCTTCCCTCCCCCTTCCTCCTTCCCTGCCTGCCTGCCTGCCTGCCTGCCTGTGTTCCTTCCTTCTTTCCTTCCTTCCTGCCTTTCCGTCCGTCTATCAATCTATCTAGTATGTACCCACCCACCTACTTACGTACCTACCCACCCACTCAGCTATGTACCCACTCACCCACTTATGTACCTACTCACCCACCCACGTATCTACACACCCACCTACCCAACCACCCACCTGCCTACCTACCTACCTACAAACCAAACAACCCACACACCTACCTACCAACCTACCCAACCACTCGCACACCCACCTACTTACCTACCCACACACTTACCTACCTATCTATCTACCCATTTACCTACCTACCTACCGCCATGGGTTGTAGTTATTATGCACAATGTAGTTTTGAAGAACAATGTAACAAACTATCTTCTGTCAAGACGGCAAACTCTCAATGAGTATAAACCCTGTAATCCTGGGTTATTGAATAGGACGTCCCATCTTCTCACATAAGGGCGAAAAATAGGAAGATCAGCGAGCACGCCGCGGCACAAAGGCAGTTGTACATGTACAAAAATTAGGCCACTACCCAGACTTCGTTTCAAATTAGAAAATCAACCCAACCCATAATATTGATAGCGCTTGTGTTTCTGGTGTATACGCATTTGGATTGTCGAAGGTGGTACTGAATTCGTGTGCCGTGCTGAGAGTCTCTTTGTGTAATCTGTGGGAGGAGGCTTGAGCATTTACGGAGGTATTCGAGTACAGTGAGAATTATCTTTGACAAAAACAAAATGAACTGAACTATTATTATTAACAGTCTTCAATTAGTTTCGCCATGAAACTCTGTTATATAACTTCTGATACTATTGGTTGGTCGTTCGCGGTGTTTAAAGAATCGCCAACGGTTTGATATATGTGTCCTGGCTCAGCTATAGTCAATGGTGGACTGGCAGAGGTGCCAGCTTGCCCCATGGCAAGTGGGCTTGTCAGACCCTGATGAAGTAGGGCCTTTAAACATTATACAATATTCAAACTAGTGTTTTCCCGTAGTGATTTTGAATAACGAAGACTGTCTTTGAACAGATTTTGATGTTTCCCGGTACAAGATAATTGCTACACATCTTTGCCGTTCTTATTCCCCATAATAAATAATCTTACAATCTTCCTCTGTCATAATCGTTGCCCATATCCATATCATCTCGCACATTCCTAATATATTAATCTTCTCTCTTTCCATTTCTATTTTGATGTTATCTATTTTTCCGTCGTCGGTTAACGTTCGATCATTCCACATTGCTAATTTTAATGTCCCTGCCCTTTTCTTGTGATGATCTGTAATCAGGCGAATCATGATAAACTAGGCAGCTTTAAAGAAGGTAGTTTGCCGTTGCTTTCCTTCTTGGCAGTGACCATACTGGCTGGGTGTCCTTAGCCATTGTCTCGTTAAAGAGGTCGTCTGCCTACCGTCGCGAAACTTGAGACCATAACCAACAACTATCTGTCGGCTGCCCTCAAATTCCCATCCACCACCTGCCTTCCGTGGTTTCTTGTGAACAACTTCCGAAAACGAATATGAAATAAAAGCACATCCTCCGCAGAAACACACAAACACTGCGTCCTCTGGAGAAAAAAACGTCACCTCGTCGCCATTTTATCTAATATAGTTATCTAATATCGGCTCTGAAAGACAGATGCCAGCGATTAATGAGCACGTGGGTGTAACGGTTAGGACGTACTGCTGACAATAGCATGAACTTAGTCTGACGAGGGTTCGATGACAGCTCTCATCGTTCACTACGCGAGGGCAAGAGTGACCGTTTCTTTCTCCATGCACTAAATCCTACACGCATGTAATGGTCTGCTGGGCTTTACGTACCAACAGATGTTTCCCGCTACAGAACTTGTTTTTCTTTGTCTTTAGCGGGCGCGTTGGTGTAACGGTTAGGTCGCTACGCTGACAATGAGGGTTTTGTGTCAGCTCTGGTCGTTCTCTGCTGGAGGGAAAGACTGGCCACCTATTCTTGCACGCACTCAGGCCTATATGGTGTGATGGTCCTAGCACACCCACAAAATTCTCTGGCAATGGAGTTTTGTGTGTGTGTTTGTGTGTGTGTGTGTGTGTGTATGTGTGTGTGTGTGTGGGTTAACTAGCTGTTCTTATAGATCTTCTACAAAAGACAGACGTTATGCAGGTGCTTACAAAACAGCTAAGACCTAAGTGTCTGACAGGTGTATAACAAATTCTATAAAATACTGAAATCAGCGTTTGCGAGTTATATATTATCTTCTATAAAATACTGAAGTCAGTGTCGGAGAGTTATATAACAACTTCTATAAAAGGCAGGAGCGGGCGTCTAATAGTTATATAACATCTTCAATACAAGGCAGGGGCGAGCGTCTACCATTTATATTAGGAGCGTTCATTTGAAATCCGTTCGTGCCGCATAATTGCGTACGTTGAACATGAACTTGTCAGAGTCATGTTATAAGTACTGATCAAAAGAGCACGTGCTTATCCTCCCATGATGCATAGGATCTGTTTCTGACCGTTGAGAAAATGGCCGGGTTGATCCAAAATCCGTCCAAAGATGCTCAAATGCTCAAAGAGCGGTGATTGGGTTTCTTTCATTTGAAGGATGACGACCAGTGGACATTCATCGAAGAATGCAGGCACAGTACGGTAACAAATGTGTGTCGAAGACAACAGTGACAAAATGTTTCGGAAAGGACGTCAGTTCACGACAGATCTTCGACGGCTGAGTCAACCGCATATTGTTGCAACAGAAAAAAAAAACCATCGCCAAAATTGATTCAGCAGTACAGATGAACCGCTGTCGAAGCATACGTTCGCTAGCGAAAGAATTTGATGTGTCAGTTGGGACAATTCAAAAGGTCGTTCGTAAGAAACTGCAAAATCGGAAAGTGTGTTCACAGTGGGTACCACGGATGTTGACCGACCACCAAAAAGAGAAACGCATGAGATGGAGTTTGAACCACTTGCTGCGTTACAAAGTTGAGGGTGATACATTTCTCTTCCCCATAGTGCCAGGCGATGAATCATGGTGTCACCACTTTGAGCCGAGCAGCTAAAAAGAGAGCATGCAATGAAAGCATGCTGGATCACAAAAAGCCAAAAAATTCAAGTTACAAGTTTCCGCTGGTAAGGTTATGCTGAACGCATTTTGTGACCATGAAGGGCGATTGTTGGCCGACTTTAAAGAACCCGGTGTCAACATCAACTCTACCCACACTTGCAAACACTAGACAAGCTGCAAAATGCCATCAAGAATAAACGACCCGGCATGCTTTCTCGTGGTGTGATTTTGTTGCACGATAATGCTCGTCCGCATGTTGCAAAGATTGTGCAGGAAGTATTAGCTTGGAAGAAGCTATAGTTATTATTTGCCACCATGTGATGTTCATTTGTTCAGACCTCTAAAAAAAAAGCTCTCAAGGGGCAACGATTTCACACAGATGCCGACGTAATGAACGCGGTAAACACTTGGTTCAGTGAGCAACCACAATCCTATTTTGCGGACGGCATTCGCCGCCTACCTAAGCAATGGGATGCTTGCCTGAAAGCCTACAGCGACTTCTTCTGACCAATCCATGGTACATAATTCATTCAAAATGAATGCTTTGTTTAATTCTACCACACCTGTTAATGTATCTTTCATGCTTTTGTAATAAAGCCATATTGCAGAGGATAACGAGAAGATTCATGAACGATATATATATATATATATATATATATATATATATATATATATATATATATATATATATATATATATATATATATATATATATATATATATATATGAGCCCGAAATAATGGACAGACGTGAATATCCCGGAACGGGACTTAGAACGTCACGGCAAGGTGAAATCTATCCAGATTGGGAATGACAGAAGGACCGGGACATGGAATTGATAGTCACTAGGGTCTAGCACCTTCAACGATATATTATTGTAATTACCGTCCCGCCTGGCAATAACAGGCCCGGTAAACATAAATTGTTATTCTTTTATTGATCGTATTGAGATGCAATAGACTTGACCGTTGGGCAATTACATTATGCCTTCAACTACATGATTGCCGGCCTTCAAGTTTGTCATTGCCGTTAATTTTGCATGCTTCGAGAATTGTTGGAGTTGTGTCACACCCTGGACCGTTTGCCTGTTGATGATTTGTATTTGAACTCTGTTAAGACACATTCTAGCAAGAGACAAGCCGTTGGCTTGAAAATTTTCTACTGGAGATTCCTATATCTTTTATACAAGACAGATATAATCCTCTGAGTGTTATATAATACCTTCTACAAAATAATAATAATAATAAAATTTTAAATAAAAACAGGTCTCACAGAAATGAGATATCCTCTATAAAATTTTTTTGGGAATGGTCGTGGGTGTGTGGCCGTCGGGTTCCGCATTGTCTTCTCGTGATTGAAATCCGGCCCCTTTCTTTTCAGCGCCATTTCGCGTTCTAAGCACAGCCGAATACAGAAAGTGCCATGGCGGGAGAGAAAAGAGCCTGGGGAACAGGAGAAATATTGTGTTTGGCCAACAAAGTCTCAGTGACATGCACATAATGGGCGGGTGCGTTCTCGTGTAGTTGGAGCTGGAAAGTGTCCGTTACACGTGGGTTCGTTTTTGTAACTACCATACTTGTAATAAGAGGCATTAAATAAGGTTGACGTGTTTTCTCTCTCTCTCTCTCTCTCTCTCTCTCTCTCTCTCTCTCTCTCTCTCTCTCTCTCTTTTTTGTTTTGTTCTCTCCCTCTGTGCCTCTCTCATTCCCAAAGTGGCCTTCCTGAAATGCTTCCAACAATGGTGGGACAGCTGGAAAACGTGTGTACAGTCCCAAGGAGGGAACCTTGAAGGGGATTCGGTTTCAGACCTCCAGGGGAGTAATTGTATTTGTATTTTTCTAGGCCAAAGGTCAGAGACTTTATGAACCGAGCTTGTATATATAATGGAACACACCAGCCCATTGAGTAACAGCGAATTAATCTAAATGATAGTCACGATTCAATAAATAGTTCAGAACTTCCCCATACGTATTTTGGCCTTTTGAATGTTATTACTTTTCCAAGATCGAGATCCGAAAGTATAGATAATTAGGTAGATACATCTTTGCGTGATTCTTGTAACCAGGTTGAGAACTCGCTCCAACACACCAAGTCGCAACAGTGTATATCTTTGTAATCTGACTTGGAGAATAAGAAATCGATGGCAGTAAAGTCCGCTAAAGTGAACGAATGAACAAACAAAACGAACGAACTTGATTTTCATTGGGCCACAAATTGGGCACACAGGCCCGTCTTACATTCTGCTCTTCCAATCAATTATTTTTCGTACATCGATTATCTTTGTACATGTAGAATTCACATAGAAAAAACAGCATTTGATCCGACTCTTGAGGAAAAGACCGGCCACGTATTCCTCCGTTCATTCAGGCTACAAAATGTGACGGTCCTATCACATCGAGACCCTCATGAGGTTCCTGCTTTGGGATATATTCAACGCCCAATTCCAAACAAGAGGGTCAATTAGCCCCTGAACTGGGATCTGCGAAGTAGAGAGCCACGATGGCGCGGTGACTAGACGCGTGCTTATCGACCCGGTGGTCAAAGGTTCGAATCAGCATTTGAAATTTGACCTGAGCTCCCAGGCCGACTCAAGACTAATTTGGGTACCAGGGAATGTCTTGGGCAGTAAAGATGACCGGCGTGATACTGAGCACACCACCCACCTAGCGCCGATTGGGGTATAAGATATGGATTTAGCACCATATACTTAAATGCACCTGAGGCTTGTAAATTGGTCCTTTTGTGCTAGGCATTGCATTCCACTGGGCAGTATTAGTTACACATTTACTGTATCGATTTGAGAACCAGACACTCATCGTCTGCTTGAAAGTAATGTTCAAATGACAGGGCCGTATCTATGATTTACATAATCAATTCTGCTAGAGGAGAAATGTTGGCAGTTTTTTACATAATGGTCATTGCAATGTTGAGCTTCTCCTGCAAGGCTGACAAGTGGTGAGCTGAGAAGTCAGACACGACCAGTGTGTGTCAGAAGTGAGCAGAGAAGTAAGACATGACCAGTTCGTGTCAGAAGTGAGCAGAGAAGTAAGACATGACGAGTTCGTGTCAGAAGTGAGCAGAGAAGTCAGACATGACTAGTGCGTGTTAGAAGTGAGCAGAGAAGTCAGACATGACCAGTTCGTGTCAGAAGTGAGCAGAGAAGTCAGACATGACCAGTTAGTGTCAGAAGTGAGCAGAGAAGTAAGACATGACCAGTTCGTGTCAGAAGTGAGCAGAGAAGTCAGACATGACCAGTTCGTGTCAGAATTTAGCAGAGAAGTCAGACATGACCAGTTCGTGTCAGAAGTGAGCAGAGAAGTAAGACATGACCAGTTCGTGTCAGAATTTAGCAGAGAAGTCAGCATGGCCAGTTCGTGTTATAAGAGAACAGAGAAGTCAGACATGACCAGTTCGTGTCAGAAGTGAACAGAGAAGTAAGACATGACCAGTTCGTGTCAGAACTGAGCAGAGAAGTTAGACATGACCAGTTCGTGTCAGAAGTGAGCAGAGAAGTCAAACATGACAAGCGCGTGTTAGAAGTGAGCAGAGAAGTCAAACATGACAAGCGCGTGTTAGATGTGAGTGGAGAAGTCAAACATGACAAGCGCGTGTTAGAAGTGAGCAGAGAAGTCAAACATGACAAGCGCGTGTTAGAAGTGAGCAAAGAAGTCAAACATGACAAGCGCGTGTTAGAAGTGAGCAGAGAAGTCAGACACCCTTGAGTGTCAGACATGAGCAGAGTAGTGGAGAAGCGACCAGTGTATGTCAGAAGTGAGCAGAGTAGTAGGGAAGCGACCAATGTGTCAGAAGTGAACAGAGTAGTGAGGAAGCGACCAGCGTGTGTCACACGTGAGCAGAGTAGTGGAGAAGCCATCAGTGTGTGTCAGACGTGAGCAGAGAAGCAAGAAGCAACCAGTGTGTGTCAGAAGTGAGCAGAGAAGCAAGAAGCGACCAGTGCGTGTCAGAAGTGAGCAGAGACATCAGACATGACCAATGCGTGTCAGAAGTGAGCAAAGAAGCTAAAAGCGACCAGTTCATCTCAGCAGTGAGGAGAAAAGTTGCACGCGACCAGTGCGTGACAGAGGTGAGCAGAGACATCAGGCGCGACAAGTGCATATGACAGATAAGATATTGATTTGTTTACACATGCACGGAAGATCATGTGAGAAATATTATTAATGGCCAGTTCCCGTTTCGTGTGATATCTACTTTCTCACTCGCTTCCTCAATCATTCGTAATCTCCTTCATTACAGTGACTTTAATATACTAATCCCTCCCTTCTCTTCATCTTTCTTAAAATATATCACTATCTTTCTATCCACATTTCTTTACATTTATTTTAGTGGCTGCTATATGTGACTATCCCCCCCCCCCTCTTTCTCTCTCTCTCTCTCTCTCTCTCTCTCTCTCTCTCTCTCTCTCTCTCTCTCTCTCTCTCTCTCTCTCTTTCTCTACTACTTTCCCCCCATTTCAACGGTGGACATATATGACTGTCTCTCTCTCACCCTCTCTCTCTCTCTCTCTCTCTCTCTCTCTCTCTCTCTCTCTCTCTCTCTCTCTCTCTATCTATCTATCTTTTTCTCTTCACCAATCTCTATCTTTCTATCTATACTACCTCTCACTTATACTATTGGCGGACATATGAGGTTTTCTATCTCCCCTTCTTTGTGTGGACACCACCATTCTATCTATTCCACCTCAATTTCAGTGGAGTTAAATTGCCTCTCTCTCTCTCTCTCTCTCTCTCTCTCTCTCTCTCTCTCTCTCTCTCTCTCTCTCTCTCTCATACTTTCTCTACTTCTCCACACACACATACAGTGACAGTGGTAGTGATAGTGACAGTGACAATGCAAGAACAAAGTGCACGACCCTTTCCCGCGATGAAGCGCATTGGGTATATATCTAATATATGGTGATAGCCCTATATGTTAAAAGACCACTCGGTACGCGATGGGTAATATTATCAAACACATGCCAGCCTCTGTGAAATACTGGGACATTTCCTGGTATCTATGTCATTAAGTCTCCGTGGCGAAGTGATTACGCCGCCTGCCTCGCGTTCCGAAGATTGTGGGTTCTATATCGGGCTGCGTCGTTCGGTTCAATCAATCAATCATGTGCCATGCCGGAAAGCGTGGGCGGTCATGATTCGCCATTTCACTCGATCACCAGAGTCGTGGATCAGCTCAGTGTTCCTGTCTCGTCCATGCCATGTGGCCAAGCCATCCAGGTATTTTCCTCTCGGTCTTCCTCTTGGTCTGTTCCCTTCGATCTTGCCAGCTGTCACTAAGTTCTCCAGTCCATTTCTTCTCATAACATGTCCAAAAAATTTTGACTGTCTACGTCTAATTTCTCTAATCAATCTACGATTTTCATTTGTCTCTTGTAGTACTTGGTCATTGGTTTTTCTATCTGTCCATGGTATTCTTTGCATTTTCCTTAGAAACCACATTTCTGCAGCCATCAGATGTTTTTCAGCTTGACTGCACATTGTCCAAGTTTCACATCCATACAAAAGAACAGGCTCTATGTATCCCCTCAACACTCTTTTTCTCGTTTCAATTGACATCATTTTATTGGTCAGAATGTTTTTCATCTTGCTAAAGGCTACTTTCGCAATGGCGATTCTTGTTCTGATCTCTTCAAGGCATCTGGCATCAGATGTTATGACTGTTCCGAGATAATTGAACCGATTCACTTGTTGAAGAATATTCCCATTTACTTGTATATTACATTGTGGTGCTTCGTGCTTCCTAGTGACGACCATAACCTGTGTCTTCCTACAATTTAATTCCAACCCCAGCTGCTCACTGTGTACAACCACAGCGTCTACTAATTGTTGCAGATCCTGTGCATTGTCTGCAATCAATACTGTATCATCTGCATATCTAATGTTATTTATGTTCGGTTCACGAGTGCATTATTCTCCGACACTCATAAGGGTAGTCACTGGAGCTACGGAGTTCGTGATCTGTACGATGTTTTTGGCAGGTCTTCGTTCGGAAAGAGACCTAGCTATATGGGATCAGATCCGGCGCAATGAAGTAGACCCTCTTCCGTTTTAAAACCTTTTAGGCCGAACTGACCTGGGGCTGACATGAGTGAAACACGAGGTCATAACCCCCGGGCCAGTAGGTTAGCTCGCTAATCGCTGTACCACTGCACTTCTTTATTGTACAATTCATTAATTTGGTCTGCTGCAAAAACTACGCATGATCTATAACCAGGCATTTTCGTTTTTTTTTTTTTTTAAATATCCTATTTACGGGACATTGTAGTCAACACCAGCATTTTCAGCTGGTGTTGATGTCTTGGAAAGTTTTACGTTCAGTAGTTTGCCATTGCTTTCTGAACGACTGGCTCACATACTTTTCGTAAAAAACCAACGCGACGCGATCCGCTGCCGAATCTCACGCAGCTGTGTTTCGTACGTGAGTATACGGGATTACGAACTGCGTCTTTAACACCTTCGCCAGGAAGACGGCAGCCATTTTAGTAACATTTTCTAAATTGATTTTCAATTATGCAGCCTACATAGTTGGATACCTCTTGAAAACCAAGTACAACGGTACCTTTCTTATTCAAGACTGTAGGTCAGTTCTAAGACGAAATATTAATGTTTGTATGTCAGTCATATCATAAACTCTTTCAGTGCCAAACAAAATTTGGGTCCTGACCAAACAGAAATTCATGGCCGAAAATTGGAAGTAGGGGTGTGTCACAATAATGACTTTAAAATGGTTAAAATGGTAGCAGATATATTGTATTATATATCAAATTAAAGAGGATTGCACAAGGAACATGACAATGTTAATAATTAATTGATAGGTTAAATAATTTATGACAATAATAAGAGGTTTAATAATAACAATTGAAATTAAAGAGGTAAAAATTATTTAAAAATTGCACTTATCAAAGTGTTTTCTATACTCCTCTACTGCTAATCCTGCTGAATTTACTGAATAATGAAACAAACACCACTTTTCTTCAACAATATAAACAGAATTGCTCATTAAAACTACCCAAAAAGAAGTTTTGCTGCATATTCTGAACCATGTCTTTCACACAAAATTTAGAAAATTCATGGCAGAAAATTGAAATTAGGGGTGTGTCACAATAATTTTGTGGTAATGGTTAAAATTGTAGCAGATATGTTGTATTATATATCAAAATAAAGGGGATTGCACAAGGAACATGTTAGTATTGGTACTATTGCTATAGGTTAGAAATATAATAAAAATAATAATATAATTTCTCACATCATTTGAAAAAATATGCAAAAATTATTTTAAAATTGCACTTACCAAGGGGCTTTGTATCCTCCTCAGCTGCTAATCCTGTTGAATTTACTGAACAAACACCACTTTTCCACAATATAAATACAAATGCTCCTAATAAATCACCAGAAAAGAAGTTTTGCTGCAGATTCTGAAGCATGTCTTTTTTAAACCAAAAAAACAAAAAAAAAAAAAAAAAAAAAAAAACAAATCAGGAAAACACTTCGCAGATTTGCTCAGATTAAATAGACAATTAATATTTACAAGTCTGTTTATTTTTATTTACAATATGTGGCAGTCTATGTGTGATAGGCTGCAAAGCAAACTTTGTGGCACAAGTGTGGTCTATTAGTGCAGCCGGAGCAAACAAAATATGATCTGTGTCGTTTAGTTCGAGTGCTGCACAAAACACAGTTTCTATCGACACCGACATATTCTATTAAATGCTTGGCTCCTGTCACTCTTTCATTCAACATAATTTCCTGCGTCAGACTTTTTGTAATTCTTTGGCAGGCACAGTGTGGCACTTTCAGGACTAATCTGAGCTGCTTCGCGATGTGCACTTTCAAGTAAACTTTGCTTGAAATCCTTCAATGACGTTTTCCCCCATCCTTTCTCTGTTTGGCATATGAAATGTAGGATGTGTGCATTGATCTGTGCAGTTTCAAAGATCCAGTAGTAGATCTTCTTCCACCACTTAATGGTTTTCCTACCATGCATTTTGTAATGTCCAACCATTTGGTCCATTCTGTCGCAGCCATTCATCGCCATGTTATATTCATGGCTCATCTTCGGCTTGCTGACCGGTTTCCTCATTCCGCTCTCAACAGTTCCAATTGCAGACTTTGTAGAGGCAACAATGCATGCTTTTTTATAGCTTTTTTTTAATCTCTCCATGCTACACACAATATTCTATCTCCTTCAAGAAACAACTCCATCTCTTGATGCTGAAGTCGCAAACACTTCAACTCTGGAGGAAAGCCTACTCGGTTGACATTCAGTGTGCCTGTATAATTGAAATTGTTGGAATGCAGATAATCAATCAGAGTTTTCGAAGTGTAGAATCTGTCAGCAAAGATGTGATGACCAGGACTGAGAACATTCCGTAGTGTTGCAAACACTTTCACTGCATGAGCAGTTGTGGGATATAAATCCGGATTGTATTCGTTGTTTCTTCCATAGTAAATTTTTACATTCACTACGTAGCCAGTTGCAGAATCACAAAGGCCACATGTTTTGATGTGGTACTTGTGAGGCTTTCTATGCATTGTATTGTCTGTGCTGAAATCTGCCTTTCCACCCAATAACCATTTCATCAATGGACACATTTTCAAATGGGTAAAATGCTTCCTGAAAGTCGAGGACGAAACTCAAACTTCGGTTTTGTTTCCCCTTGTGACACATCTTGCCATGTCGATGCCGTTGATGATGATGGGAGAGGTGCATCAGGCTCTACAGAAGCCTGTAAAATCGAGTTTTCACCTGCAGTTTTATTCTTATTTTGTACTGTTTGCTTTCCTTTGCGCTGAGTAGTTACTGTGACATCCTGACATTCATTGTCAGACACCTCAGCTGATGACAAACTTTCACTGTCATTGTAGGTTTCTCCATCACCAAGCGCTAAAAATTTAGACTCACTACTAAAACTACTATCTGAATCTTCGTTCAAATCGGAATCACTATTGTCTAAAACTGTTTCAAACAACAATCTAGCTTGGTCTGATGTAAGTCTACGAGCCGCATACTCGAAGGCGTTGCCATTTGTAAAAAACCAAAACAAACTACTTAACACTCGTAAAACTCAAAGTCTCACAAAAACCAATGGATGCGAACGTTTGGCCTTACAATGCCGAAAGGGAAATGTTCCGGTTGTGTGAATTTTCAATTTACCGTCACTTAAAATTGCGGAAGGTAGCAGAAATGTATCAAGTAAACCACTTTTTATACTGTGTCGTTTTTCTGGCACAGGGGCGTCACAGTCGGTCTACTGTGCCGATGTACTGGAACTTAGCAGAGAAAGAGTTAAATATAAACAAAGAGGAAAATACTATTTGAGCATTTTATAACATGTGGCCTAACATTTAAATCATACCTCTGAAGTCGGAGTGGGTTCGCTTGATGGCAAGGGGCACTGGTAATAGAGACAGATAATATACACGAAAAAATCAGTCCAGTGTACTAGAGGTAGTAGCACGTATATAGGCTACACTTGAGTTCAGAGCAAGTGATTAACACTTAGCCAGTGTAACTTTTTTTTAAATTTGCGAACAAAACTTTAGCAACCATATGTCACTGTGGTCGTGACAATAACTAATGTTTATGCCCCATGTTGTCCATAATACATTTCAGCTAGTATATTTTATCGTACTCTTATTGGCTTATGTCCCAGGGTATTGTGAATTTGTAATGTCCACGCACCAATTTTTTCCCGCTGAATTATTGAGTATTCACGACTTTCTGCAGAAGAAAGTGATACTTGCTTTCTCGTATGACACAGACCGGAAACAGGCACCCTTGCATCGTCATCATAGAGCTCGCAAAGAAACTACACACTGGTTGACGCATTCTATGCCAGGCAACGTATCATACGTTGGTCATTTATTCATGCGATAAATACACTTTCACCTCTCCACACTACTTCAGTGTAAGACAGTGATTGCTTTTGCTTACTGTGCCACAGCTGTTGTAAATCCATATATCCATACTGCTGCCGTAACTCTCTCAATTAAGTTAGTTGCTTTACCGGACGTCCTTTACAAGTCGTCTCAATCAATCCCAGCATTTTTTGGGCTGTTTATGATTTACTGGACAGTTTTTACGTTCAGTAGTTTCCCATTGCTTTCTGAACGACCGACGCTTATATCATCGACATCAACGAAGGCAGTCTACTTCTAAATTTTCTGCAGCTGTTTTGAACCCTTGACTAGGCGTGTCGGAGAACTGTGAAACGCGTCACAACGCCTAGGCTACAGGCCGACTATAAATGGCAGGACGTTGCCATCAACCCCAACCCCAGGTTAATTTACTAAGCAGTTTTATGCTCAGTAGTTTGTTATTAATTTTTGAGTCAACGTTGAAGTCCAACTGATCGGTGTAGGGAATGAACCCCGCTCCCCGCAATCAGCGCAACGGAAAGTATTTAGCACAAGCGCATTGAGCACCTCGGCCACGTTGACCTCACATCAATATGAAAACATTTATTTGCATATCCTTTACAGGATGTCGCACTCATCCCCAGCATTGGCTTTTCGTGATCTCTTGGCAAGTTAACGTTCAGTAGTTTGCCACTACTTTCCCCATCTTTACAACAATGAGTAAATCAAGGGGAAAGAAAAGCAGAATTGGTACACGTTACTAAAAGACAGTCACAAGTTCGCAGATTATCCTCGCCAAAAATCGGGACATGGCCGGTATGTTACTGACATCACCAATCTAGGGTCGATCTGTCTATAAACATACGGAGCTTGCAACATATACCCAACACGTCTCAATGCGTGCACAAGGGCCCTTTGCTAGAGAATTTGTAAGCTAACGATAAATATATGTGGTTTCCCCCCCCCCCCACCCAAATTGTGAGCATTTATATAGAATTTGTAAAATGTTTTGCGTATCCTTTTACAGGACTTAGCTGTCAACAGCAGCATCTTTCAGCTGTCTGTTGATCTCTTGGCAAGATTACGCTCAGTAGTTTGCCATTGCTTTCTGAGCGGCCGGCTCAGTATCCGCAAGTCACGAGCGGGGGTCGAACCACCTCAGTTCTCGCTCCTCTGCGAGACTCTGCGTGATAAACGGGATTACAGAGAGAAAGTGTTGTAACCCCACAGCCAGAGAGACCGGCAGAATTTGTAAGCTAACAATAAATATGAGTGGGTCTTTCCCCCCCCCCCCACCCCCACCCAAATTGTGAGCATTTATATTGAATTTTCAAGTTAACGATAATTATGTGTGGTTCCTCTACCCAAATTGTGAGCATTTATATAGAATTTGCAAGTTAACGATAAATATGTGTGGTCCCCCCACCCATATTGTGAGCATTTATATAGAATTTTCAAACTAGCAATAAATTTGTGTGGTTCTCCCACCCAAATTGTGAGCATTTATGTAGAATTTGCAAGTTAAAGACAACTATATTTGTACAAATGCATAAGAGCGGAACATCACAGGACACAGAATGTTATCGTGGCGTGGTCACAACAGAAGATAAGAAGGTCTATTACCGACAACTCAGCAGGGAAATTCCAGGCATGAGAACACGAAGACGACTTAATAAAAACTAAATCACACAAGCATGCCGGGGCGTTGGAGCACAGATTCATGCTGATCTCTCTTTAGAGAGCTACTGAGAATTAGAAGACAACGAGGGACATGATAGGACGACTTCAACACCGTCTTCAGACTGAATTATCTAATTAATACATAAAGGGCTTCAAAAGAGTAGAGGTATAATGGTCGCCACTAGACAAACAGGAACAACAGTTAATGGCAGCATTAGAATATTAATGTTTGTATTAGCACGGTGGGACTAGTAAGTTCCATTCTCTCTGAAACGTTACAGTAGATAGTGTAAATAGCCTGTCCTAAACCCCATTTAAGATAACAGGCTTTACAAGTTGCAATAAAAGCGCCGTCCGCCGACTGGAATAATAGACTTGTGTTTGGTCGCTAGAAATCCAATTGTCACTCAAGTCCCCACGAGAATCGAGATGACTCAGGACACTATTCCACAACTGTAGTGCTTTAAATGTTAAATTATTTAGTCTACAGTATTTCTCTGCTGTTTTACAGTATAACTCTCTACTGCTGGATTAAAATACGAATGAAATCAGGCGTGAAAACAATGTTATTGTAACTGGTGACCTTGTATTTGTACACAGAATGGCCGAAGAAGCCAGAATGTTAGGAGTTTTTGTAGATTACGTTTGGAAATAGAAGTAAAAGCTGAACTTTCACCAGAAGAAATTCCTTGTTTCAAGTGAAGTTTAAAAAAAAAAAGGTTTCGAAAGAGACACTCAATCAATCAGGTGCCGTCTCCGCAATGAAGGTTGGCTGCAATGGATCTCCAACACTGTCTGTCTCTCGCCTTGACTATACATTCTGTCAGGCTGATGTTCATCCATCTCTTGATGTTATCCTCCCATTGGTATCGTTGTCTACCTCTTGCTCGCTTGTCCTCAACCTTGGCTTCCAGTATGGTGTTTATAAGAGTATCATGTCTTTTAACGTGGCCAAAATATTTCACTTGTCTCCCCTTTATTTCTTTTATCAACTCTCTCTTCATTCCCAGTTTTTCTAGGACCTCTGCATTTGATTGTTTTTGTTTCCACGAAATACGACCTATTCGTCTGTATATCCACATCTCCAAGGGCTTCTAGGCGACTTTCTAGTTGCTTGTTCAATGTCCAGGCTTCCGAGCCATACAGCAGCGTTGAATATATGTAGCATTTGACAATTCTCATTTTAATGCGTTATTAATCTCTCTAGATGTTAATAGTGATTTCATGCCGTTGAAAGCATGTTTCGCTATTCCTATTCTCTTTTTGATTTCCATTTCACTTCTGCCATAATCTGTTATTATATGTCCAAGATAAGAGAAACTTGTTACTTGTTCTAGTATCTGCCCGTTTACTGTGATGTTCATTGATGACCTTTCCTTGTCACTGCTAATTATCATAGTTTTTGTTTTTTGGATGTTAATATCTAAGCCACATTCTTCACTGTGCCTGTTTACTCCTTCCAATAGGTCTTGCAACCCTTGCTCACTTTCTGCTAGTAACACGGTATCGTCAGCATATCTAAGATTGTTTATGATTTTTCCATTGATGCCGAGTCCAGGCATTTAAGCTTGTTTAAAAATGCTTTCTGTGTATAGGTTGAAGAGGCTTGGGGACAGTACACATCCCTACCGTAAGTAGTATGTCAGGAGGTATTTACTTAGTATTTGTGGTTTCAAACCACCGATAAATCGTTCTTTACAGGGTTATTCGGCCATCTTGTTTCGTCACAAAAACGGACCACAATTGACACAGATATTTTGAACTTGGCGGGTGTTTTTCTTGGGTGACCACTTCCGGTTGTCACTTCCGGTTCCTGGGCACACGGGCGGGCGGCTGCGGTGGCGGTGGGGCGGGCGGGGCGGACAACGAGACAAGCCCCGGTCATATGGAATACTTATATAGATAAGTAGACCAAATAGTCACCGGGTTTGAGTCCCAGTGTGTGTGTGTGTGTGTGTGTGTGTGTGTGTGTGTGTGTGTGTGTGTGGTGCGGTCACGTGATGTGATCGAACCCCAGTCAGTTCAGTTATTCAGTTATCAGTTATCAGTTGGGGTATCTTCGTTGCACTCCGGAAATGTCCATAGGTGCTCAGATCCTCCCCCCCCCCCCAGCATATTCATCAGCGTCCAGTGGCTAATAGTGCCAGTTCTATATTGGCTGACGAGGCGCTTTGTTTTCCCGATGTACCTCTTGCGTCTGGCTGTGCCGATGACGCACACCAGTCAACCCCCTTCGATGAGGAAGACCGAAGTCAATATGACAGAAATTGATTTATTTCATCTATCGAGCGCTAACCCGAGGATCCCTATTTGGATTGCATGAATAAACTTTTGCACGGCTCAGTATGCTAATTCGACAGAAGTCCCGACCCCATGTAAAACGATTAAACGCATGGTGAAGATCTGGTTTAAAAAATATACCACCCAATCAATTTTATTAAAAATTAAACCTAAAAACTTAATTAATCACCAAAAATTTGTGTATGTATACTGGCGAGTAGTTACGTCAATAAAAATCTACGAGTCTCCATTAATTTAAACCATAGAGTATCAAGATATACATTAAATTATGTAATATTATTAAATACCACGGTTTTACTCCTTTAATTTTAAACGGATTCAAAATTCTTTATGTTTCCAACTTGAATGTTTCATGTAGAAATTTAATTGTTAATTTTTTGTACAATTTTATTGTTGAAATTTTATTTTGTTCCTTCAATTATAGTGTCTTACTACATAAGATACGTTTACTTTTCTGAAATACAGCTGTTGTTTGCATAGGGGACAGGTGAATATCTTATCAGTTTCGCTGAACTTTGGTCAAACTTTTCACATTTGGTTAACAAAGTTTCCTTGTTTTTATGAGTTTTGTTGGAAATTTGGTCAAACTTGTCCAAAAAACTTTTTACCTTTGGTTAACATATTTTCTTACTTGGCCAAGGTGTTTACCATTTGGTTAACAAAGTTTCCTACATTTCATAAGTTTGGGTGACAGTTGGCCAAACTTTTCACGTTTGGTTAACAAATTTTCCCTATTTTTCATATGTTTGACTGAGATTTTTATAAGTTTGGTTGGAGATTCGGCTAACCTTTTCACATTTGGTAAACAAATTTTCCTACTTTTCATAAGATTGGGTGAGCTTTTTATAAGTCTGAATGAAATGTAGCCAAAATTCCCCCCCCCCCTTCTGGTTAACAAATTTTCTTAATTGGCCTAGATTTTTGCCATTTGGTTAACAAAGTTTCCTACTGGGTGAAATTTGGTCAAACTTTTCACCTCTGGACAATAAAATCTCCCCCCCCCCCTTTCATAAGTTTGGGTGACAGTTGGCCAAACTTTTCACGTTTGGTTAACAGATTTTCCTACATTTCATATGTTTGACTGAGATTTTTTATGTTTGGTTTGAAATTCGGCTAACCTTTTCACATTTAACAAATTTTCTTACTTGACCAAGCTTTTTGCCGTTTGGTTAACAATTTTTCCTACTTTTCATAAATTTGATTGAAATGTGGCCACAATTTTCCCCCTCTGGTTAACAAATTTTCTTAATTGGCCTAGATATTTGCCATTTGGTTAACAAAGTTTCCTACTGGGTGAAATGTGGTCAAACTTTTCCCCTTTGAACAACAAAATTTCACACTTTTCATAAGTTTGGGTGAAAGTTGGCCAAAACTTTTCCACGTTTGGTTACCAAATTTTTCCTACTTTTCATATGTTTGACTGAGATTTTTATAAGTTTGGTTTGAAATTCGGCTAACCTTTTCACATTTGGTTAACAAATTTTCTCAAGCTTTTTGCCGTTTGGTTAACAATTTTTCCTACTTTTCATAACTTTGATTGAAATGGGGCCAAAATTTTCCCCCTCTGGTTAACAAATTTTCTTAATTGGCCTAGATTTTTGCCATTTGGTTTACAAAGTTTCCTACTGGGTGAAATGTGGTCAAAGTTTTCCCCTCTGGACAACAAAATTTCACACTTTTCATAAGTTTGGTTGAAAGTTGGCCAAAACTTTTCCACGTTTGGTTACCAAATTTTTCCAACTTTTCATATGTTTGACTGAGATTTTTATAAGTTTGGTTTGAAATTCGGCTAACCTTTTCACATTTGGTTAACAAATTTTCTTACTTGACCAAGCTTTTTGCCGTTTGGTTAACAATTTTTCCTACTTTTCATAAATTTGATTGAAATGTGGCCAAAATTTCCCCCCTCTGGTTAAAATTTTTTCTTAATTGGCATAGATTTTTGCCATTTGGTTAACAAGTTTTCCTACTTTTCATAAATTTGATTGAAATGTGGCCAAATATTTTTTTTCCCTTTTGGTAATAGCTTTTCTTATGTGTGCAAAGTTTCCTACATTTCATAATTTTGATTGAGCTATTTCAGAATATGGTCGACAGTTTTTTCTACTTTGGTTAACTCGTTTCCTTAGTTTTGTTGAAATATTTCTTGAATTTGTCACCAATATGTATCATTCTCTCATCACATGACAACTATGTACACTGTAAACACTAGCAAAAATTCAACAACCAAGACGTAATTATAATATATGCCTGTTTTATTTTACAGTATTTCAAGTACATTTTACAGTATTTCAGTACATTTTTCAAGAATAAAAAAAATTTATAATGTCATTATACGAAATGGATGATGTGATATGAGGTGGTAAAAATAGTATCATCACACCGTTTTATTTTCACATACTAAGCTATACACATTGTCTGTTGTTTCTGGATTTCTACACGCCATTGTCTGAGTAGATTGGTTTTTTCGGTTGGTAGCCTGGTATGTGCATATCACTTAGCATGTAATCATAAAACTGGTCTCCTGCTTGGTGGGTTGATATCTGAGTCTTGTAGATACCCGAGGCATCAATCATCTGAGTGTCGGGCACATCCTGTCTTCGGACAGCCTGGGGTTTTCGATGTACCACCCCGTAATTTCACCATTATTCTAGGTCTGATCTCTTCCGAACTCGAAAATGTAACGTCAGCACTGAAGTTCCGATAGTGAATGCGCCCTTTGTGCCCGTCTCAGTGCTTAGAAGTATTTCCACCGTGTCAAAGGAGTAACGATTCAGCGGTATGTAGTGAGGTTTGTCGTAGGCGCGAAACACTGAGGTTGATAGCTGCTTCATGATAGGAACCGCCCTTAGTAGTGGGACCATGACGTCTCCAACTGGTCTTGTCGCAATGAGATCGCATTATACGTAGATATTTTGCAGGTCGTTATTCAGGTCTATCGACTCTTCACCTTCAATTGTATCTAGTATCTCTTGTAACTTCTCACTAAATGTAATAGTGGCCCCAGGTTCGAGTATTTTCACGATAACTTTCTTTGATGCATTGTCGAAATGGAATAGAACACAGAGTTGATCGTCGACCTTCCGATCTTTCATTAGGCGATTCAGTGCAGCTATAAATACGTCTGGTGAACTGTACAGGCCTGCGGGACACGCCTTTCTTATCACTCTACTATTGGGTGGGATGTATCTTAGCCATACTTCATTCTCTAACACATTACAGTAGTAGCTGGGAAATTGAATTTCGGCCAGACCCACTTCGTAATGGTGATTCACCTCAATAGTCTGCGGTAACTTGACGAAATATTGACCTGGAGTGTTCTTGGGAAACATGTTCGGTGACGCATTGCTCGGTAATACCACGTAGAAACTCATATTTTCGGGTTTGGTAGCATGTACCCCAGACAGCTACTTAGCAGAGCGATCCACAACTTGCCCTCGACTGCATCGACGCTGGTTCGAGGCAGATTAAATAGTGATATGCCAATGACTGTGTATATAACGACCAGTTATATCTCTAGGCGCGGCGCTCGCCGACCACACATGCACCAGAACGAATTTCTTTCCCCCTCTGGGGTATCTTGTGTGTTAGTTTCCACGCTGGTTTCTTCCATTACCACTGTTTTTTACCTACTGGGTCATTACACTCGTGTCTCGGTTGTATCATTAGTTGCTATTGGCAAAAAACAGTGCTCGAGGCGGTCCTTGTGGGACATTGCCGGTACTAAGGACACTACTTTCTGTATGCCGGGTTGATGGATCAGCCCTGTGGATGTGTTGATTGGTGTCGCAGTCAGCAGAGCACATACTCCAGTTATATGTGATTAGCACCATATATCTCTTTATTATACTAGTATTGTTAGGTTAACTGTATGCCTACTTGGAGAAGCACACCGAAAATGTGAAAGATGTATAAAAAAAGCCAACTTACCATTAGAGACTTGGCACATTGTGACATGAACGGTGTTCACTGAGATCGGGACATCTAGACGGCGAATGGTGGTTGTTATATACACGATATCTGCTGGTGAAGACTCCTGACTGAGGTGAATATTGTCTGGAAATGTCTGACCTTGATGTATTCACATGGTAAGGGCGTGGTCTATCACCACGACATAGTGTAGTATCCTTCTTATCAACTTGTTCTAGCTGTAACATTACAGCTATACCCGATTGTGACGTCATTTTACAGGTTTTAGCTAGTTATCATGTAGTCGCTAGCTTGACTGCCATATGTAAAAGAAAAATTCAACCGTTCAGAAAGACAACGACAACCTTGCCCAAGAAGCATGAATATTGGGGTTGACTTGATGTCCTGTAAAGGCAATGCATTAAACCTTGATTGTCATCTGTAAAAGAAATTCAGCCGTTAAAAAGACAACACCAATCTTACCCAGTAAACACGACACTCCACGGCATGGTCGGGGTGACTGCAGTGTGGTGTAATAACTAGCGCACACGTTCACGCGCACGCATACGCATACACTCGACAGCACACACACACACACACACACACGTATGTACATACACCTGCACGCATACACGGAACAGATGTCATGATGTTACACGGGCACCAATCAATGTTGGGGTTGCATGCGACGTCCTGTAATTGATAGCGCACACACACGCATGTACATACACGCACGGCTACGCGTGTGACATGACTGCCGCTCGTTCAATAAGACAGCAGCAATCTTACCCAGCAAGCACACCACTCCATAGAATGTTGGGGTTGACTGCGCCGTCGTGTAATTGATAGCACACACGCATGCACACCCACACACGCATGTACATACACACACGCGCGCTAGCGCACACGACCTGACTGGGGTTCATTGAAAATGACAATTGCAAACTTGCCCAGCACACACGAAACTCCCTAGAATGTTGAGGTTGACTGCGATGTCCTGTAATTGATAGCATACACACACCCGCGCACGCACGCACGCATGTACATACACACGCGCGCGCTAGCGCACACGACCTGACTGTCGTTCGTATATAATGACAATTGCAAACTTGCCCAGCACACACGAAACTCCAAAGAATGTTGAGGTTGACTGTGATGTCCTGTAATTGATAGCACACACACACGCAGGCACACACGGATGTATATACACACACGCGCGGTAGCACACACCCCATGACTGTCGTTCGTCCATAATGATAATGGCAAACCTTGCCTCAGGAAGTCAGACACTCCGTAGAATACTGAGCTTGACTGCGATGTCCTGCAATTGATAGCATACCCACGCAGGCACACACGCATGTATATACACACACGCGAGGTAGCGCACACGACCTGACTGTCGTTCGTATATAATGACAATTGCAAACTTGCCCAGGACACACGAAACTCCAAAGAATGTTGAGGTTGACTGTGATGTCCTATAATTGATAGCACACACACGCACGCAGGCACACACGGATGTATATACACACGCGCGCGGTAGCACACACCCCATGACTGTCGTTCGTCCATAATGATAATGGCAAACCTTGCCTCAGGAAGTCAGACACTCCGTAGAATACTGAGCTTGACTGCGATGTCCTGCAATTGATAGCATACCCACGCAGGCACACACGCATGTATATACACACACGCGAGGTAGCGCACACGACCTGACTGTCGTTCGTATATAATGACAATTGCAAACTTGCCCAGGACACACGAAACTCCAAAGAATGTTGAGGTTGACTGTGATGTCCTGTAATTGATAGCACACACACACGCAGGCACACACGGATGTATATACACACACGCGCGGTAGCACACACCCCATGACTGTCGTTCGTCCATAATGATAATGGCAAACCTTGCCTCAGGAAGTCAGACACTCCGTAGAATACTGAGCTTGACTGCGATGTCCTGCAATTGATAGCATACCCACGCAGGCACACACGCATGTATATACACACACGCGAGGTAGCGCACACGACCTGACTGTCGTTCGTATATAATGACAATTGCAAACTTGCCCAGGACACACGAAACTCCAAAGAATGTTGAAGTTGACTGTGATGTCCTGTAATTGATAGCACACACACACACACACACACACACACACACACACACACACACACACACTGGGACTCAAACCGGGTGACTATTTGGTCTACTTATCTATATAAGTATTCCATGTGACCGGGGCTTGTCTCGTTGTCCGCAGCGCCCGCCCCACCACCACCGCCGCCACCGCCACCGCTGCCGCCCGCCCGTGTGCACAGGAACCGGAAGTGACAACCGGAAGTGGTCACCCAAGAAAAACACCAGCCAAGTTCAAAATATCTGGGTCAATTGTGGTCCGTTTTTGTGACGAAACAAGATGGCCGGATAACCCTGTAAAGAACGATTTATCGGTGGTTTGAAACCACAAATACTAAGTAAATACCTCCTGACATACTACTGCCGTACTCCTCTTTTTATCTCTATAGGTGACGAATAGTTATTACCGCATCTAATAGACGCCACCTGTTCCCAGTACAAGTTACTAATACGTCTGATTTTCTTTCCGTCTACTCCTATATCTTGAAGGCACGTAATTAGTCGTTCATGTTGTACTCTATCAAAAGCTTTCTTGTAGTCTATAAAACAAACATATATACTTTTTTGAACTTCTATATCCGGGAAGGTTAATCCGGTCAACAAATGCCCGCAGAAGTCGGATGTGTCGGCCTAACGGCGCAAGAACGCAACTCTGCTGTAAACATGCACAACGCAATCACATCCGGAAAAAAACTCCGGATGAACGCAGAAGAAGAAGAACTTCTATATATTTTTCATTTAACATCCTCAAACAGATAATTGCTTCTCTGGTGCCGCTATTTATGCGGAACCCAAATTGTTCTTCGGCTACTTCCTCATCTATTTTATGTTGAATTCTTTCTTGTATGACCTTGAGTAGTATATTAGTTGTTGTGGCTCATTAAGCTAATAGTTCTGTAATCCTCACAATCAACAGCTCTTGGCTTCTTCGATAGTGTGATGAAAATAGATGTTTTCAAGTCCTTGGGGATGTACCCAGTATTATATATATCATTACAGAATTCTGTGATAGTTTCAATGCCAAAGCTGGATAAGGATTTTATCATCTCTGTTGTTATCTTGTCAGGACCTGCAGCCTTTCCTTCCTTCATCTTTTTAATAGCCTTTTCTACTTCAGCCGTTAGTATTTTTGGTCCATCTTGAGTATTACATAATGTTGGTCTATTGACCCTGTTGTCCCAGAATAAATCTTCTGTGTACTCTGTCCATCTTTTTATTATGTCAGTGTTATTAATTATAGTTTCTCCATATTGTCCTCTGATACAACCGTTTCCTGTTATATTACTTTTCTTCTTTGTAAATCTTTTTATATGTTCATGTAATTCTTTCGAGTTGTGTTTTATTTCCAGATCCTCCATTTCTTTGCAATGTTTCTGCAGCCACTCTTCTTTGGCAACTCTGCACATGTGATGTATTTCTCTATCTATTACTATATACTCTGGAGTGTTTGCTTTCTTTCTTTTAGAAATTTTACTCAATATTTCATCGGTTATCCATAATTGTTTTTTCTCAATAATTTTCACTGGCAAGGTGGTATTTGCAGTCTGAATTTAAAAAAAAAGAGTCTGAATACTGGTTTTTATACTTTCTCATTTTGTATTAATTTTATCGTCGGGATTTTCACGTCGATTTTGTTCCATACTTTCAATGATTAGCCCATCATATCTATTTTTTACGTCAACCAGGTATAGTTGTCTTATTTCTGGTTGTTTCAATGCCGATATATCCACTTGAGGTGTCTTCGATTTCCTTATTCCTGGTTTTTAAAGTTTTATTTGTAATTTTAACACTACAGGATTATGGTCAGAGTTGATATCAGCACCAGGGTATGTTTTGGCATTTTTAACATTGTTTTTAAATCTATTTCTAATCATAATGTAATCAATTTGGTTTCTTGTTCTATCTCCAGGACTTTTCCATGTATACAGTTTCCTAGGGTTATGTTGAAAGAATGTGTTGCAAACAATAAGATTTTTTCTTCACATAACTGTATCAGCCGGTCTCCTCTGTCGTTTCTCTTTCCCATACCATAGTGCCTTACTATCAGCTTATATTTATTTTTTTCCGACTTTTGCGGTAATGTCTCCCATGACAATTAGGACCTCTGATGATTTTACAACTTTCAGTGTTTGTTGTAGGTCTTCATAGTATTCTTCTAGCTGTTCATCACTATAATCAGTTGTTGGAGCATATGTCTGAAGAATTACTATGTTGAATGGTCTTGCCTTAATTTTGAGAAGTATTATCCTATCTTTATGAGTCCAGAACGCACTAATATTTTTCTCTAAATCTCGTTTTACTAAAATTCCTACTCCTATCTCGTGATGATCTCCTCCTGAATTAATGAATACGTAATCTTCTCTCCTTATATAACTTGTATCTGTCTATCTGTATCTAAAGAGACACTACTTTCCTTTTTTTTTTAAATTCTCACTCCTATCTATGTGGTTTGTTTCGCAAAATTCGTTTACTTGTTATATTTATACGCCAGTTTGACAACTTCAATAACTATACCATTTCATGTATCTTGATATTTTGGTTCCATACTGCAAATCTCTTCTTGCAAATGAATAAAACAGTTAATTAGTTTATCAACATTTCTAATGTTCAGAATTTCAGGTAAGAAAGTCTTTTCGTTTTGTCATTTCTCTGTATATTTAGTTACAACTGCCGTAACAGGGTTAAAATAGTCAAACACCAAATTATGTACATCTTCGCTACAAAATAAAATCATGGCTCAACAAGTTAAATGCGTTGTTTCAGTACGCAGAGCTACAATGCGCTGTTTAAAAAAAACAAAACACTGAAGGGAAGAGTGGGAGGCAAACTTTCAAGAGGAAGACACCGGAAATAAGACGTTAGACCATAGAACCTTGGGAAGAGACAAAGAATGTTCAAGATCAAATGCGGTCTTCATTGTAAAGATGGCAACTCATTTGATCTGGTTGTATACTTGGTAAAGTTATATCGCATGGTTGATTGGCTGGTCGTGAAAGCGCCGGAAGACTGGATGTTAACTTCATAAGTCCTGTGTATTGGAGTTAGGTCGTTTATGCATCTATATTTTTTTTCTTTCCGTATTAAACGTATATGCAGTCGTAGTTATCTTACTGGATGTTATGTCCCTCTCTCTCCCTCTCTCTCTCTCTCTCTCTCTCTCTCTCTCTCGCTCGCTCGCTCTGTCTCTCTCTGTATGTCTCTGTTTTCTCTCTCTCTTTCTCTCTCACCCACACACACACACACACACACACACACACACACACATACACACAAATACGGCCACATTAACATGTGGACTAATGGTGACGTTAAACTAGCTTCTGGTCACGTGGCAAGTCTAGCGTACTGAAGTCTGATTTATCTGAAGGGTCGGTACAAAGGTTGTAGATAAATACAATATGATCATACATAGTAGCACCCGAGTGGCCTGTTCGTTAAGTCCTACATCCATGTTCTGATTGTATCGTAACAACATTTTTAGCTTTGCTAAACATGTTCGCGACAACTTTATTTCAACTTAATAAACAGCTCAGAGCATTTAAGATTTCAATAAGTCACTAGCCCGCGCATTCATCAGTTATTAGAGAACTTATTGCGATCGCTGTAGTTGAAGGTAACACCATCAGGCAACTTCTAGTGATGAACTCGACTGTTTGTAGGGTCCGACCTCACTTACGCGTATTCTCCACAGTAATCCAGCTATCCCCAGGCTAGATGGGATAGCAGACTTAGTTCAGGGCAAATCTTTTCCCCAGTCTGATGGGACTTATTTAAGCACACTTCCAGTGAAGCGCTGATAAAGTCAGGGATTCGACACCGGAACAGAAGGCGCACCGGAAAGCATTATATCCGCCAATGGTTTGTTTCATTCTGTTCAAGAACTATGCATTATCCTCAGTTCTGACACATCAGTGTATTCAAGGCCCACTGTTACCAACACAACGAGCTTAGCTGAACCGAGTTGAGTCAAGAACCGACATCACAGCACTCATGGCATTCTTATACTTGTTCCGTCCTCATCTGCATCCATGGCCTTGCCGTGCTATAATACAGAGAGACGGCCGCATCAGGCGGCACTGTAAGGAGGCGGCATACGCAGCGAATTCAAAATACAATTTGAACCATTCAATAATTAAACATCTTTACGCAACGCTTTTCTATATAGGTCTATTTTTTCAGATATTGATGTATACGATTTATGATTTATCGCAAGCTTCTGCCTAGGCGCTTTCGGTAACCTTTGATTTCGGTTTCTGGTACAGATACATCGTTTAAGGGGCGGCATTTCGGCCACATTTAAGGGGCGACATTTCGAAGTCTTGCACCATACTAAGAAAATCTACCACACAGCCCTGTCTGCATCAGCCAGCGAATAGTCCCAATACTAATGGTATCAGTAGCGATTTGATTATGTTTCCGTCTGTCCTTTCCTCTTAGTCCTGGGTGACGGCCAGATCCTCTGGTCACTCCCGACAGCGTCATTCTCTCCAAGCCATGGTGATGTAAGCGTCATTCTGCACCATTCACACGATTCCATAGGGCCTCGACCACACCTACCTTATCGTGTACAAAGTGGTGCAGACCCATCTAGTCTGCCCTCCTGCTCGTTTTACACCACACCAGCATCTCCTGGGAAACAAAACCTCAACAGATGCTCTCTATTTTTGACTTGTGAATAGAAGTCTGTCACTCTGCTTGAAGATTTCCTGTTTTAACCTTTCTCATCGTACAAAATGTGCATCGAAATAGTCACTTTAAACGACGTTTAAAATTCCATTTATGCTGGAATCCAAAAGAGCCCTTGGGGCATGTGTTTCCCCTTTAATCTAACCATTTCCCATCTGTTTCGTTCTCACTAATTTCCCCTAGGAGAGGTGCAGAGCTGTGCAAGATGACAAGTTGCTTGCGTCAACACATCTGCTTCTTTAATAGGAAATTATTACTTACCAGTGACAACGTGTGGCAATTTATATACATTATTAATATGTACAGTGTGGTTGGGGGATTGTCAACGCGTGTGACAATAGTGAAAGTTGCAACCAATAGGAATCCATATGGTTTCTTTTTTCTTTCTTTCTTTCTTATTTAAACATTTAGAACTGAAATACTGAAAGTGGCATCAGAACTGAACATCCAAACACATACACATACACGCACGCGCGCACGGCGCAGAGTGAGTAAGAAAGAGAGTTAGAGGTGGGAGAGAGATTCTCTGTGTGTGTGTGTGCGTGCGTGCGTGCGTGCGTGTGTGTTTGTGTGTGTATCTATAAGGTGTAGTTTAAATACGATGACGAGTCATACATTTTGCGAACTGGAACAGTTTAAGAAACAGAAAATGAGGATCCCCCAAAATGTTCTTGCCATACAAGACGGAAAGCAAAACCCCGTCATAAAATAGAGTGCAGCCAGGAGACAGACACACGGCCGGCAGATCAAGTCATGCTGGGCGTGTTGGGACCTGGTATCCCAGAGACATCTATGTTAAGTGAGAAGGCATGCTATAGTATGTCCACATTTGTTTGCTGCAATATAAACATCCATATCTCAGTAACCAACTGAGGGAAAATTATCAGATTTAGTATATAACCTTATCAGTATGTCCACCCAACAAAATTTTTTTTGTTCTGGAGATTTTACAGCAGATTTCAAAGTTTGTTCATATGCGGTATATAATTTACGGGTCTGAGATTAAGTCCATCATTTTAACAGTATTACAGCTTCACCAAGACACATCCCCGCTTTATTTGAAATTTTCTCGTGGTTTTCGTTTTGGCACAAACAGCGCGAAGTTAAATGGGATTGTTCAGAGGTGTCTCCAAATGGGGATTCTTTCATGAAACGTGATTATATAAATAAACTAGTTGACAAGGCCCGGCTTCGCCCAGCTCCTGGCGGGGATCTATCTATCTATCTATCTATCTATCTATCTATCTATCTATCTATCTATCTATCTATCTATCTATCTATCTGTCTATCTGTCTATCTGTCTGTCTGTCTGTCTGTCTGTCTGTCTGTCTGCCTGCCTGCCTGCCTGCCTGCCTGCCTGCCTGCCTGCCTGCCTGCCTGCCTGCCTGCCTGCCTGCCTGCCTGCCTGTCTGTCTGTCTGTCTGTCACGAAGACTCAAAGCGGGTCTGTCACTCATGTGTACGTGTGAACAAACTACACAGAGAGCTGAACAGATCCTTACAAATGGAAACATGATGACTAAATTGCGGTATCATTTCTGGTCACTCCATACGCACATTAACGCACAGCTATTTGGAAGCTTTCACGAACTCAATATAAAAAGCTAACATGAATAATTGTGTACACTTTATTAACCAGTAGCTGAAGAAACAAGAAGGAAATGAAAAATAAGGTAAGAAATATATTCCTTCTACTTTCCTGTTAATTTACAGATTACTTACCCCATGCCTCTGTAAATTCTCTGTCTTTACTAATATTACACATTGCACCCCTCTCGGGATTCTTCGTGGTGAAGTGATCAAGCCGTCTGACTCGGACTCCGAAGGTTGTATGTTCGATTCCGGGCCGCGTCCGTCATTTCACGAGTGCATTTTTTCGGAGACTCCCGAGGGTCGTCGCTAGAGCTACGGAGTTCGTGCTTTGTGCGACGCTTTCCGCGCTGCGGAAAGAAACTGAGCCATATGGGATAAAAACCCGGTGCAATGCAGCCGACCCTGTCGACTTTTAAGCTAGTTCTTTCATTGCACCCACTCCCACACGAATCCGGATGCGCCTTGTGTTGTCACCTGAAAAGGCGGAGTTCCATTACTGTAAACATAAATTTGTTAGCGAGAAATCACTAGTTGTTCAGCAAAACATCAAAGAAATGTCGCCGCTTTCGATGATTTAAGTTGTTTTTGGACCTATCAAAGACATATTCCTTGCATGGGGGTAAATATAAGACGGCTGGAAAAATTTCATAACGATGCAACAGACAGTTTTCAAAATAACTGATCGTGAATGAAGGCATTCTTTGTGGGACATACTATAACACTTAATTCCATTAAAGGTGTGACAGTTTCCTGCTGACATCGAACGCCGTATGTCGGGATTTGTGAAACTCCGTATACTACTCCATAGTCATTGGTGCTGACAATAAAGAGTAGGTGTCAAAAAGTTCATGGTTTTCAATGCACCCCTGTCTGTCTGTCTGTCTGTCTGTCTGTCTGTCTGTCTGTCTGTCTGTCTGTCTGTCTGTCTGTCTGTCTGTCTGTCTGTCTGTCTGTCTGTCTGTCTGTCTGTCTGTCTGTCTGTCTGTCTGTCTGTCTGTCTGTCTGTCTGTCTGTCTGTCTGTCTGTCTGTCTGTCTGTCTGTCTGTCTGTCTGTCTGTCTGTCTGTCTGTCTGTCTGTCTGTCTGTCTGTCTGTCTGTCTGTCTGTCTGTCTGTCTGTCTGTCTGTCTGTCTGTCTGTCTGTCTGTCTGTCTGTCTGTCTGTCTGTCTGTCTGTCTGTCTGTCTGTCTGTCTGTCTGTCTGTCTGTCTGTCTGTCTGTCTGTCTGTCTGTCTGTCTGTCTGTCTGTCTGTCTGTCTGTCTGTCTGTCTGTCTGTCTGTCTGTCTGTCTGTCTGTCTGTCTGTCTGTCTGTCTGTCTGTCTGTCTGTCTGTCTGTCTGTCTGTCTGTCTGTCTGTCTGTCTGTCTGTCTGTCTGTCTGTCTGTCTGTCTGTCTGTCTGTCTGTCTGTCTGTCTGTCTGTCTGTCTGTCTGTCTGTCTGTCTGTCTGTCTGTCTGTCTGTCTGTCTGTCTGTCTGTCTGTCTGTCTGTCTGTCTGTCTGTCTGTCTGTCTGTCTGTCTGTCTGTCTGTCTGTCTGTCTGTCTGTCTGTCTGTCTGTCTGTCTGTCTGTCTGTCTGTCTGTCTGTCTGTCTGTCTGTCTGTCTGTCTGTCTGTCTGTCTGTCTGTCTGTCTGTCTGTCTGTCTGTCTGTCTGTCTGTCTGTCTGTCTGTCTGTCTGTCTGTCTGTCTGTCTGTCTGTCTGTCTGTCTGTCTGTCTGTCTGTCTGTCTGTCTGTCTGTCTGTCTGTCTGTCTGTCTGTCTGTCTGTCTGTCTGTCTGTCTGTCTGTCTGTCTGTCTGTCTGTCTGTCTGTCTGTCTGTCTGTCTGTCTGTCTGTCTGTCTGTCTGTCTGTCTGTCTGTCTGTCTGTCTGTCTGTCTGTCTGTCTGTCTGTCTGTCTGTCTGTCTGTCTGTCTGTCTGTCTGTCTGTCTGTCTGTCTGTCTGTCTGTCTGTCTGTCTGTCTGTCTGTCTGTCTGTCTGTCTGTCTGTCTGTCTGTCTGTCTGTCTGTCTGTCTGTACTTTGTAAGTATAAGTGGTAATTAAAGGTCTCATCTTATCATTTTCCTCTTGTACCTTGCGGTGTCGAGGTGAAGTATAAACAGTGGGATTGTGCCCATTTATGGGCTTCATGTATCGATATTCCCAGGAACTCTGTTATTCCCTGCGTCCATCGTTTACGTGGTCGGCCTCTTCGTCTGCTTCCCTCTGGTCTGTACATCATTGCTTGTTATGGTATACTGTTAGTTGATAACATACTTGCATGGCCAAACCATTTTACTTGCTGCCTTCTAATAAAATCTAGTGCAGCTATAACCCCCACTTTTGTCCTGATTTCTTCTTTCTGATCTTATGTCTTCTTGATACTTTGAGTATTCTTCTCAGGAATCTCATTTCTGTTGTTGTAATTTTTCTTTTATCTTTTTCTGCCATTGTCCAGTTTTGGCATTGGTAACATAGAGTTAGTAGGAAGATTGCGTTGTAAAGTGCTTTCTTAATAGTTATTGATACATGTTTGTTTTTTAGTATTGGTGCCATATGTATTATTTAAAATATATAAAATGTCATTTGTCATTTACTGCAATATCGTACCTTGCAGTGTATGGCAGGGGGGTCTTTGAACCTGAGGGATTAAGGCCGTCTGGCTAGTGCAGTCGCCGCGAACTGTGCAGGTTAGGATTTTCTTTTTGCCCCCGACAGAAAAAAAAATACTACCAGGCGGGTTTCAGACAAAACAGATCAACAATAGATCAGATATGTATCTTACAAAATATAGCCGAGAAAAGTTGGGAATATAAAATAGATCTCCATAACATTTTTGTGGATTTTAAAAAGGCATATGATAGTGTCCATAGGAATAGTCTATGGAATGCTATGCAGGAATTTAGAATACCAACGAAGTTAATCAACATGACCAGACTATGCATGGACGATACTTATAATATAGTAACATATAAAGGCAGACAATCATACCCTTTCCAAATAACACCTGGCTTGAAACAGGGTGATGCACTATTGCCGCTCCTCTTCAATCTGGCGCTAGAGAAAGTTGTAAGGAAGGTAAAGGAGGAATGTGCTATTGGAGGAACATCCAGGCTTCTTGGTTATGCAGATGATATAGATATTATAGGGGAAAATGAACAAAAGACATGGGAAATATTGACTCACTTAAAGGAAAAAGCCCAACAAATGGGGCTGGTTATCAACCAAGATAAGACAGAATATATGTTATTTCAAGAGAAGGATCGGCTAAAAACCATTAAAAGAATGGAAACATACAAATACCTGGGTACAATCTTCAACTGCTCCAACATAATAAGGGAAAAAATACAAGCTAGAATCAACTCTGGAAATAACATATACATGTGCTAAAATCAAATGCACTATCTCGTAACACCAAGATCACAATATACAAAACACTGATTAGACCAGTTGTGCTGTATGGCTCTGAAACCTGGAGTACAACTAAAGGAGACGGAGCCTTGTTACAAACCTTTGAGAACAAAGTCTTAAGACGCATCTTTGAGCCCATTAGAGATACACAAAGTGGAGAGTGGAAAAGAAGAAGCAACAAAGACATTTATGATCTGTTTAAGTCCCCGTTAATCACTGGTATCATGAAGGCTAATAGACTGCAATGGCTGGGGCATATAGAAAGAACGGAAGATAATAGGGAAACAAAACTCGCTTACACTCAGGAAATAAATGACCGTAGACCCCGAGGTAGACCAAGAAGACGGTGGAGAGATAATATACACGCAGACCTACAAGCACTTGGAATCGGCGACTGGCAAGAGAAGGTCAACCAGATAGACGAATGGAGATGGCTTGTATCTGCAGCAAAGAACCTCAATGGCTCGGAATGCTGAAGAAGAAGCAGAAATGTACAGAAATGTATTGTAACACTATAAATTTACGTTACTTTAAAATAATCTGTCATCTCCTTCTGTGTCTTTGAGGCTCGAGCTTTCTGAGCGGCGATGTTCCGTATCTTACGCAGGAGTAAGATCTGTATTGCATTTTCCTCCTCTTGCATTTCAAACCAGTCGATGCACTTTGATAACATTGTTTCTACTTCTGAGTGGCTAGTTGTAGGTTTTCTTCAATAGAGTTACACTAGAAACAATTTCATCATCGTTCTAAATTTCAAAGCCTCCATCCATTTTGTTACATTCCAAACAATCTGTTTCTGTTACTCCTTCTGGAGTAAAGTTTTTCACTGTTTAGTTCTACATTGTTGCACAGTTGCACAATATCGTCAACACTAACAGTCTCAGTTCCTTCAGTTTCGTCAGCAGGTTCAGGCAAGAGTTTATTCCACCCATTCTTTAGGTAAAAGACACTATAAGGTCAGCCCAGGCAGTGGCGACATTGAAAATAGCGTCCTCTATGTTGTATCTCTTCTCAAAAAATGGTTTTTTTTAAACGACGGTGACGGATAACAGAAACAGACGGTTAAACGAGTAACGGTTTCGAAGATGATATATATATATATATATATATATATATATATATGTTATATATATATATATATATATATATATATATATATATATATATATATATATATATATATATATAGAGAGAGAGAGAGAGAGAGAGAGAGAGAGAGATAGAGAGAGAGAGAGAGAGATTGATAGAGTTAGACATGTCAACATGGTAGATATGCTTGCAGATCTACAAACTGATGGGAAAGACATTACACTTATAAAAAACATATATTGGAAACACCAAGCTGCCATAAGGATTGATAATGAAGTGGGACAATATCTACCTATTAAGAGAGGTGTTAGGCAGGGATGTGTAATGTCTCCAGATCTGTTTTCCCTATACAGTGAAAATATTTTCAGAAATGTAGAAGATATAAATGGAATCAGCATTGGAGGACGAAACATCAATAACATTAGATATGCAGATGATACATATTAGTATTGATTGCAGACAATGCCAAAGATCTACAACAATTAGTAGACGCGGTTGTTGTACACAGTGAGCAGCTGGGGTTGGAATTAAATTGTAAAAAGACACAGGTTATGGCCGTCACTAGGAAGAACGAAGTACCACAATGTAATATACAAGTAAATGGGAATATTCTTCAACGAGTGAATCGGTACAATTATCTCGGAACAGTCATAACATCTGATGGGAGATGCCTTGAAGAGATTAGAACAATAATCGTCATGGCGAAAGTAGCCTTTAGCAAGATGAAAAACATTCTGACCAATAAAATGATGTCAATTGAAACGAGAAAATGAGTGTTGAGGGGATACATAGAGCCTGTTCTTTTGTATGGATGTGAAACTTGGACAATGTGCAGTCAAGCTGAAAAACATCTGATGGCTGCAGAAATGTGGTTTCTGAGGAAAATGCCAAGATTACCGTGGACATACAGAAAAACTAATGACCAAGTACTACAGGGGATAAATGAAAATCGTAAATTGACTAGAGAAATTAGACGTAGACAGTCAAAATAATTTTTTGGACATGTTATGAGAAGAAATGGATTGGAGAACTTAGTGACAACTGGCAAGATCGAAGGGAACAGACCAAGAGGAAGACCGAGAGGAAAATACCTGGATGGCTTGGCCACATGGCATGGACGAGACAGGAGCGGGGAGCTGATCCACGACTCTGGTGATCGAGTGAAATGGCGAGTCATGACCGCCCACGCTTTCCGGCATGGCACATTATATATATATATATATATATATATATATATATATATATATATATATATATATATATATATATATATATATATATCGCCAACCAGTTTAAATGTAATTGCAGTTTCGATCTTTGAACATGCTTTTCACGGCATCATTTTAAACATATCATGCAACACATTGCTACCGTAATGCGTTCTACAAATGGTGTAATATGACAAGTTTTAATGGCGTTATTAAAATAACACACTCAATTGAAATGACGTAAACAGCATGTTCTAAGATTGAAATTGCCAATACATCTAAACAGGTGGGCGATTGCTTTGTACACATTTTTTTTTTTGGCGCACTTAGTATCAAATTTGGAATTGTTTGTCAGTTGTCCACCAGCTGTGTAATTTCATTTGTGTTTACTTTTTTTTTTTTTTCCTGTTCTGAAGCAGGAACCCGCTATTGGTCTGTCATGTGGTAAGACCATCACATGATGTATGCCTGAATGCACGAAGGAATATGTGGCCAGTCTTGTCCTCTGTTAGCGGACGACGATCACAGGCGTCGAGTCCTCGTCAGACCTCGCTCATGACGTTATCAGAGTATCCCCTAGATCAATAACAGACTAGAATTGTTTACTTATCTTACTCATTTAGTGTGTTATAAATGCTGATCTAACGGTTTCTTACTATTTCTACAGCATCCTGTTTCAGACACGCAGCAGCATTGTTGATGGAGATACGTACCTTTATGGACAGCCGACATGTCAATGCCAGTCAAAGTTACTTTTCGACATGATTTAATGATTCTCTGCGCAGAACATTACCATTGCTACATTTTGTAATACAAATTGTGCTATTCATTTAAAATCTGCACACTGAACTTTTCACCCTTACTGAAAAAAAAAGAAGCTAGCCTTATAAGAAAGAACAACTGATGTTATGTTTCAGAACGCCATTGAGAAACACACAATGTCTCCCAAGCGTCTATAATGGTGTAGTATTTATTATGACTGTTCAAACTGCACTACTAACACGAATAGATATAATGACCGAAGCAGTATGTACTGTGGACATTGATCGCAAGATTTGATATTCGCTGAATGACTCGTCTCATGTATACTCCATTCTCACCAGAGCCTTTGGCCGACGCTGAAGCCTACCATCGCTTCCTCAGACACAACAAACATATTCTGCTGCAAATCAAAATGTCCATCATATTCTTCATTGGCGGTGTCATCATCGCCGGTTGTGTCGTCTATATCGTCCTTCAGTGTAGAACTAAAGTGCTGAAGCCGATCTTGCGACAAGCCAGCAGTAGGCGGGCGTCTAGTTCAGGATCTCCAGATATGTGTACCCCCACAGACACTTTAGAACATTTACTACCGCCTGATAAAAACAGCTATCCGATGAAGATACGGAAAGACACCGAGTTTTATGTGTGATATTCGGGACCGGTGAATGTGTGACGTACTGTACATGTTAACAAAATGTGCGTTGACGACACGTAGACTAGATGAGTGTTGACGACATGTAGACCAGATGTGTGTTGACGACATGTAGACCAGATGTGTGTTGACGACATCTAAACCAGATGTGTATTGACGACATGTAGACTAGATGTGTGTTGACGATATGTAGACTAGATATTTGTTAACGACATGTAAACCAGATGTGTGTTGACGACATCTAAACCAGATGTGTGTTGACGACATGTAGACCAGATGTGTGTTAACGACATGTAGACTAGATGTGTGTTAACGACATGTAAACCAGATGTGTGTTGACGACATGTAAACCAGATGTGTGTTGACGACATGTAGACTAGATGTGTGTTAACGACATGTAAACCAGATGTGTGTTAACGACATGTAAACCAGATGTGTGTTGACGACATGTAGACTAGATGTGTGTTAACGACATGTAGACTAGATGTGTGTTGACGACATGTAGACCAGATGTGTGTTGACGACATGTAGACCAGATGTGTGTTAACGACATGTAGACTAGATGTGTGTTGACGACATGTAGACCAGATGTGTGTTGACGACATGTAGACCAGATGTGTGTTAACGACATGTAGACCAGATGTGTGTTGACGACATGTAGACTAGATGTGTATTGACGACATGTAAACCAGATGTGTGTTGACGACATGTAAATCAGATGTGTATTGACGACATGTAAATCAGATGTGTGTTAGCGACATGTAAACCAGATGTGTGTTGACGACATGTAAACCAGATGTGTGTTGACGACATGTAAATCAGATGTGTGTTGACGACATGTAGACTAGATGTGTATTGACGACATGTAAACCAGATGTGTGTTGACGACATGTAAATCAGATGTGTGTTGACGACATGTAAATCAGATGTGTATTGACGACATGTAGACCAGATGTGTGTTAACGACATGTAGACTAGATGTGTGTTGACGACATGTAGACTAGATGTGTGTTGAGACATGTAGACTAATTGTATGTTGACGACTTTGAGCTCTGTAAACACGCCAGACACCGTAGTTCTCATTGTCATACTCGTAACCACTGTCTCCATAGACCCCGTGAACTGCCTTGCTTACTCAAGAAAACGAAAGTTTGTTGGGAAGGTCCCGAGACTTGCGAGTCATGCTTTCAAATAAAAGGAAGATGTTGGGAAACGTAGCAAGAAAAAGAAACGTGGGGTGCGAAGAAGATTATGAAAATGAAGACAGTATGGAGAGAAAACTAAAATCAGAAGCGGATATTAGGAAAAACTACAGAACCGGAACAGGTGAAGACTATGCATGGCCTAATAGAAAAGTTATTTCAACCAACACAACAGCCTTGCCCATGAAAATAAGTTCGACAAGAAAGATATAGAGTGAAAAGGTAGAATCCAGTATTAATGTACAAAGACAGTTTTTGTTGTCTGATACGCCTTTTAATATCCATATTTTGTTTGTTGTAATTTGCTTTCCGGCTCCAGTAATTCTTAAAATGTCTATTTATGTGTTAATAATACTCTTTTTGTAATCACTCGTGAACACTTTAACACAGGAGTTTCAGCGCCAGAGTTTCAGCATCAGGGTCCCAACATTTATGTTTGTTTTCAACAGCAGCAACAATTAATATGACATTAAAACGAGTCCACATCTGTTATGAATAAAACAAGCAACAAACGGCGGGAACTGGAAATTAATTGGATACAAAAAGAGGTGCGGACAGAAAGAAAACTTTCACAATCACTTTAAAAAAACCCAAAGAGACTTGATAGCAGACGTGAAATTGTTATGTTGATGATTTATGATGAAGAATGGACGATAACTGAATTAACTGCTTCGGGACAAGCCCATAAGCACTAGGTCGGATGTCAGTCGCGGCGATCGGGCAAACTTTGAGCTATAGCCTACAATGGGTGACGTGATTTTCTAGTGTGATAATTTGGTCGCGTCTAGCGTGAGCCCCGTGGTTAAGTGGTTCACAAGCCAGTGATCTGGAGTTCGCTCCCGTGTCCAGTCAGGGATATGCACTACTGACGAGCTCAAACGAGAGCGAAACTCGAGTCTAGTGCTTCCAGTCTGACGTGGACAAGGCCCAAGGTTCGTACTGGGATACGTTGCCAGTAATAGGTTGTGCTCAATCTTCAAACCTAAAATCCCGAAACAACCAAATAAGCCACTAGATCTCTATCAAGGGAAAGATATGCATGCCGATTGGCTTATGGGTAGCAGGCGAGCTGCACGTCGTAATCGTCCTAGATCTCCGCGATGGTAAAAATGATTTTAAAAAATACGGAATGTTAATTTATAAAGGTAAAACTGAACAGTTTTGTACCTCAGCAAAAAGTTGGATCATTTGTGACATGTTAATATGGTTATGTTGTGTATAAAATGATGCATTATATCAAATCTAATGGGTATTCTGAGTGCAATGGTTCAATAATTGTTCTTTTCATGTGTCCCCGTCTGGTCAAGAAGAGCTTCCGTTGTGTAAGTTGACGTAAAATATGGGGCCCATTGCCTCTGCCATTTCCGTAACTCTTCGCTTGCGGAATCTGCTTCTTGATTTTCCGTTTTAGCTGCATCTAAATTTCAGTGCTGTTTGCGCCGCATCCAAATCTCAATGCTGCTTGCAGTATGCGGCTTGGAGGTAGTCTTGTAACATGATAGAACCAGTTAATTTAACATCTGTCCATACAGTTCATCGCAAGCACAGTGCCCACTTGTTTTCAGATCTCAAACTTCTGACCCCGTCTCTTCTTGTCACATTAAGCATTCTTCGCACTAATTTCACTTCTACTGTTACAGGTCTTCCTTCATCGCTTGCTGTTATTGCCCAGTTCTGCCACTGCCCGCGTTATGTGGACCATTGACATGGTCTGCTTTGTGTCATCTGTGCGTGATTCCTCAAATCTTATGAATACAAGTTTCCCACCTGGGTACGATCGTTAGCTTACTATAACTATTGCTTTTCAACATATGGATCTATTTTTATGTCTAGTCTTGCAATTGTAATGATCTCTGTAGTTTTCTGCATTTATTTTAGTGTTGTGGCGTGTGCACACGTTGTAAGATAGTTTAAATATCTCTACACTATTTTGATTACAATCAGCATTGATTGCCTGGTCGTCAGCAAAGAAGAGGTCACTGTGATAGAATCTTCACCTGCTTGTGCTGTCTTGCTTATATTGTCGATATTTAATCAACAACAGGGGAGATATAGATGATACAGCAACAGAGGAGTCTGGATGTTTATTATAAACAAAATGAGTTGGTTGTAGATTTCTAGAAGTCTGGATGTTTATTATAAAAATGATGTGTTGGTTGTAGATTTCCAGATTTCTAGAAGTCTGGATGTTTACTATAAACATGATGTGTTGGTTGTAGATTTCTAGAAGTCTGGATGTTTATTATAAACACGATGTGTTGATTGTAGATTTCTAGGTGCCTGGGTGATTATTTTGAACAAGATATGTTGATATTAGATGTTTAGATGTCTGTTTCCTTTTTGGGGTTATAAACAAGATGTGTTGGATGTAAATCTCTAGGAGCCTGGGTGTTTACTAGAAACAGCTATGTTAGCTAGAGGTTTCTAGGATATTTATTTTCAGAATTCATTTGTTTCGTGGTTTGCATTCCTCGGTTATTATCAGATTATCCTTATTTTTAACCTTACTTATGGAATAATAGTGGATATACACTCACTTTGAAATATGTCTCAATGTTTTCGTTTAATACGGTGCTTACAGTTAAAACAAAGTTTCATATTTCTTCCTCCTGTTAATTTTAACTATTGCGATTCTCGGGATTAATTTCAAGTATATTCGTAGCAATACTTGATTCCATAATCAATCCTTCGCCTTGCTTTACTATCTCGATGCCGTTTACTTTAGAGTGGATACATGTGTAGATCTGGTGCATTTGTTTGTATTCTCTTCCTTTATTTCTAGTGTTTGGTATCTTTATATGGAAGCAGGTGTGAGAGCAGCCGACATATTGTTATTGGTTGTGGTCTGCACTCTGCGGCGATAGGCAGATGATCTCATCAGTTGAGACAATGGCTATGGCCACCGACTAGTACAGTCACTGCCCAGAAGGAAAGCAATGGCAAACTACCTTCTGCAAAACTAGCCAAGAAACCTTAACAACCATGAATGAAAAGAACAAATGCATCCACACTTCAAGAATTGAATGTTGAAGAAGGTTGGCTATTAAAGTCGATAAAACAAAGAAAGTTGAAATATTTTGGTCACTTAAAACGTCACGAAAGTTTGGAGAGAACAAAAATGAAGGGGTATATGCCTGGAAAGAGAGGAAGAGGAAGGCCAAAGAGAAGATGAGTGCAGGATGTGGCGGATGATCTCTAGATGGTGGTATCGGACGCGGGCCATCTTCCTTATGATCGAGAGGTGTTCCGGAAGGTTGGTATGGGAGCGAGGTTCTGCAAAGGACATGCTACTGAATGAATGAATGAATGAGTTATCTTCATGATCTCGATCACATATCTCATACATTCGTTTAGTGACCACAGCGAGCTTATTGCCAAATCTAATGTTAGTTATTTCCATGATCTCGATCACATATCTGATACATGTGTTTAGTGATCTTAACAAGCTTATTGCCAACTCTGCAAATGTTACAGTGCCGCTTCTCAAAATTGCTTTCGTTTTCTCGAGTCCTATAACGTTTCCAGACAGCAGGATTAAGAACCAGATAGATTACATCCTGATAAGCAAAAGGTTTCGAAATTCATTAACAGTTGTAAAAACAGTTCCAAATGCAGACTGTTACAGTGATCACAGATTAATTACTGGCACATTGAGGGTAAAGTTAAAGAAAGTCAAGTATACAGCAGGAAACCCTAAATATGACTTGTGCAAATTGAAAACTGACAAAGAAATACAAGATAATTTTAACATAGAAGTAAAGAACAAATTTGATTTATTGTCTGATCTAGAGATCCTATTTCAAGATGTAGATGATCAATGGGAAATGCTGAAGAATTCAATCAGTTGTGCAGCAGAAAAAACTATTCCAAAAGTAAAGAAAGTGGGCCGTAAGACATGGATGACTGAAGAAATTTTACAACTAATGGAAACAAGAAGACAGAACAAAAATAATCCTGCCAAATATGAAGAAATTCACAGAAAAGTCAGAACCTTATGTAAGGAGGCTAAAGAAACATGGCTTGAGAAAAATTGCAGAGAAATTGAAAAACAACACAACAGTAAAAATGCGAAACTAATGCACAAAAGAATTCAGGAGATTACTAATCAAAGAACACGTACATCAGCAGGCTGCCTAAAGACAAAAGATGGAAGAGTCATAATAGAAAAAGATCAGATTTTACATGTATGGTCAGATTACGTGAAAAACCTTTATGACGATAACAGAGACGAACAATATATTGTTCAAAATAACAATGAAGGGCCAGCAATTTTGAAGATGGAGGTTCAGAATGCTCTTAATCATATGAAATCTGGCAAGACCCCCGGTCCAGACAGCGTCACAACAGAAATGATTAATGCTTTAGAAGAATATGGAATAGATAAAGTTACCAGTCTGCTTAATACAATATATGATACTGGAAATATACCTCATGAGTTATGTAATTCTGTATTTATTGCAATCCCAAAGAAATCAGGAGCCTTGGAATGTGATCAACATCGAACAATTAGTATAATGAGTCACATCACGAAGATTTTGCTAAGAGTTATCATGCAAAGAGTTAGGAGGAAAATACAACCTGAAATAGGAGAAGAACAATGTGGGTTTGTAGTAGGCAAGGGTACAGTAAATGCTGTGTATATACTGAGAACCGTAATCGAACGTTCTATAGAAGTAAACAAAGATCTACACCTTTGCTTTATTGACTACACAAAGGCTTTTGATAAAGTGAGACATGTCAACATGATAAGGATGCTTGAAGATCTACAAATTGATGGGAAAGACCTTAGACTTGTAAAAAACATATATTGGAAACAACAAGCTGCCATAAGAGTTGATAATGAAGTAAGCCAATATCAGCCTATTAAGAGAGGTGTGAGACAGGGATGTGTAATGTCTCCAGATCTGTTTTCCCTGTACAGTGAAAATATTTTCAGAAATATTGAAAATATGGAAAGAATCAACATTGGGGGACGATGCATCAATAACATTAGATATGCAGATGATACAGTCTTGATTGCAGACAATGAACAAGGACCTGCAAAATTTAGTAGATGCGGTTGTTACACACAGTGACCAACAAGGGTTAGAATTAAATTGTAAAAAGACACAGATTATGGTCGTCACTAGGAAGAACGAAATACCACAGTGTAATACACAAGTAAATGGGAATATTCTTCAACAAGTGAATAGGTACAATTGTCTCGGAACAGTAATAACATCTGATGGGAGATGCCTTGAAGAGATTAGAACAAGAATCGCCATGGCAAAAGTAGCCTTTAGCAAGATGAAAAACATACTGACCAATAAAAAGATGTCAATTGAAACGAGAAAAAGAGTGTTGAGATGCTACATAGAACCTGTACTTTTATATGGATGTGAAGCTTGGACAATGAGCAGCCAGGCTGAAAAACATCTGATGGCTGTAGAAATGTGGTTTCTGAGGAAAATTCAAAGAATACCATGGACAGCCAGAAAGACCAATGAAGAAGTCCTTCAAGAAACAAATGAAGATCGTAAACTGATCAGAGACATTAGACGTAGACAGTCACAATATTTTGGGCATGTTATGAGAAGAAATGATTTGGAGAACTTGGTGACAACTGGTAAGATCGAGGGGAACAGACCAAGAGGAAGACCTAGAAACAAGTATCTGGATGGCTTGGCCTTGTGGCATGGTCGAGACAGAAACACGGAACTGATCCACGACTCTGTTGATCGAGTGAGATGGCAGAACATGACCGCCCACGTTTACCGGCATGGCACATGATGGATGGATGGATAACGTTTCCAGGTGTGTATCCTTATATAGCAGCCCTGTTAAGTTTCTTTCCATTTCTCTGAGCAACAATAAACCTTGCGGGAAGACATTTAGAGTTCGACTGCGGTCTACGCCTCTTCCGGCAACTTCTACTATCTATTTTTGGCAGCAGCAACAGCTATCGAGAAAACGGATCCAGAGAGCTAAACAGCAAATTAGACACGCGCGCGTGCGCGCGCACACACACACACACAAACAAATTTTTTTAAAATAGCCCTGAAGCAGTTTCCGTCTATGGGTCTATGAGGGTGAAAGCGCCGACACATTTGGTACACCAGAAGACACGGAGGAATAAGTGGCCAGACTTTCCCTCACATTAGCAGACGACGAGCCCAGGCGTCGAAGCCGCGTCGACAGTGCTTCATGACATTATCAGCGCGGTTCGCTATCAACTTTGCTAAATATGTGTGTGTGTGTGTGCGCGCGCGCGCGCGCGTGTGTGTTTGTGTGTGTGTGTGTAAATTATTCAGAGAGGTGTACCAGGGAAGTGGAAAAGAGAAAGACCACGTCGCCACGTCGCAGATGGATCCAAGAGAAGTTCGAAAAGACTGCTGTAGGGAAAAGTTCTGCACACACACATATATCAACAATGACGAAATTGAAAACACCACAAACTTTGAATACCGAAACTACATAATTAGTAATATAGGAATCTGTTCAAAAGGTGTTAACGGGGGACTAACAGTAATAATGCAGAGGATAAACAGCAGTAAACGTCTGTTGTCTTCTTATTCTGCCCTTGATCCGCCATTGGGGCATAGCCCTCAACCAAATCAGGCGACACAGTCCTATCTCTTGCTATTTTCGTCAGCTCTCTCCTTGTCCTCCTAGCATGTATCTCTGTCTGCAATTCTCTTCTCCGTGTGGTTTTATGTCTCCCGCTATTTCGTTTGTCTTAGAGGTTCCAGACAAAAGAGTGTGTAGGTATATTGTCCTCAGGTTTTCTCTGTGTGTGTTCTATCCAGCGACATCGTCTTTGTCTCACCTCTTGATGAACTAGGATTTGTTTAGTTCCCTTCATGAAGTCTACATTGTTGATTCTGTCTTACTATTTTATTCCCTATATTATCCGCAGGAACCAGATTGTGAATGTTTGTAGTTTATATGATTTTGTTATCTCTTATATTTAGTTGTTCTCCGTGTTTCTGACCAACATTGTAGTACCGATTTAACATTGGAGTTAAATGTTCTAAGTTTAGTGCTAAGTTTAACTTACTTTGACTTTCACAAATATCCTAGTGCAATGAATGTACATATTGTCATTTGTTGTCTTTCTGATATCTCTGTTTGTTCCCCCATCTGTGTCTACATTGCTTCTCAAAATACGTGTATGCTTCCATCTCTTGAAGTAAGATTTCACCAAGGGAGATTGGGTATTTATTTGATTTGCGTAATTTCATTATCTTTTTTATTTCCTCTATGAATTTTTAGACCTCTCATCAAGTGTATATTAATTCTCTTGCATTTGATTACGCATGTGTAACAGGAGTGGAATTTCGTCGGCAAAGAACAAACAGTGAAGTTGCTCTGTTGGAGTCCAGAGAATTCCATGTCTATAGTTGTTGTTGTCATTATAACCCAATCAATAATCACTAAAAACAATGATGGTGACAAAATGCATCTCTGTTATCCTCCTGTTTTTATTTCAAACGTATCTCTCAGTTTTCCCCAACGAAGAACTCTACACTTCATATCTTCATAAGTGGAGAAAATTGAAATTTGGCACATGTATAGCTCATTCAATTTGTAATGGACATATGAATTATGAATTTCCCTCCTCAACTGGTTTTCCCGATATGGTGCATGGCACAACACACCCTATTGACCATATCTGCACATCCAACGGTTTGTCAGAACAATGGAGAAATGCTTGCTTGCTTGCTTGTGTTCGCTGGTTGTGAACTCCAGCGTGAAGTCCTGTATGTCGGATGAATACATCCTGTTGTCCAACATCAATGTGATGTCATACCGGACCTGAGGTTTGCGTGAGTATCCGTTGTCCCATGTCTGGCTTATTGGTGTGCAGACTGGTGGTTCCTCGCCATGCAGGCAGATACTCTCCGACTTCGGAGGAAGTGAAGAAATCAGACGCCAGGACTGTGATAAAATTCTTGATGTTACAGGGGAAAAAACCTACAGAAATACACAAGTAGATGGAGCCAGTGTTTGAGGAAGTTTGTCCTTCGTATTTTTTTAAATGTTGCATATCTCTTACAGGACGTTGCCGTCAACACCAGCATTTTCAACTACTGTTGATGTATTAGGCAAGAGCTCAGTAGTTTCCATTGCTTTCTGAGCGACCGGCTCATATACCCCGTAAGTTACCGACGCGGCAAGAACCGCTACCAATTCTCGCGCATATCATGTCACTCACGACAATATACGGGATTACGGAGAAAGACGCTATCGCCTAGGCCAAGGAGACCAGATGCTTCTGTAAAAAATTGGTGTTTGCAGTTTAAGTGTGGCCGTTCTCAAGTTGCTGATCTGCCAAGATCAGGACGACTGTCCTTAGAGTGCAATGATGCAAATGCTGCAAAAGTGATGAAAATCATAGACCAGAATTGGAAAATGACAATTGCAGAGATATCGGGTTCAGCAAAACTAAGTAAGAGTACAGTTTTTAGAATTTTACACAACAGATTGAACATGAGAAAAGTGTGTGCCCGTTGGGTCCCGTGCCTGCTGACATGTGAACAGAAACAAACACGGGTTGATTGCTGTGGTCAGTTGCTCAACATGTGGCGGTCGAAAAACATGTTGACGACCATGGTGACGGTAGATGAGACTTAGAATCCAATATTACCAGCATGCAGTGGAAAACCCCGGGCTCTCCAACACATGTCAAGCCAAGAGCACAAAAATTTGCAAGAAAAGTGATGCTGACTGTTTTTTTTTGGCACGTCAAAGGTGTCATATTGAAAGATTACATGCTTCATGGCAACACGGTTAATGGGCAGTACTATGCAGATCTCCTTATTAAACTAAGAAAGGCTGTGACCAGAACACGAGGGATAGCGCGTACGCAAATTCTGCCTTTGCTCCAATAAAGCACGGTTTGTGCTGCAAACTGCCAACAATTTGAATATTGAAATTCTTCCACACCCACCATATTTTCCAGATTTGGCTCCATCAGACTTGTTTTCTTTTCTCAAATCTTAAAAAAACAGCTGAAAAGAAATCGTTTTGACAGTGACGAAGATGTCGTACTGGCTTGTGATAACTGGTTTAGTTCAAAAAATAGGTTGTTTTATTATGAAGGTCTTTTCAAGGTCACGCAGAGATGGCAGAAATGCATAAATTCAGGTGGTGGCTACATTGAGAGGGAATAAGCACTGTGCCAAATTTCACCCCCCCCCCAGGGGCTGCGTGATCTCGAGGTATGGTGTCCGCCTCGAGTGCTGGAGGTCCCGGGTTCAAGTCCCGGTGATGCCGGGATTTTTCTCTCGTGGACTTCTAGTAATAAATATCCCTGGTCTCTGGGTAGTGAGATCGGACGCCCGTGTGTACTGTTGCGCACGTAAAATATCCCTTGGCAGTTGGAAATCGAAAAAGAGTAGCCTAACGGCGCTGCCCGGGCAAAATTTCGAGTTAAAAATCTACCCAAAGTATTTCAGGATCCTCGGCGGTGTTACGGAGTTCGTGCACTGAGCTGAGTTTCTCCAGACTCCGGTTTGAGTTAGGAGGAGAACGGAGCACTTATGGGTTACACCCGTGTGCCGTGATGTTGATCCATCGACTAAACTAAACTAAACTCAACTCATTTTCTCCCCCTACTCCTTCATGGTCAGGCTAAAGACTTATGAGAAGCCCCTTGTATAGTGACTTTATTTAGTTATAGCGCGTCCCCAGGTTCATCTCGAGGTCAGGTCCCGTAACTGGAATGAGTACACTTAAACCATTTAACGAGGATCTAATACGTGGCGCTATTAAGGCCCCGTAATTGGAATGAGTGTTGTTCTCCGTGGCGAAGGTGTTACAGACACGGTTCGTAATCCCGTTTACCCGCGTTCGAAACACAACCGATTTGGAAGCAGACCACTAGGTCAATTTGTAAAAGTTAGCCTCTGTAAATTTGAACCCTTGACGACTGGGCCGGCAGACAATCGTGCTAGTCGATGCGCTGGCGTGGTTATTTTTGCGTTGGTATCGGCGCCGGTCGTTCAGAAAGCAATGACAAACTACTGAATGTAAACTTGCCAAGAGATCACATCGGCAGAAATGCTGGCGTTGACTGCGATGTCCTGTAAAAAGGATCTGAAAAAAAAATGGAATGAGTACATCTCGGCGACATAGCCGATCAATGATCAATTTATCTTTAGTCCCTGTTTGTGCGGGAGAAGAAAAAAAAAAACGGGTTAAGTAGATAAGGAACCCATGACCGGTCTAACAAACCGGTAGAAAATTTACTTGAACCTATAACAATTATGCTCATGAATCACGGAGGTAACTGGAGTAAGGCGCTAGTCACAGGCGCTGGAACTTCAATGACCCCTTCCCAAATCGTCGAACATAATAAATGGAAGGCAACAACAACAACAACAACAACAACAACAACAACAACAACAACAACATTAAGTTAATGATTTCCTGTGGGATCCCATAGTGGTGCATCAGACTATAATGGGATTCGCTATCAGTGAGGCTATGGTACAACATCCCAGTGTTGGTGGACTGACAATAGCAATGCAACAGTTGAACAGCAGTAACAGCACATGGTACAACACCAACAAATACAATTAAAACTGTTTAGAACGTGCATCTTTCCTTTGTCAACATACGAATATGAATCATCAACCATTTCGTCAAACAAGGAAATCGGGTCTTTTCATCTTATAGCTTACACATGCATGATTCGCTATCAGTGAGGCTATGGTACAACATCCCAGTGTTGGTGGACTGACAATAGCAATGCAACAGTTGAACAGCAGTAACAGCACATGGTACAACACCAACAAATACAATTAAAACTGTTTAGAACGTGCATCTTTCCTTTGTCAACATACGAATATGAATCATCAACCATTTCGTCAAACAAGGAAATCGGGTCTTTTCATCTTATAGCTTACACATGCATTCTTAAAATACTCTAATCAAGAAGAACAGCATTGAAGACATCCTGGGCACGACTTAACACGAGGAAAAGGAACTGAGGAAAGATGGAGAGTCTATCCGATCGGCCTTGATGAGATTGACATTCTGCAATGCTCTGCAACACACATACACACACACACACCGCACACACAGACACACAGACACACACACACACACACACATCGAATAAATCTGTCAAAACCATTGACTACCTGGCTAACGTGACGAGTGGGCAGGCAAGCCGGCAAGAACTTGGAGAGCTGATTGTATCCGGTTTACTAGTGCATTTTCCCCACGTTTAGACTCGTGGGATCCGGTCTCGTTTCTCGTCTACTGAGTTTAGTGCTTGATGCTACAATGTGAGATGTGAATTTCTTTCAGACTGGTAGCCCACTTTCACAGTGAAATGCAGATCTCGATGACTGCCTTATACGATAATGCATGTCATCAGGAGTTTACATTGGACAACGATGAGCATTTCGTGTAGTTTCCCTGGGTACACGAACGTAACAATTATGGGGCGTTTCGTTTCTGTGAAGTTGGAGACGCACTACTACTACTGCTCTTCCTCCTCCTCCTCCTCCTCCTCCCTCTACTACTACTACTACTACTACTACTACTACTACTACTACTACTACTACTACTACTACTACTACTACTACTGCTGCTGCTTCTACTGTTGCTACTGCTACTACTACTACTACTACGCCTACTACTACTACTACTACTACTACTACTACTACTACTACTGCGCTACTACTACTACTACTACTACTACTACTACTACTACTACTACTACTACTACTACTACTACTACTACTACTACTACTGCTGCTACTACTACTACTACTACTAAGCAGCGGCTGCAGCAGGATATAACAATATGAACTGGAAACAAATAGGTATATTAAGCTCCTGCGAGAAGAAACGTACTAAACATCAACACATTGCACATACCTTACAAGGAAACCCATCTCGTATCCCGAAATACAGGTGAAAATCCGAAATCAGAAGCACTCAATAAATATAAAAATGAATAATATAATAAAATAAAAAACACACAAACGCGTACAATACGACACACAGAACGACGTTTCGATTCTCAGAATCTTTGTCAAGTACAAGACAACAATGATAGATACGACAACGAAATATAAAAAAAGCACAACACTAAAAAACACAACCTCTATGTATCCATGTGAGAGCAGAAAAGACGGATTTGCCAGGTGAGAAGGCACTCTTGGCTGCAGATTTTAAATATAGTTGCCAGATAGGATTGAAAAAAAGAAAAAAAAATTGCGAACAGTCTGATATGAAAATATAGGTGTGTGGAGACAGTGGTATTTATATGGGGGGGGGGGGGGACATCATAGTAATGGACAGTGTAAACAGTTGGAGAAGGTGGCACAGTTATACAGTGGCGTCCACAACAGTATTAATACCTGCTGGATGGACGCATTCCAGATTGTTGATTAGTTGGCATTCAATTTTTAACCTAACGGAGCTATTTGAGTAGCAGGTTTTCAATGCGGTGACACATACATCGTCGACTCCATTATGGTTGGAGGAATTGAAATGGTTGGGGACAGGTTTGTCAGCGCCCTGATTGATGTCTCTGAGGTGTTCTCTAAAACGGTCCGCAAGACGTCTGCCAGTTTGGCCAATGTATTTCATGTCACATCGTTTGCAGATGATGACATATATCAGATTGCGGGATGTACAAGTGAAAGAATCTTTCAAGGAGAAGGTGCCTAGGGGAAATGTGATCTCCGGTGTCTGAACAACGTATGGGCATGTCAGGCAGTTCTTACGATGGCATTCGAAAGTGCCCACAGATGAACTAACGGTGGGGAGGCGACTATGCACAAGGTGGTCTCTGAGGCTCTGGTTACGGCGGAAAATTACCCTAGGGCCATCGGAGAATACCTCACGAGTGGTTGGATCGGATTCCAAGATGGACCAGTGTCTCAGGAAAATGTGCTTGATGGCATAGGCATGTGGATGGAAGGTGAGGATAAGCTTGGGTGCATTGTTGGGAGGTCGCGTTTGTTTGACGAGGGACATTTCCCGCGAGACTTGGGTTATGCGACAGAAAGCTGTGGACAAGACGTCCTCTGGGTAGGACCGTTTGCGGAAAAAGTCAAGCATTTCATGGGCTCTCTCGAGGAAGTCATTATCATCCTGACAGATACGACGAAGGCGGAGTAGCTGGGAATATGGGATGGAATCTTTGCAGCTTTTGGGGTGGGATGAGCTGTACAGGAGGAAACCGTGAGCATCAGTAGGTTTGTAGTACACAGAGGTCGTGAGTCCTGTAGGGTTTAATTTAATAGTGATGTCAAGGAAATTGACAGAGGTGGTGGAAATTTCTGTGGTGAATTTGATCGATGGATGGAAGTCATTGACATAATTGATGAAGCGGTTCAGTTCCGCCTCTGCCTTGTCGGTGAGACCTATGCCGTCATCGATGTAGCGTCGGTAAAAAGAAGGGAGAAGACCATCATAGCTGAGTTCAATCTGGTGTTCCAGATGTTCCATAAATAAACATGCGTAGCTGGGTCCCATTTTCGTGCCCATGGCGACACCGCTGATTTGTTCAAAGTAGTGGCCATTGAATTCAAAGGAATTGTTGGTGAGGACCAATTCAGCGAGTCTCACAAGTGGGCGAGTAGGGATGGCTTGATCTGTGCGTTGATCCAGAAAGAACTGTAGCGCCCTGAGGCCATCTGCGTGAGGAATGGAGGTATAGTGGGAACATACATCCATTAGGAATAGTCTGTATGTGTTCCCAGGAGTCAGTTGGACGGAGTTGAATGAGAGTAACGCATGCGTTGTATCTTTGATGTATGACGGGAGATTCGCAACTAGAGGTTGGAAAATCCTGTCAAGAAACGCTGAGATCAGTTCAGTTGGGCATGAGCAGGCAGAAACTATCGGACGTCCAGGATGTTTTAGTTTGTGTATTTTGGGCAGCATGTAGAGGGTGGGTTTGCCCAAGTCAGAGTCATGGATGTGAAGTGAAGAGGCACTGGGTGGTAAGGCATCCTCACGTATGAGCTGTTTGATGGTGTTTTGAATCTTCCGGTTATAGGAGAGAGTGGGGTCTTCGGCGCAGGGGGAATAATTGTCAGGTTTATTTAGTTGGGACATGACTTCCTCGACATATAGATCTTTCCGCCAAACAACCACCGCACCATCTTTATCCGCCGGTTTGATGACTATGTCCTGTCTGCGCTGTAGTTGGGATAGGGCACGCCATTCTTGAGGGGATAGGGTGGAGCGTTTCAAGCGAGGGAAAGAAAGTTGCTTAATCTCGTGGAGTTTGTTAGCTATGTAGAGGTCAAGTTGACCGTTAGAAGCTCCGGAAGGTGGGGTCCATGTGGAACGGGATTTGGTTGAAGATGGAAAACTGTCAGGAGGTTGTGGGGTAGGACTGTGAAAGATGCTGATGTTGACAGCGATGTCCTGTAAAAGATATGCAAATATTTTCAAAATACTGTAAACATTATAAATGGTTGTTCGGTTAAGTTGCTATATATGAGACTCCCAAACCACACCTTGTGAAACTCAAAGTGCATTGTATAGGATGTATTTTTTAATGAGTGTGCAGTGTTTGGAAATATTGCCAGTCCAAGTTTTGCATTTACCTATTATATTGCATAAACTTTACAGAGGATGAATATAAAACTTGGACAAGCAATATTTTCAAACACTGCAAAGTCATTAAAACTACACCCTATATAAATATTATATGTACATAGAGATTTCCATTCTATCGTCAACTTCAAGTGTACTGTTGGAAGTCAGCATGGCCGAATGGATAAGAGCGGTTGCTCTTAGATTTCCGGTGTGCTGATGACCAGGCGGCGGGTTCCACACCTACACCGGTCAGTTGGACTAACATGTTGATTCTTGTTCTTTACTTGGGGACGTAAATTACAAGTACCTAAGAAGTCGGAGTGGGTTCGCCTGTTAGCGAGGTACACTGGTAATAGGAAAAGCTAATACCCACGCAAAACGCTGTCCAGTGCACTAGAAGTAGTAGGGCATGAATGGACTACACGTGAGACTACACAAGCGAGTGAACGCAACAACAACAAAAAAGTTTACTGTTGTCTGTTCTCTAGTTCAAGGGTGCAGTCACTTGTGAAGCAACCAGGACTGCAAGAGCTGTGAAGAAAAGGCTGGACAGAAAAACCACTGCAATCGATCCTCCTCCTGGAAAGTCACGCATTCTTTGCCCACATTGTCAAAGAACATTTCGAGCCAAAATAGGCCTTATCAGCCATCTTATAATTCACGGCTCCATACTTTCAACCCCACTGGATGAAATGAATGGTCATCATCATTCTTGATGGACAAACATCAGTTCAGTATATATAGCACACGGTTGAACATAAAGAAACTCTCCAGAGCATGTCCATTTTAGATGCACCTGGATTGGAGATTCCAAATATCAACGGGTGGGCACTTGAAATGGAAACGCGCGTGATTCTGAAGTAGGCAGCATGCGCAGATAGGTGGCACTCCTGGCTTACATAGTCTCTGTTACAGAATAAACATATTGGATATTGTCTAGTTGACAGGTGTTTGCTGCGAATAAAAGTGGGAGTAGGGGGAGGAGGAGGAGGAGAAGGAGGAGGAGGAGAGAAGAAGAAGACAACGAAGAAGAAGAAGAAGAAGAAGAAGAAGAAGAAGAAGAAGAAGAAGAAGAAGAAGAAGAAGAAGAAGAAGAAGAAGAAGAAGAAGAAGAAGAAGAAGAAGTAGAAGAAGAAGAAGAAGAAGAAGAAGAAGAAGAAGAAGAAGAAGAAGAAGAAGAAGAAGAAGAAGAAGAAGAAGAAGAAGAAGAAGAAGAAGAAGAAGAAGAAGAAGAAGATCAAGAAGAAACAGGATCAACAGAAGAAGAAGACACGGAGCGAATAATAACAGTAATAATAATAATAATAATAATAATAATAATAATAATAATAATAATAATAATAATAATAATAATATAACCAGAGCACGCGAAAATTGATCCTCTGGCCATGTGATGATATAGAGAAGATTGAGAATCTAACTTATTGGAAACCTACTCTGGGTACTGACCCCAGCCACTGTGTTTGCGTGCAAGTGAAATAGCCACTAAACGACCACGACTGTATGTATGCTCAGGGAAATACCGTTTTTTTTTTCTATTTTAAAAGAACATTGAAATCTGATAAAGCTGTACATTAACTTTCTCCGGCAAACACCACGCCCTGATATATTTTATTATATCCTTTATTTGAAAACCATTATTTTCTAGTCAGGATTTCCCAGTCGCGCTCTTGAAAACCAGTGAAAAATTTAAATTGCCTATTACTTCAATATCTTGCACTCTGTTAGATCAGGTTCCAACTTTCTTGGTGACATATTTCAATGATGTGTTTCTATTTGCTCTCATTCACTGTGCGATCTCAGAAAGCTTCCATTGCCGTTTTAAAGTAAGCTCTGCTCCCTATTTTGCTTTCGTCCTATAGTCGGAGCAATCTAAAAGCAACGCCAGCACTCTCCCTCCTTCGCTATCAATCCCTTAAGTGCAAAAACTCATGTCGCGAGTGCGCAAGCCCGAAAGAATTGGTAGGAAAATTGTCAGTGCTGATGAGTTCTGTTATTGACTTAAGTGTGTAACTTGAGTCTACAAATACACATGAATGCCAGCGATTTGTTATGGCTTACTGTAACACATATTATATCATTTTATGTGTGATAAGTGCTTTTCGGTCGACAGAGCTTCGATGTGTCTGGTTTTTACAGAAATACGAAAGTTATTATCATAACGTATTTACCAGAAGAGGCTGCTATGTAAATGGCTATGAACAGCATTCGTGCCCGTGCGACTGGGCAGAACAGGCTGTTAATGGATGCCAGGAAAGTGTAAAAATATGAAATGTGGTTTTTATCTGTTTCTCTTAATGTGCAAAAATGGTCGTTATTGCTGCATTTAGTCTACATCGTTCGGAAAATATGGCCACATGGGGCGCATTGAAGCGATAACAGAGACCGAAATCTGAAACTGGTAATTCGGTGTATTGTTCACTAATGAGCACTTATTCCTACCAGAAGATGGAGCATAACATTGAGGCTGTTGAAATATGGGTGGTCAGAAAGCAGTGGCCAGTTTCTTAGAATGAAATAAATAAGTCAAAGACAAGTAAGGAAGTTACTGAACAACTTAGTATCAAAAGGGCGTTGTTGTAGCAGAAGTACAAATGGGAATGACAAGACAGTTAGATAATATCAAACGACATGGACAAGTCAAGGAAAAATGTTCGTAATCTAACTGATTACATACTTGTAATAAATCGATTCTGAAACAGTTTACTGTCAGTGAAAACAAGATCAGGAGCAGACTGCAACAGTGATCATGCGCCAGTAATTGGAAAAATTAGAATAAATCTGAAGAAATTAAAGAGGGCTCAAGGAAACATCAAGCAAGATTAGGCAGTACTTGAATCACATCAGGAAATGATGGATAGATACGCCATTACTGTACAGAATAGGTGCAATGCTATATACAAATTTAGGCAGTACACATGAACAATAACAAATGCTAAAGGGATCAATACAACAGACACCAAAGAAAATAAAACAAAATATAAAGAAGACTACGGGGAAGAAATGGACGACAGAAGACATGGATGACAGATGGAATTCTATAACTGAAAGAAAATTGAAAAGCAAATTAAGTAAAACAAAGATGAATATAAAAGGATACATAGAAACATTGTACCAAAATGTAAGGTGGTGAAAGAAAGTATGGCTAAATAATCAGTGCAAGGATATTGAAGAGCAACAAGATGACACGAAATCAATGTACAAAAAGATACAGGAATTATCGCACATTAGAAAGTATACAGCAAGTAGTTGTTTAATAAAATAAACATAAAATATTAATGGCCGAAGAAAAGGCCATTTAAAGATGGCAGAATACGTAAAAGAGTTATTTGATGACAATGGCAGATCAGAAATAAGCACTTGCGACCAAAGTGAAAGACCACCAATACTGAAAACAGACGTTGAAGAACACATGCTGTATAACATATAAAGAGAGGTAAATCCCAGAGGTAAAATACTATCACAGTCGAAGATCAGGTGCAGATTAAAGCTGTTAGTGAATTGGATGTGAAGTGATAATAAAATGTTGAATGATTATCTATAGCAGCGGATATGTACCTGATTATCTCTTGAAGTCTGTTGTAGCTCTACTAAAGAAACCTGGAGCAACGGATTGTGGAGAACATTACATGGTAAGTATAATGAGTCATGTGAATAAATATTTATGAAAATTATAATGAACAGAATATGAAATTGAAATTAAAACAAACAAATATTCAGAAATTGGAGATGAGCAATGTGGATTTGTAGAAGGTTAAGGTACAAATAATGCCATATACATCATGAAGACATTAACCGAATGAATGATTGAAATGAACAATCTATATTTGTGTTTTATTTATTTCACTAAGGCATTTGGTGAGGTGAAGCATGAAGAAATAATTATAATGTAGGAAATTTTGAACACTGATGGTAAAGACTTGTGAATAATAAAGTACGTGTAAAGAACATGTCGTCTATCCGTTTAAAGTGTCGTCCCTGGAGTGAGAGGAATCAACACCCACATTATATTTTAACCCCTTATCATTGTCCTGGAGAAACCACTAGAATCCGTCTACAAAACTCCGTCAGTTTATAGACACCTCTTTCTCTCTCTTTATCACTGCTGTATCATGCCCCCTCTCATTCTTCCCCAACGCAACATACTCAACAACTCTAGCTTCCAAAAATTAATAACAATTAATTTATTAAAAGAAAAGTGTAATGTATGTGAGAAGCGTATGCGAAGAATGTGTGACGTGTTCTATAATGTGTGTAGAATCGGACCCTCAGATCAATAGCACAGTCAGTTCATCCTTGCAAGGACACACCACAGAAACGTTAGGCCAACACAAGACAACCTCACCGAGTGATGTATCTCTCCTGCCAGACACTGACTTTCTTCTGTAGCTACCTGGTAATCCATCGACATGATCTTTCAAAATAGTTACAGTTTATTATTTACCACTGATCATGGACCGGTTGCACACTGCACATTATAAGTCCCTATAGTTTTTAAAATGTACAAATCTCTGTACTGTGAAAATAAGTATCACTGTTGTTGGAAATAGACTTGATCCTATCTATTGTCTATAGTGTCTAAATTACAATGTTCCTTGTAATATTTCCCTGGAATCTACCACACCATGTGAATGTTACATTTAAAGTTCTCGTGTAGTTACTAATGTTCGTATGAGGTATGGTGTCTCAACAAACATCACCCATCCTAGGTGAACCTTAACACACTGGAATCGTTAAATGGTTTTGCTCTTCTGAGCCCTGTTCCGGTGGACCCTCCTGATCATGGGCCCAGCCCAAACATTATTGAACAACTTTCTTCTTTGACGTTATTCATTTTCCGCAAGAAAAACATTTACTGTTCAACTGGTGTTCTTCCCAATCGTAGTAAACTTTCTTCAAAACTCGGGTAGAGCTTCTTCGTAACTGGCAGGAAACCTGTTAGAGAAATAATACACCGGGTGAAAGCACCAGTCACTGATCCTACCAGCTGAGTGTAGGCCTACAGCCTTGCTCAGATATTTATCAGTGAACTAAACTCTGTCATAGAGCAGATGAGCTTATCACCTAGGTCCGAATCAGGTTATGACAATGAAAGGCCAATAAACAGCGCGCAGAACCCCAGTGGGCACCCCAGTGAGCACCTCACTGAAAGATCCCACTATTGGACACTTCCCTGTCACGGGATACTGAGAGTTTAGCGATTCCACGATAAATTAAAATATAAAATGACTTGCAATGTATGAGGATGGGAAGTTATTGACCTTTAGTCAGAAAAAAACAATCGAGCACTTCAGTCTTGAGTGAGGACAAAGTGACGGTCATTGACCGAATGGTATAGAAGTCAGATACAGTTGTTATCAGGGGTCATTGACTGAATATTTCACCGGGCAAACTACGTTGAGCGAGATTGATACGATCGGTGTGGAAAACACGAAGTCATTGATCAAAGAGTTGGAAATGTTTGATGTACGATGAGTGGGGAAAACGGGGATAAGCAGAGGAGGCGGGAATGAGCGAACAGGAGCGAATACGTGATTTCGCAGACCTTTGATGTGAAGAAACGGCAAATTCGATTGTTGATGTAGGTACATCAAAAAGAACGGAGAATTGGAACCAAGGTATAAATTATTGGGAACTTGTTTTTTTTTTTTTTTGGTTAGTGTGCGACCAACTATTCCACCTAGACGGAGAATGGTTCTATGCGTCCTTAATAAGAAAAGAAATATTATGTCCCTAATTGTTTAGAGGCGATGGGACAGTGGTGCTTATGTGCTTCTGTATTTCGATTCATGGACTACCATAGATAGTATAAAGTAATCAAGCTTTAGATTAGTAATCTAGCATAGTGAACGAGGTGTCTGTGCTTTGCCGTTACCATTTCCTTCTTTTATCTAATCGTCTAGAATTTAGTGAACTCATATGTCTTATGTCAGAGCATCGTTCGGTATCGTCTGAGTACGGCCGGAGGCATACTCTCACATAAGAATTAGTCTGAAGCAGGCTGATATCACCTGGTTATCTATCTCCCACAGGTTCTACGAAAAAACTACTGACATACTCAGAGAAGATAGCAAAGGCACTTCACTTGTGCAGAGATAAATTACCTCACCAGAACAACTAAGAGCATAGACATTTAATAATCGTGGGCAGAGATAACTAATCGCAAATAAGTGAACTCGGAAAATAAAGAATATCCAAGTTAAGAAAGCAATGGAAAGGACGTTAATTCTCTAAAGGCAGAGCGATATAAGCTACATATATTTGACTAGTGTACTAATATAAAAGAAACAATTCACGAACAATTTCCAGGCCTACAAAAAGTGTTAATTAACTAACTGGAGACAGTGTGTCGAAACATATATAGTATATATAAATACAGTGTTAGACAGTGGTGATGTACATTCAGTAATGGATTTTATTAACTTCCTGAAGTGGGAATATGTAGAATTCCTGGACTTACCATAATCTCATTATTCCGTGGTGATCAGACGTTAAACAATTTCAAGATATTGGAATACGTCCAGACTCAGTCGGAGAAGAGAAATCCCCGGGTGAGAGCTGTCCACATATGTGTGATGTTTTGTCGCATGGCCGTATACGGATGAGAGATGTGACACGGAACATAGACATACAGAGTTCTATCTCACACTCACAATAGAATACACTACAAATTACATATACACATTCAATACCTACACCTGACATAGTTTTCAGCAATAAATATTCTATTAATTGTTTGAGGAAACTGTTGTCGGGTATGTTATGAAGGAATAAAAGAGAGAGACATAGAGAGAGAGAGAGATAGTGATTAGAAGACATAACGGGGGAGTGTAGACAAAGGTCTGATAATAGTTCCAAAGTATAAGAAGGATTTTAAAGGTATACTTGTTGATTCCACTTTTCCCCAGGGCTATATATATATATAGAGTGACTTTATATGATAGCACGTCTAGGGGATACATATATAGTGACTAAATGTGAGCAAGTCCATGGGATATATAGTGATATTGCATTATATATTTGGGCTACATTACATTGCTGTTGGGGACATTATTAGCGGGATCTCTCGTAAACAGCGGGATCTCTTGTAAACGTGATCTTTGGACAGCGGACGTGGACAACGGGGTCTTTAAACACGGGATTTTTAGTTAAAGGACGGAGATATTGTTAGAGAGAGAATCCAGCTAGAGTGAATGTGGATAGGGGTTAAGACACATATCTTACCTGTTCACACTTCACACGTCTACATAAGTCTTAGTCCTAAATCTCCTCTTGTGGTTGAGAGATTGGTTGTGGTGTACTGTGTGGTGTCAAAGATAAATAAATATATAAATATATATTAAATTTAGATAGTTAGTAATTACTTACTGCCTTGAGGTGTCTTTACCCAACCTGCTGACTCACCTTCTTTAACTATGGCCTATGGTGCTAAGATGCGGGAGTTGGTCTTCTGAGCCGATATCGATATGTCCAGGATTGCCGCAGGGTTCACCACTGTCACCAGTACTATTCAACGTGTATACGGTGCCGATCATTGAACAACAGTTGGACGGGAGGGGTAGGACTCTGTCATTCGTTGACGACATCCTCGTGTATCGACAGGGTCGAGATAGACAGGCGGTTGCCAATGATATGCAGGGCGAACTAGATCGAATTTCCTCATGGTGTGATGATGCCGATGCCCTTGTCAACCCTGCAAAGGCAACGGTTACATGGTTCTCACTAAACAACCATATTGTGAAAACAGACCTGCCTGCAGTAAGAATGGATGGGAGCAGTTTGAGTAGAACCCAGTCAATGACATATCTTGGCGTGAGGCTTGATCGTAGCCTGTCCTTCAGAGATCATGTCGATTATGTCATAACGAAGGCTCGAAAAGGTTTGTCAGCAATGAGAGTCATGGCGACTGCCAATATAGAGCAAAGACTGCTAATACTTCTGTTCCAAGGACTTGTGCTTTCACGAATCGAGTATGCCCTGGCCATCCTCACTGTCAGCCCTACACAGATTGGAAGACTTGAAAAGGTACAAAACGAAGCCATGCGCATCATTTTGGGCTGCACGAGAGACACCAGCTGTGTAGCAATGAGATACCTCCTTGACTTCCCGACAATGGAACACAGGATCAAGATCTGGAGAGCTCGTGCATACTTAAAAATAAGTGCAGATGAGCAGCACCCTCTGCACGACGCTATATTCAGATAAAAGGGTGACAGGCTAAAGAGGGGCAAATCGTGGATGGGTCGGGCGGAAGATGTCGTCAGACAGGTCTGCAGTCTTACCGGTATCAACCCCGGCAAGGAATGGGTGCCGGTGCCTCCAGCTTTTAAGTGCACTTTCTCCTGCATTATCACACTCGACAGACGGTGCAGAGAGCAGAACCCTGCCGCTGTCAATGCAGAGGTTAACGCGCTCAACTATGAACACTCAGATAGCCCCGAAGTGCTCATCTATATAGATGGATCTGTTGTAAAGCAGCAGAGAAGTGCGTGGGCATTTACAGCCCGTTCAGCGGGCCGAACCGTTCAAGAATCCAGTGGTGCCCACTCTATGACCACGAGCAGCATGACGATGGAGGTGATGGCAGTTACACAGGCTTTCGTATGGCTGGAATCACAGCATTATACCAACGTGTGTGTACTAAGTGATTCAATGAACATGATTCAGAAGGTCGAAGCTGGATCTGTACGTAGACAGTGGACTGAATCGCTGCGGAAGTCTGTTGTCCATAAAGTCACCTTCATCTTCGTCCCGGGACATGCGGGAGTCGAGGGAAATGAACGAGCTGACAAACTGGCTGGCTCTGCACCCCCTGTAGATGGCCAGCCCATGGATCGTGCCGATGTTATTAACGTCCTTAAAGATATGGCGAGAACAGAGGACTTTGACGTCAGTGATTCTACATCGCTGTCCAGGATGAAAGACCTTGGAGTAAGAATCGGCACAGCCAGACGCGAGAGGTACATCGGGAAAACAAAACGCCTCGTCAACCAACACAGAACTGGCACTATTAGCCACCGGATGCTGATGCATATGCTGGGGGAGGATCTGAGCACATATGGACATGTCCGAAGTGCAATGAAGATACCCCAACTGATAACTGATAACTATGGCCACTTCTAAACTAACTACGGCAGAACTAAGGGCAAAAGGGGAAGAAATTGGTTTGTCAGGTTCGGCACTAACCGAGTACGTACAGGAGGTGGAGAAGGAGCTTCGCCAAGCAAAAAGGGAAGATCGAAAGGCCGAGTTGGAATTGAGAAGAATGGAGTTGGAGAACAAGAGATTGGAAATTGAACAGACCAACAAGAGGTTGGAAGCGGAAGAGGCCAACAAGAACAGAGAACATGAATACCGCATGCGAGAACTAGAAATCAAAACACAAACTAAGGAAGAAACGGGTGGGATAGAAGGAGGATCATCTTCACATGGTTCAACCAACATGAGTGGACATGGTTACCATGCCATGAAGTTTCCCGTAGCTGTTTATGAGGAATCTAAAGAACGATTTGACAATTACACGAATCGCTTCGAGGCCATGGCAGTCGCTATGGGGCTAGATAGAAGCAGATGGAATCTTAAATTGTCCCAGGAATTACGAGGTTCGGGTTTCGAGGTTTACTCACGCCTACCACCAGGACATGAAAACAACTACGAAGAATTAAAAGCCGCTTTGATGAAACACTATGAGATCACAGCACAAACGTATCGGAAGAAGTTTCGATCGGCAAAAAGAGAGCCGGGAGAGCTATTCGCCGCATACAGTTTAAGGCTGAAATCATACCTCCAAAAATGGATAGATTTGGCAGAGTTCAAGCGGGACTATGAGAGTCTGGAAGAGCTCATGGCAGTCGACCAGATGCGAAAGCAAATGTCGAAACCTCTCAGAACATTCTTGGGAGAGCAAGGGGCGGAACGGATTGAGGTGGTGAATAAGTTGGCGGAGAGATTTGTGGAAGTACATGGTGAGGCTGGGGAACTAAGTACGCAAACAAAAGGTCAGGAGAAACAAGACCGAAAGAAATCTAAGAACTGGGAAGGCAAGAAAGTGGAACCTTATATGAAGACGTCAATGGAGAGTTCAGAGAAGGTGAAGGAAGGAAACAAGAGCACCTCGAATTCTCCAGCAAAACGACCGTGCTCTGAGAAGTGGTGTTCGATCTGCAAGTCGCCCTCTCACAACACAAAAGACTGCAGATCGAAACCGAAAAGCCAAGTGACTCCTAAGAAGGTGATCACAGACAAGGCTGAGGTCGGCGAAGAAACTCTGAACTAAGAGAGCACACGGAAACCTTGGAAGGGTACATGGTGCACACACGGCAGGTCGAAAGCACATAATACTGCAGACTGCAGTTGCAAGGCAAAAGACGCCAACTTCACAACAAACCTCGAGGAACCAAAAGAGGAATCCAAGGAAAAAGTCGATGAGGTGGAAGACACTCCGGACCAAGGGAGACCCCCGGTGGTGGAGTTGATTGAGGTGAATGGCCAACAAGTCCAATGTTTATACAATACTGGCCTGGATGGGGAAGCTGTGATTTCTGCGGATCTGGTATACCCAGAACAACTCACAGGGGAGACCATGGAGATACAGCCTGCGACAAAGAGTGCTGTGGCCATGAAGTTACCCATTGCTCAGGTGGAGATTCGGTCAAGATACGTCACCGGCACAATCAAGGCCGCGGTATTGATCTGATCCCATATTTCCCGTCATCCTCGGTTGTCGATATGTCTTTTTGGGAATTCCCAAGGAACCAATCCACATGGGAGCTATGCAGACACGCTCTCAGAAGGAAACAGATCAGGCAGAGACAATGGTCTCAAACCCAATGCTAGGGGAGCTGCGAACTGCCCAGAGTGAGGATGCTACTTTACGTCCTTGCTATAAGAAGCCACAGAAAAGTGTTGTTCCACCCAAACGAGGACAGTACTACATGAAGAATCGGCTACTCTACCGGAGAGCCGGAAGGGGAGACAACTTACACGGTCAATTGGTAGTCCCGAAAGCCTACATATGGGTATGGCCGCCAACATGCAGCGAATTTCCTGCCACTATTATTGGCCAGGATTGACTGGAAATGTGCGTCGGTATGTAAAATCATGCCCTGAGTGCCAGAGGGTGGCAGCGAAACACTGGACAGCGCCGGTGGTATCGGGTGAAATGCCCATTATGAACTCTCCTTTCGAGAGGGTAGCCATCGACATCGTGGGTCCTCTTCCTAGAACTAAGAAGAGGAATCTGTATATCCTCACAATGGTGGATTGCTGTTCAATGTGGGGTGAAGCCATAACATTGCCATTGACTCGAAACGAGTGGTTGATGCAGTGATAGAGGCCTTTACAAGATTAGGCTTCCCTAATCAGATTCTGATGGATAATGGGTCCCAGTTTTGTGGGAAACTCATGGAGGATGTTTTTGGGGTGTTCCACTCCAACCATATACATACCAGTCCTTACCACCCTCAAGCTAATGGACAAGTAGAGCGTTGCAACGGCACGTTGATGACAATGCTCAGGAAACTGGCCCAGGAAAAACCTGATAGGTGGGATGAATACATCCCGGCCGCCCTTTTTGCCTATAGGGAAGTGCCACATGGCTCAACAGGAGTACCGCCAGCTACTCTGCTGTTTGGTCGACCAATCAAGGGACCATTAGAAGCTTTGCTGAGGAGTTGGACGGAGGAAGGGACGTCAGAAGAAGTGATCTCCTCGTACAAATACGTGGAGGAACTGAAGGAAAAACTTCACACGGGCTGGGCTCTGGCGACTCGAAACTTGCGAAAAGCCAGAAAGAGACATGCGGAGTACTACAACCGTAGGTCTAGAGACAGAGCTCTTGAGGTGGAAGACAAAGTCTTGTTGCTACTCCCAACGGGAACCAACAAACTGGAGATAGGATGGCAGGGACCATTTCCCGTGGAAAGGATGGTATCCAGAACCAACTATCAAATCCGGATCCGGGGAAAGTCGAAGATTTTCCATATTAATCTCTTGAGGAAATATGAAGAGAGAACCGGTGAAGGAGCAGCCCATCTCATGGCAATGGCGGTAGCAGTGGAGACTGAACCCGGACCAGATGAGGGTAGGGAGTATCCTCTAGTGCACCAGGAAACTTATCGGGAAGTACAGGTGAACCCTGATCTGACTCTCCAGGAGAGGGAAAAGATTGCCCAGGTTCTCAAATACCATAAGCAGATCCTGACGGATAAACCAGGACGGACGGAGCTGGTCGAGGTCGAGATGACCTTAACCACGCAAGATCCTGTCCGCCAAAAAGTCTACCCAGTGCCATTTTCTAAAGAGAAGGCTTTGGAGGAGGAGATACAGAAACTGGTGGAGGATGATGTGATTGCACCATCCACATCACCATATAATGCCGGAGTGGTGTTGTTACGCAAACCGAGTGGAGAACACAGGTTGTGTATTGACTATAGACTCTTGAATAGTCATACCCAGTTTCAGGTGGAACCTTTGCCGAATCCAACCCAGTTATTCGCCAGGCTCCATAAGGCTAAGTACTTCTCTAAAGTAGATCTGAGTAGGGGTTATTATCAGACCCCGGTCAAACCGGAAGTTCGACCTCTACTGGTTTTCAGTACACCCAGTGGACACTATGAGTTCAACGTCATGCCTTTTGGACTCAGTAATGCGCATAGTGTGTTTACTCGCATGATGCGAGCTTTGTTAGATCCTCTACGGATCCGTCCATTATCTAATTCATGGATGATATACTGATTGCCAGTGACAGCTTAGATGACCATTTGGGGTCCTTGGAGAGAGTTTTCAATAGGCTCCGGGAAGCAGGGCTTACCGCGCGCCCAACCAAGTGCATGATTGGTTACCAAACTCTTGAATTTCTAGGTCATACCATCACTCCAGGAAAAATTGTCCCGGAGGAGAAGAACCTGGAAAAAGTCAGACGAGCTTCAAGGCCAAAGACGAAGAAAGATGTGAGATCCTTTCTGTCGTTGTGTGGATTTTATCAGAAGTTCATCCCACATTTTACCGAACTGGGAAATTCATTAACGGAAACCTTGAAAAAGGGACTCCCAGATACAATTATATGGACGCCAGAATGCGAGAGTGCCTAGAGTCAATTAAAGGAGGTGTTGGTGAACAAACCAGTTCTACAACTCAAAGACCTTTCAAAGCCCTTTGTGCTAAGAACAGATGCGAGTGGGATTGGAATTGGAGCAGCCTTGTTACAAGAACGGATAGAAGACGCTTCGGTTTTGAAACCCGTAGCATACGCCAGTAAGAAACTTCTACCGGCTGAGAATAATAATTCTACAGTTGAAAGAGAATGCTTGTTACTCGTATGGGCCGTACAAAAATTTCAACCATATTTGTATGGAGTACAGTTTACGGTCCAGTCAGATCATCAACCCTTGATGTTCCTAGCTACCTCGCAGAAGCTCAACGCACGGTTGATGCGTTGGTCGTTGCTGCTGCAACCGTACAACTTCACAGTGGAGTATATCCCTGGTAAGGAGAATGTAGGAGCGGATTTCCTATTTAGACATCCAGCTCCAGAGGAAGAGGAATAGGTTGGTGTATCATAGGAATCAAAACTCCAGTGAGGAAGAGTCGACGCGGTCAACTCTCTTAAGAGGGGGCCTATGTCACGGGGTAGTGAGAGTTTAGCGATTCCACGATAAACTAAAATATAAAATGACTTGCAATGTATGAGGATGGGAAGTTATTGACCTTTAGTCAGAAAAAAAACAATCGAGCACTTCAGTCTTGAGTGAGGACAAAGTGACGGTCATTGACCGAATGGTATAGAAGTCAGATACAGTTGTTATCAGGGGTCATTGACTGAATATTTCACCGGGCAAACTACGTTGAGCGAGATTGATACGATCGGTGTGGAAAACACGAAGTCATTGATCAAAGAGTTGGAAATGTTTGATGTACGATGAGTGGGGAAAACGGGGATTAGCGGAGGAGACGGGAATGAGCGAACAGGAGCGAATACGTGATTTCACAGACCTTTGATGTGAAGAAACGGCAAATTCGATTGTTGATGTATGAACATCAAAAAGAACGGAGAATTGGAACCAAGGTATAAATAGTTGGGAACTTTTTTTTTTTTTTTTTTTTTTGTTAGTGTGCGACCAACTATTCCAGCTAGACGGAGAATGGTTCTATGCGTCCTTAATAAGAAAAGAAATATTATGTCCCTAATTGTTTAGAGGCGATGGGACAGTGGTGCTTATGTGCTTCTGTATTTCGATTCATGGACTACCATAGATAGTATAAAGTAATCAAGCTTTAGATTAGTAATCTAGCATAGTGAACGAGGTGTCTGTGCTTTGCCGTTACCATTTCCTTCTTTTATCTAATCGTCTAGAATTTAGTGAACTCATATGTCTTATGTCAGAGCATCGTTCGGTATCGTCTGAGTACGGCCGGAGGCATACTCTCACATAAGAATTAGTCTGAAGCAGGCTGATATCACCTGGTTATCTATCTCCCATAGGTTCTACGAACTGACATACTCAGAGAAGATAGCAAAGGCACTTCACTTGTGCAGAGATAAATTACCTCACCAGAACAACTAAGAGCATAGACATTTAATAATCGTGGGCAGAGATAACTAATCGCAAATAAGTGAACTCGGAAAATAAAGAATATCCAAGTTAAGAAAGCAATGGAAAGGACGTTAATTCTCTCAAGGCAGAGCGATATAAGCTACATATATTTGACTAGTGTCCTAATATAAAAGAAACAATTCACGAACAATTTCCAGGCCTACAAAAAGTGTTAATTAACTAACTGGAGACAGTGTGTCGAAACATATATAGTATATATAAATACGGTGTTAGACAGTGGTGATGTACATTCAGTAATGGATTTTATTAACTTCCTGAAGTGGGAATATGTAGAATTCCTGGACTTACCATAATCTCATTATTCCGTTGTGATCAGACGTTGAACAATTTCAAGATATTGGAATACGACCAGACTCAGTCGGAGAGGAGCAATCCCCGGGTGAGAGCTGTCCACATATGTGTGATGTATTGTCGCATGGCCGTATACGGATGAGAGATGTGATACGGAACATAGACATACAGAGTCCTATCTCACACTCACAATAGAATACACTACAAATTACATATACACATTCAATACCTACACCTGACATAGTTTTCAGCAATAAATATACTATTAATTGTTTGAGGAAACTGTTGTCGGGGTATGTTATGAAGGAATAAAAGAGAGAGAGAGAGAGAGAGAGAGAGAGAGAGAGAGAGAGAGAGAGAGAGACAGATAGTGATTAGAAGACATAACGGGGGAGTGTAGACAAAGGTCTGATAATAGTTCCAAAGTATAAGAAGGATTTTAAAGGTGTACTTGTTGATTCCCTTTCCCCCAGGGACGACAAGTGACATTCCCCCATCTCCCAACCCATTCTTAAATCTCTCCAAATATCACCCCACTACACTATTCTCACTAGCAGAGCTAATTCTCACTTCACTGCTCTATTCTCAACTAACAGAGCTAATCATCACTTCCCTACTCTATTCTCAACTAGCAGAGCTAATTCTCACTTCACTACTCTATTCTCAACTAGCAGAGCTAATCATCACTTCACTACTCTAGCTAGTTTTAACAAGGCTACTGCCTATATTAATTAGGTCTAAATACACTATCTGTAATACTTTATGCAACACCGCATCACTCCTGGATGGCATCTACAACTCGCCATAAAGACATATATTATTTAATGTTAATTAAATCTAACACAGTAGATCAGTGTTTCCCAACCTTTTTTGTGCTTTGCCCCACCTAAGCCTTTCTAAAATTCTTATTTCCCCCCCCCCCCCCCCAACAAATGCATCATTTTTAATATTCAAAAATTGAAATGTTCACTAAAGAAACTTGAATTTTTTTTTTTTTGAAGGGCTCACGGTTCCCAGAGGGGCCAGAGCGCCCTCCCCCCACCCCCTTCCAGGTTCCGCGTCCCTGTGTGTCGGTTGTGTTGGTGAATTATTGTGTTTTTTTTTTGGATTTGGCGGTTACCCCAGACAAGTTGGTTCCCTCGCCTCCCCCTTTTTTGTGTGGACCCTTAGTTTCACTGTGAGTTATTGCGCACAGTGGTCCACCAGGCCCACATCTAAGGTGAAGATATGTGATCGGTTTTTATTTGATCATCTCGGCCCCCGACCAGACCAGGCGCACTACTTGGGGGAGATCAGCAATTGCATCCAATCCTAGCCAAAGAACCGATAGGTTTTAGGAAGAAATCACTATGAAATTATTGAGCAAACACAGTAAGTAAATTTTCAAAACATATAATGGAGAACTGAAATTCAAGTACAAAATAATTTTAATGAAAGATTTTTCTATATTATTTTAATTATTAGTAATTATTTAAATTTAGTGAGATCCTTGCGCTTGATGCTTACTGCAAAGAGATTTTATGTCAGGTTTCAATTTAGTTAACTTCAGTCTCAAGTCTCCCCGTTTTGTTATATCCAGCTGATTTCTTCCATTTTCGAATTGACCCCCTTAACAATCGAATTGTTCCCCTGTGGGACGTGGGCCCCACGTTGGGAAACACTGCAGTAGATGCTCTCCGAATTCCTAACAGCGGTACAGAAACACGTCAGCTCTAGTCAACTTGCTGGTCTACACTGACTGTAAACAAGTCAGGTTTTTGTCAAAGAGCCTGGAGTGTTCTAGTGAAGTTCTTTGAAGTCAATACATCAGATGTTCCATGGGCAGACTATCCATTTCAGAATAAGTTCTCTCCCCTTTGTTTAATCAATGCAAAAGTGGTCCCCCTTGTTTCAACATCCAAAACAAGGTAGCGAGTTCCTGCATTTTCCCAATCGGGTCACAATAACAAGCCTACAATTTTATGTCGTGCGGGGACTTTCAAAGACGACTGTATTGATTGATCTTACCGACTCCCCGTAGTAAACAATTTGTAGTTGCGAATCAAACTGTCCTTGGTATTTTTATCATCTGATTGTAAAATTACAGTGATTTCACGACAGAACAGTCATACTAATTGGGGAACAGTTGGGAATTTTTCAACACATTAAACAAGGTCTAAGACAGGGTTGTATACTATCACCCGATCTGTTTAATTTTTACAGTGAAATAATAATGAGACACATAGGCCTACAAGACAATCCAGTAATATCAGCTGGTGGACATACTGTAAATATCCTGCTTTGTGCTGATGACAAGGTTTTAGTAGCCAAAATTCAACGAAATTACTAGAAATTATAGACTCAACTGCAACAGAAAGTCTAACAAAAAACTACAACAGTAATTAAAAAGAAAAATAATGTCTTCCCAAATACAACACAAGGGTGAATGGAATCAAGTCAATGCATTTAAATATTTGTGTAATTAAACAGCAGATGAAATATTTATTAAGAAGTTACATGTAGAATAGTCCAAGCACAAGCAGCATTTCACAAGATGGAGATTATTCCTTGCAATTCATCGTTGTCGTTCAAGATTAGGGGGAGAGTTCTTAAGAGCTTTATTAAGCCAATTCTGATGCACAGAAGATAATCATGGACAATTATTAGACAGGTGAGAAATAATATGGAAGCTGCGACGTTGTGGTTTTAAAGAAGAATGAAGAGAACACCTTTGACGGATTGAAACAGCAACGATGTTAGATTGAAAGAAGTTAGCTAACAAAGAGAACTCGTTGCTCGCATTGTCACATAATGGTCCAACATGATTTAACCAGTGATGAGAATAAATGGCGATCTGAATTAGCGGATGTTCGAGGCCAAAGGTTGTTTCAACTAATCCAGGAAATGTAACTGCACGTGTTTACATCTGGTCGACGGATCGGGAACACTCAGTGGTGAGGGAGACGGGTCCCGGCATCGCTTTGACAGTTTGTCAACATTTGAATACAGATGGAACCCGTCGGATCCTGGTTGCAATTGGATGTCAGCCATCACATGTCGGGCAAAATTAACAGTTGCAGATGTGTAGGGAAGTGAATGAGCTGAATCATACATCGCTTTGACAGTTCATAAACAAGTTGGATTGAGAGCGGAAGTACTCAGCACGGAAGATAACAGTATATCTGTCAATTTATAGTTTCCGGAACATCAAGAAGATTGGCAGCTTGTTGGGGAAAACTGTTGTTGGGATCATACAGTAACTCGTTGGTTTGTTGGGGGAGTCAAAACAAGTGATGACAACTTTGACAGTGACTAGGCAAGGGAAAATCGATTCTTGACAATGGATGATTGCCCAAATAACACCTGCAGGACAACAACCATGTCACGTGACCAATTTTAGAGGTTTGGCCAAAAACCATGATTGGAGATGGGGAGTTGAACGCAAACCTTGGATTGTAGAAGACGTGCTTCGGCACTGTGGTTCTGATGGGAAAACGTCTACCGTGTGCGAATTAGTGATTTAATTTTACACGTGCCTGGCATGGCAAGAGTGGATGTAATTTGATCTAACTGCAGTGTTGCCTAAGGTAGAACCTATTATAATTAGTTCTAATTAATATAGGCTGTAGCCTTGTTAAAACTAAAGTGTGATGATTAGCACTGTTAGGGGAAAACTAGCTAGAGTAGGGAAGTGATACTTGGATCTGTTAGTTGAAAATAGATTAGTGAAGTGTGGATAAGCTTTACTAGTTGAGAATTAAGTAATGAGGGATAATTGGGATATTCCCGTAGTGTCCCTGGTGGGTGGGGTTCCGCATTCTGTTTGTTGATTTTTTTTCTTGTCTTGGCCTGATGATAACATATGTGTTCAGTCATCTGTCAATGACAGAGTAGGTTCATTATATTTTCTGAGCGAGGCCGATGGCCCACGATCATCTAATAGAGATCAGTGACGGGGAGGCTATCACCAGTTGTTTGATTTATTTCACAGGTTCCTCTGGTTGGAATGAAGAACACGGAACCCAGGCAAAATCCGATCCCGGATAAAGTTTGGCGCACGAAGATTGGCCAGCAACTTTACAACAGAGATTATGCTAGAGGAAGATGATCAACATTGCTCAGTGGAGCTGACTGGTATATGTATCCTACAGGATGAATACCGAATGAGTTTAGGTCATACCAGTTTTAACACACCAGTAGTGATGGATATTCAGTTCACTTATGACTAGAACAAAAATAAAGGACTCTATTGGAGTATAGACAATAACTTTTTTAAGAGTGAGAACTACTGAACATTTATCAAGAGACAAAAAGTCTTGTTCATAGGACAGTGTTCCATGTTTGTTTCACCGCGCCGGAATTATGAAGCCGGAGTTTCTATAAACTATTAGGAACAGTTGCGTTAGGAGCAATATTAGTTTTTTCCACGGATTATATATTTACATGGGATTCAGATCTCATGGTCATCAGAGTTCCTGGAGGAGGACATGTCTGGAGAGAAGGATACGACTTCGGTGAGGTTTATCGTACTGACTCGAATGATGTCGTGTAATCCTTGCCATGATGTGTACACTATGATCCTGAACTTTGAAGGCTGACACATACATTTATGTTATAATACACGACACACGTTGTCTTCGCATACACGTCTCATATACGTTACACTTTTCTTTTAATAAATTAATCTTTATTAATTTTTAGAAGCAAGAGTTGTTGAGTATGTTGCGTTGGGGAAGTATGAGAAGGGGGCATAGTACGACAGTGAGAGAGTGATAGGAAGGTGTCCACGGGCTGATGGAGTGTGTTGGACGGAAGCTGGTGGATTCTCCAAGATATTGAAAAAAGGAAGAAAAATATTATAATGTGGGTGTTGACTCTCTTCACTCCAGGGACGACACTTTAAAGGAGGACACGACACGCATCATAAGAAGACTTCACATTATTTGGGCATGTCATGAGAAGGGGAAAGCTGGAGTATGTCGTCACAATGGGAAGGGGGAGAAGAAGTAGGGAGAAACCAAGAGAGAAGATGCTGGGCAGTTTTACAACACTGCGTGGAAGAACATCAGTATCGGAAATGATTGGCAATACAGGAGACAGACGGCTACGGACAGACATGATCACCAAAGCCTTATATGGATATAAGTCAATAAGAAGATCAGAAAATAGAATCTATGCTTTTCTTGTTATCGTTTAAGGGAGTTTTCTAACTCTGTATGCGGATTAGTCTGGTTAACAATGTAATCACAAACGTTATACAACAGAAACCCGTTATCGTCTGCTGGCTAGTTAAATTATGCAAAATTTTCATCGCAAAATATTTTCGAATCCAATTATCGAGATCCAGACATGGCCATCAATTGCTATCAGCAATAAGGAGATGTACAGTTCCACCTGATTTGATTGTAAGCCATCAATCACAATGACAGATAATGTCAAAATCTCTTGTTTAACAAACGCACTGAAGCAGACGTAATGTTATATAAAAAAATATTCATAAGATGTTTTTGTTTTAATTCGAAAAAAGAAACGTGAAATATCATTAATGAGATCAAACATGAAGCAACATCGCCAGAGGCATCGTTAAGGCAAAACAATTTATTTAAAGGGCACACATAACACAAATCTGCAATGCGAGTTTTTTTTTGTTTTTTTTTTCTTTTTCTTTTTTGTTGTTGAAAATGATGACATATAATCCGAAGAAGACTCAGAAAACAATATTTTATTTTAAAGGAAAATATCATGCAAACATGAAGCACATTCGGTGTGAATGATTTACGGGGAATAAACAGGCTGATAGGCTGGTAGGGAAGAAATTCTCATTTTTTGATGTAGTCACCACTGCGTTCAATGAAAGTTCTCCAGCGCCAATAAAGTGCTTGGATTCCTGCAGAAAACTGTGCCTGACCCAATCATGAACAGTCTGTCACATAAGTCACCCCGTTTGGAAACTTCCTACACATACACTTGCTGGACTGACAGACATGCATCACTATACTGGACCTTTATTTGCTGATAAATTTCTGTGGGTTTCATCCTTCACTGATAAAAACAAAAACGGATAACAGAATGTTGCTCCTCTTTGATGCGTGTCAAAAGCGGGGTGGCCATTTAAAAACTGTCTTTATGGCGTCACCGTGTTCACCTGCACCGTGATACCACATGCTTAACACTCATGACATCCTTAACAACAATATTGACAGGTTACAAGACAATGGCATCATTACATAGAAGGTTTACATTTGAAGTCCCCTCATACTTTCAGCTTAAACAACAGTATCATTGTTGCTTTTAATTTCTACCGACGGGGGACGAGTGGTCTCGAAGTATGGTGCCCGCCTCGAGTGCTGCAGGTCCCGGGTTCAGACCCGGGTGAGGGCCGGGGTGTTTTCTCGTGGACTTCTAGTAACAAAATTTCCCCTGGTCTCTGGGTAGTGAGATCGGACGCCCGTGTGTATTGTTGCGCACGTAAAAAAATCCCTTGGCAGTTGGAAATCGAAAATGAGTAGCCTAACGGCGCTGCGCGGGCAAAATTTTGAGTTCAAAATCTACCCAAAGTATTTCAGGATCCTCGCCGTTGCTACGGAGTTCGTGCACTGAACTGAGAATCTCCGGACTCAGGCTTGAGTTAGGAATAGAACGGTGCACTTATGGGATACACCCGTGAGCCGCGATGTTGATCTGTCGACTAAACTAAACTAAACTAGGCTGGTAGGAAATGCACCTCTTGGTAGTAGAATACCCAACGGACAAGGGAGAGGTGGCAGTGCGCCTGTGCGATCATGTGGAGAAGGTGGGGATACAGATTGAGAACCCGTATGTGGCAATAATTAGATTGCGCGGGAAGAAAAGGGGGGAAGACCAGGAGAACTTTCAATCAGATAGCGATGAGAACTATTAGTAGTGCCACTAACTATTAGTTGGCTATTGAACGAGGGGACGGAGCACGTTTGGGAATGCCCTGAGTGTAGTGATGTCGGTTCTTAACTCAACTCAAATATATTTAGATATATATATAAGTAAATATAATGGGTTAATATTTAGTCTTCTCATTTCATTCTTAATGTTTTCAAATTGTCCATCCCCACTCATAGTTCTTACATTCCAAGTTCCTACTTTCAATGTTTATACTTTTTTTGCACTCAGTCGCCTGCTGACGGTCTGGAGTCAACTGGTGCACATAACCGGGCGAGGCTGCTCCTATGGATCACCCATTTAAGCCGTTTCTCCGATTATCGATGAGACTGCAGTAAATGATATTCTTGGCATCTGTGAAGAAGGCAGTTTGCCATTGCTTTCCTTCCTAGCAGTGACCATACTGGTCGATGACCGTAGCCACTGTCTCCCCCCCCCAAAAAAAAAAAAGAGATCCTCTGCCTACCGTCGTGAAACTGGAGACCATAACCTACATCTATCTGTTGGCTGCACTTCAACTTCATCCACCACCTGCACGCATGGCTTCATGTACCCTGATCGGGGAGAGGGTGGGGGATAAACGGGCACTCAACGTTGCCCAAGGGTGTCTCGTAGGCTAGCGGAGGGAAGGAGGCACCTTACATATCCTTTGATAGGGAATACCCCTACCCCGCCACCCAGACAGATTGGAGATAAAAAAAAGGGAGGGGGAAGAGGAAGTGTCTTAAGCTTCAGAAATTAGGGACTCCGTGTGCTGTCGCCGCAAACTGTGCAGGACAGGGTTTTCTTTTTTCTCGCCAACAGAACAAAAAAATATCCATCACCTTATAAGGTGATTCGAAACCGGGTCTGCAGAATGGGAAGCCCGGCGTTCTATCCACTCGGCCAGACGCTCATCTTACTTTACATAATGAGATAAAATCTAACAGCCAATATTTCTATCTACTCGTATAGGTTCCGTAATTCACTTACCTCGCGGCACATAATATATTAATGAATTTCTGCAACAGCCGCACAACAGGTGATAGCACAATGTGTTGCATTAAACATGACCATAAAGTTAAACACGCACTTTTCGTATACAGTTCAGCACAGGAAATTGACCGACCTATCATAGATTCGGCATGCGAACTCAAATATCCACTATAATGTTATTTCTGTATGATATCTCTCACATGTAAACTCGGAAATTTCACAGCAGTGCAATTTCTGTATCATTCCTTCGTAATACATATTCACACGTCAATGTCACTCACTAATCATAGTTTCCTCCTGTACACTCACAGGTCCCCGTCCTTGCCATTCACCAAGCATAGCTTCCTCTTATACACTCACAGGTCCCCGTCCTTGCCATTCACCAAGCATAGCTTCCTCTTGTACACTCACAGGTCCCCGTCCTTGCCTTTCACCAAGCATAGCTTCCTCTTGTACACTCACAGGTCCCCGTCCTTGCCATTCACCAAGCATAGCTTCCTCTTGTACACTCTCACGTCCCCGTAGTTGTCACTCACTAATCATAACTTCCCCTTGTATATTCACACGGCCCTGTTCTTGCACTCACCAATCATAGCTTCCTCTTGTACACTCACACGTCCCCGTTCCTGCACTCACCAATCATAGCTTCCTCTTGTACATTCACACGGCCCCGTTCTTGCACTCACCAGTCATAGCTTCCTCTTGTACACTCACACGGCCCCGTTCTTGCACTCACCAGTCATAGCTTCCTCTTGTACACTCACACGTCCCCGTTCTTGCACTCACCGATCATAGCTTCCTCTTGTACACCCACACGTCCCCGTTCTTTCACTCACCAATCATAGTTTCTTCTTGTACACTCACATGTCCCCGTTCTTGCACTCACCAATCATAGCTTCCGCTTGTACACTAACACGTCCCCGTTCTTGCACTCACCAATCATAGCTTCCACGTGTACACTCACACGTCCCCGTTCTTGCACTCACTAATCATAGCTTCCTCTTGTACACTCACACGGCTCTGTTCTTGTCACTCACGAATCGCAGCTTCCTCCTGTACACCGGGACAGCTACTTTATGTCATTCACGATGAGCAAGGATCTCTCTGACCTCTTTGACTCAAAACATCAACAATGTCACCTTAAATACACAGCTCAATATTATGAGACTCTTTAAATAAAGAAAAATATATGCATCTGTTATAATACTGACTTTAAACAAATATTTATGTTGTCGACCAACTTAAACCTTAAATTTCACAATCGCTGATTTTCCGAAGTCTTGGTAACTTTTATCAGAGATTCACAAATATTTGTTCATTTGATTATGTACCATCTTTGGTCCAAACTTACGTTTTGTTGAGCGCTGAATTAGTTCATCATCAGCATTCGATGGGCGATGTGGTCAATCTAATGCCGACCGTCTTTACTTCCCAGGACAAACGTCTTGGCAGGTATCGGTTTCCGGAGGGACACTGGCCACATCACATAACCAGTGCCGACTGGTCTATAATAATGTGGATCTATGACTATACACTTCTAAACTCCTCAAGGCATGTATAAGGATCCTGTATATACTTTAGCTCTATACTCACACCATCTGACGACAATTATATTCTGTCTCACATATCTACTTGAGTTTGTTTGGTTGTTTCGGGATTTGAGGTTTAAAGATTGAGCACAACCCACCACTGACAACGCTGATTGTATTCAGGTACGAACCTTGGGCCCCTTCCACGTCAAATTGGATGCACTAGACTCGAGTTTCGCTCGTCAGTAGTGCATATCCCTGACTGGACCCGAGACCGAACACCGAATCACTGGCGTGTGAGGCGGGTATGGAACCACAGACCACGTAGTCAGGCGGGTGTTTGTGCATTGCTACGGTTTAACGTATGCTAGACCTTTACCGCGCGTTTAAATCCTATCATACAGTCACAAATAAGACAGCTTCATTCATTCATTCATTCATTCATTCATTCATTCATTCATTCATTCATTCATTCATTCACTGACGCAACTATCGCTCACAGCGGTATTTTCTAATCAACCAATCCTCCGCTTGCACTGTATTCACATCACGCTTGCATCACTCACCTCTACTGAGCTGTTTAGCGTCGATAGCTGCTGGAGCTTAATTTTCAATTGATAAACGAGTCAGTGCTTGACCTTTTCGCCCAGACCTTGAGCTCGACCTATTAAACCCGTGGTTGATGCACATACAGTACAGTAGCTTGACTATGGCAGTCCACTAAGGTCTGTAAACCTGCGGTTGATGCACATACAGTAGCTTGACTATGGCAGTCCACCGTGGTCATTAAACCTGCGGTTGGTGAACATACAGTAGCTTGATTATGGTAGTCCACTCGCAGAGGTGTTTCCAAGGCACCAGGGCCGGGTTATATACTGGCCAAGACCTATTGACGCGTCCTCGTCGAGCGTCCTGGGCAACAAGTCCCTTCGGGGTCCTGGCTAAGGTCAGTAGGATCGCCGATTCCTCCGAAGCCGGAGAGTGTCTGCCTGTACGGCGAGGAACCACCAGTCTGCACACCAATAAGCCAGACATGGGACAACGGATACTCACGCAAACCTCAAGTCCTGTATGACATCACACTGATGTTGGACAACAGGATGCCTTCATCCGACATACAGGACTTCGCGTTGGAGCTCAAGCCAACGAACACAAGCAAGCAAGCAAGCATGGCAGTCCACTAAGGTCTGTAAACCTGCGGTTGGTGAACATACAGTAGCTTGACTGTGGCAGTCCACTGATTGATTGATTGATTGATTGATTGATTTATGAACCGACATCACAGCATTCGGGACATTCCCATAAGTGCTCCGTCCCCATCCTCAGAAGCCAGCGAAGAGTTCCAACCCCAATAGTGCCAGTAGCAATCTGATTATATGTGCGTCTCGCCTTTCCTCTAAGCGTCGAGCATCGGCCAGATCCCCTCGTCACTCCACGCTGTCATATTCTTTCCAAACCATGGCGATCCATTTGCTCCACCGAGGTGTACACGTGCTCCCACAAGGCCGCAACCACGTCTGCCTTATCATGCATCAATACTCCATCAAGTTTTGCAGAGCCAGCCAATCTGTCTGCCCCTTCATTCCCCAACACACCAGCATGCCCCGGAGAAAATATCCAGACTATGCTTGCCACCCGTGACTTCCGAAGCGAAACAAGCCATTCGGCACGAAGCTTGCCAATCCTCACCCTACTCAGCATGCTTTCTGAGTCAGTTACAATCACGATGTATGTGTGTATCGTATTCTCCATCCAGCGAAAAGTTGCACTGACTGCCTCCACCTCCATTCTTAAGCTAGATGTTGTGGTATCATATGCCAGGCTCTCCTGCACCAAACGTCGACCATTAGCCTTTGCCAAGAAGCCCCAGGCACTTCTACTCCTCTCAACACCGAACCATCTGTGTAGATAATCATATCACCCAGGCGAGCATTATCCTGAATTAGTTGCTGGATTTCCACTTCCGTGGCCCCTGCTGGCCACTCCCTGCACTCCCGGCACAATGTGATTATAACTCTGTACAAGTCTGACTGCTCCGCTGGCACTCTGACCCACTCCTCTCCTCGCCTAATGTTTTCCAAGGGGCACACCTGTCTCATCGTATCCTCCGCCTGAGCCATCCATGATTTCCCTCTTATCATTCGCTGGCCCTTAACTGCATTCAGCGCCTCATGCAACGGGTGATCTGTGTCAGCAGCTACTCTGAGGTATGCCTTCGCCTGCATCACTTTGAGCCTACCAGCAACAGTCGGCAAACCAAGGATGTACCGTATACACACCACTGGGGTGTCTCTGGTGCATCCCAGAATGACCCGCTGTCGGATACGTCGAGATTGATGGCTCAGCCCCAAAGAGATAAAGGATGCAAAATCCTTTTTCCCAATGTGATCCTGCCCGTTTAATTAATTTAGCTGCACTGACTCCATTGGTTGAGACCAGAAATTGAGTTTTAGAGAACCAAGGAATACTTTCAGGAAATAACTGAAAAAGTTGTATTCCCTTTTAGACCCAAATTATCCTTTAAGTGGTTCCTTGCCTCTCCTCTACCAACTAATTAATTCTATCTAGGGTAGTTTAAAACAGTTTGACTATGACAAGTAAAATACAATCAATACATGACATGACCTCAGTTTTTATGATTTAATAAACACAAATATGGATTTTGTAAATTGCATTCAAAATTACAATTTCCTGTCATAAAATAAGGACATATACATATACAGTAAATATACAGAATTGATGTGCCAATGATAATGTATATATTAACAGCTATATTTTTTCCAGTGGCATGTAATGCTAATCTTTTACTGGCCTGGATGATCTGAAAACAAGAACTGTCTACACTTAGAATTCTCCACATCCAGCTTTGGGAATCCCTCTGGCTATCAATTAATTGCTGTAGTCTTAGTGTTCCAGGGCGTAGTAGAACATAAGTTGGCTCTTGAGTTTCCTTTCCATTGTTTGGCAGGTAAATGTTTAAATAAAGATTACCTCTCCTATGAGACAAATAGAATGGTTGCAGGTAGATAAGTTTCTGCGCTACTCTATCAAGGGCATAACTCAACAATGTGCTCACTCAACAGGTGCTGCATTCAATCTTCACCAAGTCAGGTCTGTTTTTACATGAGTAAGATCACTACCTGAAATTCCACCAATCACATAATTCTAATGATATCATAAATATGACATTAGAAATGAAATGTAAAAGCCTAAGAACATAAAGAGTGAAAACAATAAAGGAATCTTGTTCTTAGAGAAAACAAACATAGAACAAATATAGTCTTGGTGTTCTCAATTAGTTATCACCGACATAGTTGTTTGCTCTCACTCCAATCTTCCACTATCAGGTGTTCAAGGTTTAACTAGCAGATGTGCAGTTTCATCTTCACTTATGCCTGTCCTTCAGTTTATAGTTTAAGTAATACCTTGAATGATTTGGAATTTGACAATTATGTTGACCATTCTCTTCTTCATCTTTTTCTATTCAGGAAAAAGGGGTCTCATACATTAAGGTTTTTTTTTAAAATCAGTCCCCCTTGTAATGAGTGTTTGTTTATAAGCAATATAAGTACATTATGGTATCCATTCTTGTATAGTATTCAGGTGACTTCTCTTTTTAGTCCAAAGTTTTACGGAGAGTATATCCCCCTTCTTCACCGTTTCTATACCAAGGTTGTACTTCAGCTATCCGCATCATCATGCTTATTATAATAATTCTCATCATCATCATGATTACATTATTATCATGTTTATGACATTAGAAATCATTACATCCTTCTAACATTATCATCATGATCATTAGTACATCATTTTCATTACATTACAGTCATCATCATCATCTTTGGAGTACATTATTATCATTACACTAGACCATATGTGTTATCAGTAGTGACATCAAATACAACGTGGGATTTTGATTAAATTACACACACAGATGCTGGTACTATGTGTAATGTATGATATGGGTTGTGTCGTGCTTACCGCACAAAACTAGATGATTATAGCATGAATGATATTTTATACAAAGTGGTGTTATGCGCCGGAGTGTACTAAATTATTATTTAGTTTATGGGGTACGCCGTACTAGTTTCTGGTGATAGTCATGGCATTTCACATCAAGTTGCCGGCTACCCTGAGATTGACTGTTGGCTTATACTCCCTCTCTCTCAGCATGTAACTTCACACACTCACTCAATCTCCTCATGCATCAGTCAACATATCCATCTTTGCATGTGGGGTCAATGCACTCATCTCTGACATCATTCATATGTATGGATGATAATTTCACTCAGTCCATAGACACATTCATTTTGGTATGAGTGATCATATACCAATCACTCATCACACATCCTTCATACTGGCATGTAAGGTGGGTACTTATGTGATTTCCCAATGATAACCTTAAATGTTAACACCATTGACATCACAATGAGATCTCACCCATTCATCAGACACAGTCATATCTGTATGGATGACAATCATGCATATGTAGGTGCTTTACACAGAATACATTCACAGATTCACAAGAATGACATTACAAGGGAATCTCATCCTTCAACCTAACTTATACTATTTCATGGATATTTAGTCATGCATGCTGATGGGTTTTATCAAATGATACATTCACATCTGTTTAACAATGATGAACCACCCATGACACAAGTATGCTCTTCAACGAAATAGACACGTGATCATTATACACACTTATAAAATTCACCCAGGATTTAGCAACATGAAATCCAGGAGTTATCACATGCTCTCATAAAATACATACAATTTAGGTGATGTATCCAATTCACATTCAGACATTATGAATTAAAATACTTCTTGCATGGCGGTTGGTTACGCACTATTATGTGGCACAAATATTATTATTCCCCATGGTTAACAGCCATGTCTATCTATTTTCCTTACCCCATGTGTGCTGTACCATCACACAAATTATGATATCTGTAAAACTCTTTTTGGTTCTCATGTGTTCATGAACTACCAGAAAGCTATTTGTTTGCCCATGTGCTCATGTCAAAATTAAATCTACTGATTAATTACACATTACACTAGTTTGACTTACCAGTGTTTACACATTTACAATAGTTTCCTTAAGCCTTAAGTTACTCTAATTCATTGTAGATTGAGTTGCTTAAGAAATAAAATTTGCAACATGTGTCTAATGTTTATACATTAACTAAGTTGCTTAGCTGGGAGAAAATAAAACACTGTAGTTTTCTCCTAATGTACAGTTTATCTTATGACTATGATAACTGAGTATACTGAGTATAATATTATTTAGTTTGTACTAGATTAAATTCTTAAGACTCACCATTCCAAATCATTGTAGATTGAGTTGCTTAAGAAATAAATGTACAACTTGGATTAATGCTTATACATTAAATCAGTTGTTTACTTTGGGAGAAAATAAAATTCCTATGGTTATTCTTAATGAATAGTTTGTCTATAAATTATAACCATTAATTATAATTAACTTCTTAAGAATTGACCACACGTGTTCACAAGTCGACTTACCAACTCTTCTTCTGGGAAACTGAACTCACAACTTATCTAAGATTTAAATGAATTAAATATGGTGTTTACCTTATTTATCAGAATGACTTCCACATACTTCGGCGACCGGTTTCAGAGTCTGATTGCGATGTCTTTGTTGGCTGAGGCTTTCCTCCTCTTAGTAATCAAACTAATTTTACTATTTGTTTGGGAGGGTGCACTCACTCCACCTTCTGCCTCTGCCTGCCTCGTGTGTGTGGGTTGGTGAAAAACAGGCTGTCTTCCGGATGCCCACTCTATTTATACAGTGCCTTTTTTGGTTAACGTTTTTTCATTGCCAACGGGTATATTAAATCTTGGATCGTACAATTGTGGAACAAACCAATTTGGTTTCGGTGAACTCCGATTTTGTCGTCCTGGAAATATTTAATGCTATGTTACGTTTTGTGAAAATATATCACACCCGCATAGCTTCGTCCTGTATGCGCTCCAACCTCACCAGCTGAATCTTTGAGACAGTGAGCAGTCCTAGTCCATAATCAATCGCTGAGAGGATCAAGTGCTGGTATAGTCTGAAAAGCATTCTCTGCTCTATGTCCATTGCAGCCATAGTTTTAAGTGCGTTGAGTCCCTTTTGAGATCTTGTCACAGCCGCCTCCACATGATCCTTGAAGGACAAGCTCCTGTCAAATGTGATTCCCAGATACTTCAATTTGTTCTCTCTGTTGACGCTTCGGCCATCTATCGTGAGGCATGGGACGTCAGCTCTCTAAATCCTGTTGTCCAGAGAGCATCACAAAACAGCGGCCTTTTCCGGGTGGATGACAGCACCCATTTCAGTGCACCAGTCAATCACTTTGTCTACTGTCGCCTGTAGCTCCTGGGATATTTTCTCCATATCTCTCCCCTGCCTATATGCAAGCATATCATTTGCAAATGTTAGTATCGTTCCAACCCCTGGTGCTTCTATGTTTGCAATTTCGCTCGTATATACGTTAAAGAGCACCGGTGAGATTGCGGATCCCTGTGGCAGTCCCGGGGTTAAAATATGTGGCTCTGAGGTCCATGCACCCAGACGGAGAGCAATCCGACGAGAATGTAGTACTGCGGCTATCCAGTTCACTAACCAGGGATTGACCCCCTTCTCCATCAGTGCGGTCATCAAAATATCATATCGAACTCTATTGTACGCATTCTCGAGATCAAGCGCCGCCGCCATCGTTTCTTGTCTACTCTGGAACCCCTCATAAACGTCAAAGGCAAAAGTGGCTGCATTTGACCAGGTATCTTTTCCTGGCCCGTAGCTCCCCAGGCCTCTTGGAAGAAGCTTCCCCCTTTCTAAAAACGTTTGCGGCTTGACAGCGACTATCTTCTCTAAAACCTTCCCAAATGTATTTTGAAGGGTGATGATCCTAAAGCCGCTAAGCTTTGAATTATCCTTGAACGGTTTTGGGAGAGGGATGAGATAACTGTGTACCCAATCCTGTGGTACTGATGCTGTCCTAATGCTCTGGTTAAAGCAGTCGGTCATCTCCTCCAGGTCTGCATCGCTCAAAGCCTTCATGTGGCCATACCTGACCCCATCAGGCCCTGGTGCCGTGTCTTTTGCCTTTTTCAAAATATATTTAACATCTTCAACCCGTATGATGTCTTCATAAGGCATATTCTTTATGGTGCCAGATAACTCCTCTCTAACTGCATCCCTGGTGTCCACATCATCATGATTGGTCTGCTCTAAAAGTCTCTGGAGAAACGCCTCCCCTTTCTCTGTGTCTGCTGTCACGCGCACACCATCATCTCTATAAATTGTTCCCACTGTCATAGGCCGATCTTTTCTTTGTATTTGTCTGTGCAGTTTCCATAACTTTCGCAGTGTTTTATCACCTCCAATCTCATTCATGAAACATTCCCATTTTGCCTTTTTGGCCTCTGCAGCACAGCGCTTGAAAACCTCCACCTTGTCTTTCTTGACATTTTCCGCCGTGTCCACTTCCTCTCGTGAGCTTCTGGGTGTCTGTCGCACTTTCCTTAGCTGCTTCACTGCAGCTCTCTTTGCTTTCCAAGCCTGGTCTACTTCTGGGGTCCACTATGGGGGATGCAAAAAAGGAGTTTTAACAGCCCTGTTGCATGCCCCATGTCTGAGGCGTCCAAGAAGGCTGTCGGTCCACTCATACCGGAAGGTCTTGCGCGCTCTCCGAGCCTTAACTTTCCTGGATTTAGAGATCAGAACTGAGCATGGCATGTGATCACTCCCATGGTCATTCAAAACATCCCACTTTACATCAAGGACTGATGACTGGGAGACAAGTGCCAAGTCAATAGCTGTGTCCGCATCGCCAGGCCTCATTGCCATTCTAGTCGGCCTACCATCATTTACGCAGACCACATCGGAGTCCACCATGGCACCTGCAAGGGCAATTCCCTGTCGGTTTTCTCCACTGCAGATTGGAAGCACTAGACTCGAATGGCAGTCCACTGTGGACTGGAAGCACTAGACTAGAATGGCAGTCCACTGTGGTAATTAAACCTGCGGTTGGTGCACATACAGTAGCTTGACTATGACTTGTATATAATTGATTAGATTTTTCAGATTTTTTCATGATTGATTGGATTTTGCAGACTTGTTCATGACTGTTTGGGTTTAGCAGACTTGTAGTATATAATTGATTGCATTTTGAAGACTTGTTCGTGCCTGATTGGATTTTGCAGACTTGTTCATAATTGACTAGATTTTGTAGACTTGTTCATCATTGATTTGATTTTACAGAAGTGTTCATGATTGACTGGATTTTGTGGACTTGTTCATCATTGATTGGATTTTACAGAAGTGTTCATGATTGACTGGATTTTGTAGACTTGTTTATCATTGATTTGATTTTACAGAAGTGTTCATGATTGACTGGATTTTGTAGATTTGTTCATCATTGATTTGATTTTACAAAAGTGTTCATGATTAACTAGATTTTGTAGACTTGTTCATCATTGATTTGATTTTACAGAAGTGTTCATGATTGACTGGATTTTGTAGACTTCATCATTGATTTGATTTTACAGAATTGTTCATGATTGACTAGATTTTGTAGACTTGTTCATCATTGATTTGATTTTACAGAAGTGTTCATGATTGACTAGATTTTGTAGACTTGTTCATCATTGATTTGATTTTACAGAAGTGTTCATGATTGACTGGATTTTGTAGACTTGTTCATCATTGATTTGATTTTACAGAAGTGTTCATGATTGACTAGATTTTGTAGACTTGTTCATCATTGATTTGATTTTATAGAAGTGTTCATGATTGACTGGATTTTGTAGACTTGTTCATCATTGATTTGATTTTACAGAAGTGTTCATGATTGACTGGATTTCGCAGACTTGTTCATCATTGATTTGATTTTACAGAAGTGTTCATGATTGACTAGATTTTGTAGACTTGTTCATCATTGATTTGATTTTACAGAAGTGTTCATGATTGACTGGATTTTGTAGACTTGGTCATCATTGATTTGATTTTGCAGAAGTGTTCATGATTGACTAGATTTTGCAGACTTGTTCATCATTGATTTGATTTTACAGAAGTGTTCATGATTGACTAGATTTTGTAGACTTGTTCATCATTGATTTGATTTTACAGAAGTGTTCATGATTGACTAGATTTTGTAGACTTGTTCATTATTGATTTGATTTTATAGAAGTGTTCATGATTGACTAGATTTTGTAGACTTGTTCATCATTGATTTTATTTTACAGAAGTGTTCATGATTGACTGGATTTTGTAGACTTGTTCATCATTGATTTGATTTTACAGAAGTGTTCATGATTGACTAGATTTTGTAGACTTGTTCATCATTGATTTGATTTTACAGAAGTGTTCATGATTGACTGGATTTTGTAGACTTGTTCATCATTGATTTGATTTTACAGAAGTGTTCATGATTGACTGGATTTTGTAGACATGTTCATCATTGATTTGATTTTACAGAAGTGTTCATGATTGACTGGATTTTGTAGACTTGTTCATCATTGATTTGATTTTACAGAAGTGTTCATGATTGACTGGATTTTGTAGACTTGTTCATCATTTATTTGATTTTACAGAAGTGTTCATGATTGACTGGATTTTGTAGACTTATTCATCATTGATTTGATTTTACAGAGGTGTTCATGATTGACTGGATTTTGTAGACTTATTCATGATTGAACAAATTTTGGAGACTTGTTCATTATACATTGGATTTTGCCGACTTGTTCATGATTGATTGGATTTTGCAGACTTATTCATGATTGGTTGGATTTTGCAGATAATTTTCTATAGGATGAGACAGCAAGTCTCACGCCAAACCTTCCTAGTCGCCTTCCACGACATACGTGAAATGTTAATGTGCTACTTCGCTTTGCTTCTCTTACAGATCTTGGTAACTGACGAGCCTGCAAATGTGTATCGCAGTTAAAAGATGTTACATACTGATTTAGTTTAAGAAATAATGACAATTTAAAGAAAGCTTATTGCGAGTAGCAGTCTCCCTGGCGAAGAGGTTATTGACTTTCTTGATATATCCACGTAGGGTAACTTTGGTAAGCGAGATTCGGTAGCGGATCGGGTCGTGTTGGTTACTTACGGGGGTATGCGAGCCGGTCGCTCAGAAAGCAATGGCAAACTACTGAGCGTAATCTTGCCAAGAAATCAACAACAACGTTAAAATGCTGATGTTGACAGCGATGTCCTGTAAATATGAAATGCGAAAATAAAAATAAAATAAAAATAAATATTGCTGGTAACAATGTTTTCACTTTATGCGGTTTATGTGGAGTGCCTTAGTTTAGAATATCTGAAATAATAATACACTGTAAACTAAACTTTGAAAAGTTAGTAGCATATCCTTTACAGCACGTCGCAGTCAACCCCAACATTTTTAGCTGCTTGTGATTTCTTGACAAGTTTACGTTCAGTAGTTTGCTATTGCTTTCTGAACGACCGCACTGATACATTTGTGTGGGAAACCAACGCAAGGCAGTCTGCTTCCAAATCGCCCGCAGCTGTGTTTCGAACGCCGTAAGCGGGATTACTAATCGTGTCCCTCACACCTTCGCCACAGAGCGGGTTGAACGGGAAGATTCCAAAACTCGCAGACGCATATCTTCCGTAATCTTTCAATGGGGCTGATGCTGACTGCGAGTGCATGCTACCGTTACCACTCAAGGCAATCAACGGCAGAGAAATCCATTCTCAGTCGGAAATGAGGAACGGCTTTGAGGGGGGAAAGGTTTTAAATGGATTTCCCGAGTCTGAAGTGATGAGACTATAAATGACTGCTTCGCTGCAAATGCAATGACGTTTTCTCAACACTTGAGTACGCGTGGCTTCTCTTGTTATTATTGCTTTGTTGGGACGTGTGAATACTAGGAGATAAGTCGTGTCACTATTATTAAAGCAGGCGCCCAGCAATGAATACAGTGTGTAACATGATTAGTAAATGTATGATTATAAATATAGACATTGGTTACGAGGAGTATATATAGGCAACGAGATGTAAGTCTAAATATGTGAGAATTTATTACTAGAATATAATAAGAAGAGGGAACGAACGAACGAACAAACTTTATTTTAAAAGGGTAACAAATTGGGCACGCAGGCCCATCTTACATTCGGCCCTTTCGATCACTCATCTTTCATTCATCAAATGTGCATGTTACATTTTACATCTTCTTCTTCTTCTTCTTCAGCGTTCTGAGCCATTGAGGTTCTTTGCTGCAGATACAATCCGTCTCCATTCGTCTCTCTGGTGGACCTTCTCTTGCCAGTCCTTGATTCCAAGTGCTTGTAGGTCTGTATGTGTATTATCTCTCCGCCGCCTTCTTGGTCTACCTCGGGGGGGGGGGGGGGGGGGACATTGTCAAATGGATTTTGTAAGCATAAACATTGCATATTACGCATGGTACATTCACATGGGAAAAGAAAAAAAACATTGTCAAATGAAAGTTGTAAACATAATCAGTGCATATCGCAATGTTGTGAGACACATCCCCCATCCACCCTCACACCCCGCAGCCACCCACACATCCCTCAGACACCCACACACACCCCACCCACCACACCCCACCCACCCACACATACCTCCACGCACTCACACAGACTCAGGCAAACATAAATGCCGCCACCCACCCACTGATCCCCCACCCACCCACATTTCCCCACCCAAACATACACCCCCCACCCACGCCATAACCGAGACGCACACACCCACTCACATATTCTCCACCACACATCCATCCCCCACCCACGCCATAACCGACACGCACACACCCACCCAATATTCTCCACCACACACACACACCCGCAACCACCCAGCAAAACACACATCACAAAACCACACACACATACCCCCGTCAACCCACACATCCCGCACCTATCCACACATACATCCCGCAACCTCACACACAATTTTCCCCACCCACCCACACACACATCAGCCAACCTACACCCACTCACCCACCCAATATCCGCCACCTCTCAACTACACATCCCCCACCTATACACACATCCCCACCCACAAACACATCTCCCCACCTGCCCACACAAAAACACCCACCCATAAACACAAAAAAAAACACACAACTCCCACCCACACACACCCACCACCCACATATACCCCACCCACACACATCCGCCGCTCACACACATCTTCCCACAAACACACACATCTCCCAACCATACACTCTTCTCTCACACACATCCACCCACTCAGGTCCCACCCATCACATCCTCCAGCCACTCACACCCACACATCACCCACCCGCCCATCAACACATGCATCTCTCATCTACCCTCCCACCCACATACACCAAACCACCCAGCCAAACACACATCCCCATCCTCACATACATCCATCATCCACCTCCACATCCCACACCACCCCCACCTCTCACACATCTCCCCTCCCACACAAAACTCCACCCATAAACACATTCCCCCCACACACACACATCCCCACATGAATTCCTCATACACATCCCCGTCCACACATCTCTCACCCACTCACACATCTCCCCACCCACCCATACATCCCTCACCTACAAACATCCTCACCACCCACACATGCACCCTCCACCCACTCACACTTACCCCATCCACACTCACACACTCCCACCCACACAGATATATCCCATTCACAGACACCACCACACTCATCCCCCACACCCATTACACACCCATCCCCCAACCCACACAATCTCCTACACACCCATTCACCCACCCAAATGCACATTCCCTACCCACACCCCCCAACCCACCAACACCCACATACTTCCAATAATCCTCCCAAATATCCCCCCCCACACACACACACATACCTCACACACACATACATCCCCCACCGACTACAATCCCTTCACCCATCCACACATCACCCATCAACCCATACACATCCCCCTCATACAACCCCTCCACACATACATTCCCCACACCCCCACACATATCCCTCACACACACACCCATACAAACATCCTCAGATCTACACACATACATGATCACTGAAACTATTAAGAACAAACTCCCACACTTTACACACAGTTGAGACACTGATGATTGTCGTGAGCATTCTCGCAACAATTGTAAGAAGTGGAGAAAAAATTGTACATATACATTGTGTAGCGTAAAATTAGTTATGCAATTCAACTCTCTCTCTCTCTCTCTCTCTCTCTCTCTCTCTCTCTCTCTCTCTCTCTCTCTCTCTCTCTCTCTCTCTCTCTCTCTCTCTCTCTCTCTCTCACTCACTAACTCTCTCATTCACATCACAGTAATGTTATATTATACATGATAAAATCAAGTGGCATACAAAATGATGATAATATGAAAGACGAGAATACACAGAAAAAAATATGGAATGGCATGTTATAGGACAATCAAGTGGCATACAAAATGATACCTCGTAATATGAAAGATGAGAATGCATAAAAAATACGGAATAGTATGTTACATGACATGCGTGCGCTCAACTCTCTCTCTCTCTTTCTCTTTCTCTCTCTCTCTCTCTCTCTCTCTCTCTCTCTCTCTCTCTCTCTCTCTCTCTCTCTCTCTCTCTCTCTCTCTCACTAACTCTCCCACTCACTCTGCAGTAATTTACATGTGTTAATTTTATGCATGTTAAAATCAAGTGGCATTCAAGTGACAATATGAAAATGAGAATACACAAAAAATATGGAGCAGCATGTTGGGAGAAGGAAGAAGAAGAAGAAGAAGAAGAAGAAGAAGAAGAAGAAGAAGAAGAAGAAGAAGAAGAAGAAGAAGAAGAAGAAGAAGAAGAAGAAGAAGAAGAAGAAGAAGAAGAAGAAGAAGAAGAAGAAGAAGAAGAAGAAGAAGAAGAAGAGGAGAAGGAGGAGAAAGAGAAGACTACAGCACATTCAATGAATGTCATAAATAGAGTACTGAAATGTTGTAGTAAACCTGTTTTGCTCTATGACAATGTATCATGGAATGTGAAAGAACAAACCAGAAAGAGCTTGGCGGCAATGGGGATGTGATTTCTGAGACGTAGATTGTCAATATCTTGGACTGCCAGAATACATGACAGCGATTGACTGAAAGAGGCTAATGAAAGTTGACCATAATATCTCAATAAAGTCTTATTACACCTTGCATGTAGAACAAATTTGACAAATGAAGTACATGATGCTATCAAATAATGTGCTCTACAATCCATTGTGAAGCAATGTGCAGCGAATGGCTGCGGTCTGCTGGAGTAATTCTTTGCACTCCAAACAGAATAGTGTTATCAACGAGGGGGGGGGGGGGAAACAATCAAAAAATAACAGACACATTGCAGAAGGTATTTTACAATATGAAGAGACGTGTACAGTCTTGTCTAAAGCCCGTGGTGGACATTTTCAACATCCGTTATAGGGAATAGTTCATTGGTACTTTCCGGCTACCCCAAAACAGCTTTGGACCATAGCAGTGACTATTGTAGCTATTCTAATGAATTGTTTAGCACATTTTCTAATGACATCAGTTACTTCATATTTCAGATTTGTTCTACATACAAAGTGTAACGAGATTTTACAAACACCTGGTATACGAAAGAAACAAACAGCATTGTTTGGTCATATAATGAGAAGAGAAGCATTATAGAACATCGTGACGGTCAGAAAGACCAGCAGTAGAAGAAGTAGAGGCAGGGCGAGGAATTTAACCTGACAACAAACATGATAGTACACCGCCGGATGGTCTACGACGGTGACTAAGTATTGTATCAACAATAGACTATAATGAATCAAGAAACAAAAAGCTGAGATCTGTGGTGGAACATGGACGCATACGCCATATGTTAAAGCAGATAATAATGATTTACTAATCGAAATTTCATGTTAAATATTTTATGCTAAATGACAAAAATATTTTAAAAAGTCATGTAGTGGTGATGCAACAAAAGATAGACGCTGTTAAACACGAGCACAACTGTAAACATGGATGTTTAAGTAAAACGACAGCGTAGTAAACGTGTTGTAATCTTGGAACAAAAAATACTTACGCGGGTGTTTCATTGCTGTACATGTGGAGCCTAAGTGATTACAGTGCATGCTGATGAAGAGCTGATCCGAATTCAGTCTCCAGTATTGCCAACGCTTGCTTGTTTTTCCTACGCTGGAATAGATGCAGTATCACAGAATTTCTAGCGGGGAAATTTCATAAATTGTTTGGACGAAATTGCAGTTATAGACAAATTTCAAGCATATGAAAGAAGGAGAAGAATCTTTTTAAGGGGAATGGAGTAAATACGGAACTGACCACTCACATTATGTCGCTATGGTCTAGTATAAGTGAAGCCCTAACACTTGCCATTACTTAGGCCAGTGGTTCTCAACCTTTTTTGGCCCATGCCCCCCCTTTACCATATGTACAGAACGTCATTCTCCCCCCCCTCTCCCCTTTCGAATTTCCTCCCTATAAACCCCCCTCCCCCCCCCCCCAACCTTAAACAGTATACATAAAAATGAAAGCTAAATTTACTAACACATACTAGAACAAGTCTAGACATCTACATAAAACGTGATTTACGGGTCTACTTGCGTTATAAAACGAATTTCATTAGGGCGAGAAATACATAACCGTAAAATTTAGAGGGAAAAATAATATCAAGTAACTGGTTCTTGTATTAATGCTGTCTTGAAATAATCTTAATCCCTCCTGGAAACCCTAAAATCCCCCCCCCCCCCGGGGGGGGGGGAATCCCCACCGGTTGAGAACCACTGACTTAGGCATTATATGCTATTGGATTAATTTACCTTACTTTCTAAATGCGATAAGTAAGAAATGAGCATCACTAAGGACATGGCATGTTGTTTTAACCAGGGTACCTCTATCACCCGGCATGATATTTTACGTGCAGCGTCATCATATATTACATTTGTCGGTAACATGGTCTCGACCTCAGTCATAGATCATGACCAATTAAAAAAGGGGAATTTGAAGACAAGATGGTAGACTTTATTGCACTTTGTTTTACCTATATGGCCTGTTCTCTTTCCGCAGAGGTGCCTGCTGAAAGCGTAGCACACAACATGAGATCCATAGTTCCAACGACGACCCTTTTCGACAAAATTGATGACAGAATCCGACACGAAATCACGATCTTCGGAGCGCAGGCAGGCGTCTTAATGACTTCGTCACGGTGGTACACCGCCAAAAATGCATTCAAAGATATTGAACGACACTAAAACAAAACAAGGCAAAGAAGCAACAATCGAGAAATCCAATAGAAAACAGAAATACTGAAAGTTATATGCACATCAATGTAAACATGTCGGTAAAAAGTGACAACAGGGCTGCTGTGCGGATTGTATATTGTCTAGAAACAGCTGGTTCTTATCATCCTCAGTATTACTCACGTGCCGGACATGTATACATTCTGGTACGAGTTCGAGCGGCAGTCCAAAATGTCGTGCTCTTTAAGGGTAATGGTTGTTTAAAGGATAGTGAAAGAATTGCAAGCAAGACGGTCGACCATATAGAGTCGCCATCTTGGGTATCCGTCGGTTCAAGGAGGCAGCCGATTGGATAAGACATCCGATGTTATGTTATGTTATGTTATGTTATGTTGAACGACGTCACTGCATATTGGGCATTCCCATGCGTGCTTAGTCCTCCGATGCAGCAGCCATCCCAAAGTATTTCTGCTCACTGTGTTCATAAGGAGTTGGTTATAATATCTAAATTCTTTCCTATGAAAGCCACATTGACGTATTGAAGACGCTTTACACCCAGTTCGTGCAGTCGGGGTAAGGTCGGTGCAGCGCCGTGCCGTGCTATGATACAGAGATGCCGCAGCATCAAGCGGCACCGAAAGGGGGCTTCATAAGGGGGCGGCAGTTTTAAATAAAATACATGTAAGGGGCGGCATTTCGAAGACTTGCATTCTTCTGAGAAAATCTACCGCACGGTACTGGATCCGTCAGTAGTAATGTATGTTGAAAACAGGGCGCAAATCGTTGATATATCCACTTAAATCGTGTGGATATATCCCCCTCTAAAGCCCTATGTGACATAAGGTTGTATTATGATAAATCAGTATCCACCGAGTTGGTATAATTTATGAATAATCGATTGTGTCATGTGTTTCGTGTGAGTTACGTTCACAACACCTGTGACAAAATTCGATATTGCCCGCACGTGTATATGAGTGTCGGGATCGAGGGAGGTCGCAGGCGGCGACAGCTGGCGATATTAATCACGGGAGGTGCCGGGAGATGTCGGAATAAAATAGGAAGCGCACAGAAGGAGGTGCGGGGTGTGATGGGCGAGGGACGAGGTGGGTAGATAAGTGCTACCGAACCACTATCATCATACAGTTTCAGATCGTTAAAGGAAAACCTTAAAGAAACAAGTAAAGATAGCCCTCCATGTCGTCATGGGTGTCGGGATCGAATCTCAGTGGGGAGGTCGATGGGTAGAAGAAATATTGGTTATATTTTTTAAAAATTAGTTGTGATGATGACAGTTGGTTGGGTGAGGTACTGGCGTTAGTGTTATGTTTAGCAAGTTAAACAAGTCGTGATGAGCGGGTTGAGGAGGTCGTGTTTCTAGTTGGTACCCTAGGCGATATGTGGAGGTGACAGGTTCGAATCTCGGTGCATATTCGTTGGTAAGATTACCAGTAGGCAGCGTGTGGGGATGTCTAGTTGGTCGTAGGGGATGTGGTGGGGTATCACCAATGTGTAACTGGGTTAGTGTGGTGTTGGTCAAATGTGTAACTGTGCTAGGTGGTGTCATAGACGTCGTTTGAGGTTCGAATCATGCTACTGGTCGATAACTGTGACCACCCTAGACGACGTAGGTTCGAATCCCGCTGTGTCGGGGCCTGTTAATGTAACATTGAATCGACGACTAAGTTATCGGATTCTGTTAGGGATGTGTGGTGGAAATATTGATATTGTAAATTAGCTGCCCTGGTGACATATGGTGCTATTAATCAGATCGCCGTTATATGTTAACAAAGGAGAACGAACGAATGAACACACTTTATTTTAAAAGGGTAACAAATTGGGCACGCAGGCCCGTCTTACATTCGGCCCTTTCAATCACTCATCTTTCATTCATCAAATGTGCATGTTACATTAACGTAGGGGAAAAAACACTGACAAATGGATTTTGTAAGCATAAACAATGCATATTACGCATGAAACATTCACATGAGAAAGAAAAAAACATTATCAAATGAAAGTTGTAAACATAAACAGTGCATATTGCAATGTTGTGAAGCACATCCCCCATCCACACTCATATCCCGCAGCCACCAACACATCCCCCACCCACCAAACGTCCCCAACCCACCCACACATACCTCCACGTACTCACACAGAACCAGGCAAACATACATGCTGCCACTCACCCACTGATCCCCCACCCACACATATTTCCCCACCCACACAGATCGATTGAGTCATGTTTCTATTGATGCGGGAGAAGTCGCCTGGCCTGCGCTTTACTCTGTATTGCCCATAGCACCAGCTTTCCTATAGCGGTTAATAGTGGTCTTTAGTGGACGGTGTTTAGACACTATCATCACACAGTACAAATGAAAACCTTAAGAAGTAAAGATGGCGGGTAGTACTGGTTGTAGTGGGTATGGCGTAGTGTCATTCATTGTTAAGGGGTGGGCGAATAGCGGGGAAGATAGATAAGTGTATTCGAACTCTATCATTATACAGTATCAGATCTTTAAATGAAAACCTTAAAAATGTCAAGATGGCAGGTATTACCGGTTGTAGTGGGTATGGGCTAGTGAAATTCGGTGTTAAGGGGTGGGTGAGTGGAAGTGTAGCTAGACAAGTGCTTCCGGTCATTGTTAAGATGTTAGGGGGTTACGGGTTACAGATCGGCAAATGAAAGCCGTAAAAAAGGTAAATAGGGTCGGTATTACTGGTTGTAGTGGGTATAACATAGTGTCATTCGTTGTTAAGGGTGGGTGAGCGGAGGAGTAGCTAGATAAGTGATTCTGATCATTGTTAAGGGGTGAGCCAGTGGCGGTGTGGTTAAATAAAAACGTCGATTACTTGCTAAGAGACAGAGAAGTTGGTAGATAAAGGCTTTGGGTCGTTGTTAAGGGGTATGTGAGTGTAGGAATAGCTAGATAACTGCTTCCGATCATTGTTAAGAGGTGGGTGAAGGGCGGAGTAGCTATATAATTACGTCCGTTCCTTGGTAAGAGCCAGGGTGATCGAGCGGCAGAGTGGGTAAATAAAGGCATGGAGGTCTACCACCGACTAATTCAACGCATAATTGCGGCTTCGTTCGTCATATATTCGTTATGTGTCTATTTTAAAGTGATCGACTGTTTATTATAAAGGTGGTTACTATTATGTGTAGTGGATGGGACCTAAACACTATCATATTACCATTGATGCTGTGTTAGGGATACACTCCTCGGCCTCGGATTGTGTGACGGTGTAATCCAGGAGACATGTGCAATGGCTACAATCAAAGGGGTCGTTGCATCCGGTTGCAAACATAAAGATACATCTGGGAAAAGTGGGTAATGGTTACATCCTGTCAAAGATGGCGTTGCATCCTGTCACATGTGTAAGGGTACGATGTTCTGTTGACTGTCGAACCAAGGGACCTAACTGGTGAAGACCATCATGTACGGGAGTGATTCTGCTCCCTCGTCAACAGGGCGTCGGAAGTTTAAAGTTGTCTCCCTTCTGTCGTTTTCTATATCCGCGTCGTACTAGGGTCAACAAGGAAAAGCAAAGAACACGTAACTACTACTACCAAGACATCTATACACCACAAGGCAGTTTCGAATATAGTATACACAACTATAATCAGTTCAGCCCAGAGGCAGTCTAACCCTTTCTCACATAGAGGAGAGATGAGAGCACCGATGCCAGTCGTGGAAGGCGTTTCTTTTACTTAACAGCTAGCGGGTCATACACCGACATGTGTTTAGCTCATTTTATCACCTGTATAATATTACAAACGAACATAACAAGCTGCCCCGGTTCAATGTAACATGACATATCACGTGCGAAGTTATCGCGTCTCAGAGCAGACATTTACACTTTCAGTAACTCTTCTATCCGGCATAAGGGGTCTTTGCATCTTTCCCCAGAAACCTATTTCCAATGCCAATATATGTTTTTCAATGAGTCGACTCATTGCCACATTTCACATTAATAAAAATGTTCAGGTGCTATGTATCACATCAACAGTCAAATAAGAAAACATGTTAGCCAAATTATTGAAAAGGTTGGCCAAAAATAGAAATATATCGACCAAACTTATAAAATGTAGGAATATTTTGTTAGCCAAACTAATAAAACTCTTGCTCAAAATAAGAAATATCTCAACCAAGTTTATAAAATGTAGGAAAAAAATACTAGTAAACCTAATAAAATAAATATTGGCCATATACAGAAATATCTCGACCGACCTTATAAAAAGTTTGGTCGAGATTGTTAGCCAAATTAATAAAACTGTTGGCCAAAATAAGAAATATCTCGACCAACATTATAAAAAGTAGGGAAATTGGTAACCAAACTAATTAAAAATGGTGACCAAAATAGAAATCATCTCGAACAAACTTATAAAAATTATGAAAATTGTTAGCCAACATAGGAAAAAGTGTTGACCAAATCCAGAAATATCCCCACCAAACTTATAAAAAATACGAAATTGTGTATGCCAAATGGGGAAAATGTTAAAAGAATACAGAAATATCTCGAGCATTTTTAATAAAAAGTAGGGGAAAATTGTTGACCGAATCAAGAAATATTTCACTCAAACTTATAAAATGTCGGGAAAATGTTAGCCAAATCAACTAAAAGGCTGACCAAACTTATAAATATCTCACCCAACCTCATAAAAAGTAGGAAAATTTGATAACCACATGGGCAAAATATTGGTCGAATACAGAAAGATCTCAAGTAAGCTTATAAAAAGTAGGGGGGGGGGAATGTTGGCCGAATTAAGAAATATTTTACTCAGACTTATAAAAAGTTGGAAAAATGTTAGCCAAATCAACTAAAGGATGACCAAGATTATAAATATCGCATCCAATCCTATAAAAAGTGGGAACATTTGTTAGCCAAATGGGCAAAATATTGGTCAAATACAGAAAGATCTCAACTAAACTTATAAAAAGTAGGGGGGAAATGTTGGCCGAATTAAGAAATATTTCACTCAAACTTATACAAAAAAAGTCGGAAATAATGTTAGCCAAATCAACTAAAAGGCTGACCAAACTTATAAATATCTAATCCAAACTTATGAAAAGTAGGTAAACTTGTTAGCCAGATGGAGACAGATATTGGCCGAATTACGAAATATTTCACTCAAACTTATAAAACGTTGGAAAAAAATATGTTAGCCAAATGAACTAAAAGGCTATCCAAACTTATAAATATCCTATCGAACCTTATAAAACGTAGGAAATTTTGTTAGCCAAATGGACAAAATATTGGTCAAATACAGAAAGATCTCAACAAAACTTATAAAAAGAAGTAGGGAAAAATTATTGGCCGAATATTTCTCTCAAACTTATAAACAGTAGGAAAACATGTTAGCCAAATCAACTAAAAAGCTGACCAAACTTAGAAATATCTCAACCAAGCTTATAAAGCTGTCGACTAATAAAATAAGAATAAGAAAATGTGTTACCCAAAGGAGGACAATGTACACCAACGTAAGAAATATGTTAGCGAAATGGGAGACAAGGGTTGGCCAAGCTAATGAAATGTTGACAAAAATAAGAAATAGCTCGACCAAATTTATAAAAAGTAGGGAAACATGTTGGCCAAATTAATAAAGATTTTGGCCAAAATAAGAAATATGTTAACCAAAGGAAGAAAATTATTAACCAAAGTTAGAAAAATATCGACCAAAGTCGGAAAATGTGTTAGCCAAATGGGAAAAATATTGGTCAGGTAAACACATTTTTCTACATAACTTATAAATATGTTGTCCAAATTTACAAAAAGTAGGAAAATGTTTGAATCAAATGGGAACAAAAATAGTGACCAAGTAAAGAAATATTCCAACCAAATTTATAAATATGTCGTCCAAACTTACAAAAAGTCGGAAAATGTCTTAACCAAATAGGAAAAAAAATAGCGACCAAGTAAAGAAATATTTCAACCAACTTATAATTAGCTCGTCCAAACTTATAAAATTGGGAAAATTTGTCGGCCAAAGTAAGAAAATATATTACTAAAACTGAGAAAGATATTAACCAAAGTGAGAAAAATATCAACCAAACTAAGAAATGTGTATGGCAAAAGAAGAAAAAAAAGTTGGCCAAAGTATTAAATACGTTAGCCAAATGAAGAAAAATATTAACCGAAATGAGAAAAAAAAAGGTATAGCAAAGTAAGAGAATTGCTCTCACGACTTGTCGAATTGCCCTAGCAACTGCCCCATTCGCTCTCACAATTTATCGAATCGTCCTATGAACTTGACCAATTAACCTCACAAATTCCCCACTGACTCTCACAATTTGGCCACTTGCTATTACAACGTGTCGACTCCCTTTCACAATTTACCCACGGAGATTTGCCATAGGTATTATATATCCACACTCTGGGATGGATGCTCCAAATCAATGTTTAAAAAAAACCTTTATTCACTCCAGAAAAGAGCAGTGTGTTTAATTAATGGTGAAAAGCTTACCGACAATTCTAACCTTCATAAAAGTCTTCAGTTACTGCCACTCCACAAACGCCTACTTTTAAATTAGGCTAAACTAATTCACAAAATCCTATTTCAAAATGCTCCAAGCTACCTTTGGCCATTGTTCAAATATTACGCAAGACTTAGAGAACGACTAAATATACTGCACGTCCCTAGATCTAAGATACATTTATATAAAACAAGCTTAGCATACTCTGCCGCTCAGTTGTGGAACAATCTTCCCCAAGAAATCAAAGACACCACCAATTATTATACATACAGTCGCTACCTGATTGAACACTACCTCAGTACAGACTGCATTCCCCCATTAAAAAATGGTAAATTGTCTCAAACATCAACTAGCCAATAAACATTCCCATATGTATGGCACGATACACCTTCCTTAGGTATACATAATGCCCAAGTTAAACATTGCCTCAGTGTGTCATGTATTATTGATTATTTTTCATGCGTTTTAATGCTTATTGTTCTTTTGTTGTCAAAAATTAGCTTTATACGTGATGTTGAATGAAAGAGTGCATGAGAGGAAATAGAGAAGAAGGGCAGAATGTCTAATGGGCCTGCGTGCCCAATTCTTAACCCTTTGAAAATAAATATTGTTCGTTCTTTCGTTCGTTTATTGGAAACTCTATACGACAAAGACGGAGTTAATTTTTCATATCATCCTGTATGTGGAGTAAATGACTATTTGCTTAAAGGGTTTAAAAGGTAAGAAGATCGACTTCGTTGCACTGGGTTTGATCCCATGTGGCTCAATCTCTTTCCGTAGGGTGAACAGCCGAAAGCGTCGCACAGAATACAAATTCCGTAGCATCAGCGACGACCACCATGAAATTCGAGAAAATTGCACTCGTGAACTGAATATAGTAAGTAGCCCAGAATCGAACCCACAACCTTCTGAGCGTGAGGATGGCGGCGTAACCACTTTGCCACGGAGACTGCCTCGACATTATGAGAGGTCTTGGAAGATGGTTTGAAGAGTATTTGTCCTGTTGATGGCTTGTTTAGTCCATGTCGTTTTAATTGCTACCCTTGGCGTGACGCGTCCTCTGGGTACTAATTGTTTGAAGAGTATCTGTCCTGTTGATGGTGTGCTTAGTCAATGTCGTTTTAATTGCTACCTCGGAATTTGAGGTAAGTATGAACATGTTTTCCAATTTTAATTTTCTCTTCATTGCTTTCATTTTTTCATCTTTTTGTTCTTCTCGTCCTGTCGTCACGTGTTGATGTAGGCAGAGGAGATCTCCTTGACTATATGTTGTGTTTTGTTATTGTGTTTGTTTGCTGATGAAGGCTAATCGCCGCAACGTCCTGTATGTGTCGTAATTCTGTTATGTAAAGCTGCACTACTTTGTGTGATGCGTCCTCTAGGTACTACTTGTTTGAAGAGTATCTGTCCTGCTGATGGCAGACGACAGTCATTCGCTGCATATTGCATCACGATGGCCTGCACATTCTTTGATATCATGTACATTTTTCAAATTTGTTCTACACACAAAGTGTTGTGAAACTTTACAAACACCCAGTAATTTTGGTCGCCAAGCCCTCCAAGAAATTTTAAAGTTCAGCAGGTAACACACGGGCAACTACCACTGACGAAGTAAAATAACAATTATCCCCCTTTTTATATTAAGCAGACCGAACCTATAATCTCATTCGTAAGCTTCCAGTTCAGATTGATAGTTGCATGTCCCTTCCTTTTACGTAACGTTGCAATCAACCCCAGCATTTATTGACTGTTTGTTATTTACTAGGCATTTTTATGTTCAGTAGTTTGCCATTGTTTTTTGAAAGGCCGACTCACATATAATCGTAAATTCAAACTACACTAGTTATCGAACTAGCGCACTAACAACTCTGACACATCAGAGTGCTAGAAGACATTTTAAAAAAAAAAAAAGTAAGAGAAACAGAGGAAGGGCTAGACAAAGAAAACCACGTGTACGAAAGATAATCATAGATCTATCGGCGCAGACATAAAAGTCATCATCCAGTGCCTTGCTGGCTGGCGTGGGCGATCATTCCTCTCCACAAAATATGATCGACGTCATGGTTCAATTCGTGTGTTGACTTCCTTGGCACAAGGCTGTCAATAATCTTTTTACGCTGTCTTCCTCTATCTCTCTTTCCGCAAATCTTTCCAGTTGTCACAACATGTTCCAGTTTTTGTCTTCTCATAACGTGGCCAAAACACGAGGACTGCCTCTTTCTGATGTTTGTAATAAGTTGTTTTTGCGACTCAGCTTCCCTTCAAACACCCGGATTGTTCTTTTCGGCTGTCCAGCTAACTTTCAGCATTCTTCTATACAACCACATCTCCAAGGCTTCCAGGGATTGGTTCGCCTGTGTACTTATTGTCCAGGACTGGCAGTCGCATGGTAAAACTGGTTCTATGTAGCATGCAAGAACTCTTTTCCTGACTTTCAAGGACAGTAACTTATTGAACAAAACGTTCTTCATTTGATAGTATGCAATGTTGGCTTGTAGAAGGCAAGGGCACAGTAAATAATGTGTATGTACTTAGTCGTTTAGTCGTTTAGTCGTTGGATCAACATCACGGCACACGGTTTGACCCATAAGTGCTCCGTTTTCCTCCTAACTCAAACCTGAGTCTGGAGAAACTCAGCTCAATGCACGAACTCCGTTGCATCGGCGAGGATCCTGAAATACTTTGGGTAGATTTTTAACTCGAAATTTTGCCCGGGCAGCGCCGTTAGGCTACTCTTTTTCGATTTCCAACTGCCAAGGGAGTTTTTACGTGCCCAACAATACACACGGGCGTCCGATCTCACTACCCAGAGACCAGGGGAAATTTTATTACTGGAAGTCCAGGTGGATTTTGTAAATAAATCCCGGTCCTCACCGGGGCCTGAACCCGGGACCTCCAGCACTCGAGGCGGACACCATACCTCTAGACCACTCAGCTATATACTGAGAACAGTAATTGAACATTCTATGGAAGTAAACAAAGATCTGTGATTTATTGACTGCACAAATGCTTTCGATAAAGTGAGACATGTCGACATGATAAGGATGCTTGAAGATCTACAAATTGATGGAAAAGACTTTAGACTTGTAAAAAAAGATATATTGGAAACAACAAGCTGACATCAGAACTGATAACGATGTAGGTCAATATCAGCCTATTAAAAGAGTCTAGTTGGTCGTGCGTCGAAGTACACTTGTTCCTGCAGTGAGGCGCCGTCGTCATTTGGAGGCGACAGGTTCGATCCCGGTTGGTAACTATTATAGCTTTCAAATTTTATGTTGTCTAGTGCGTCTTCTAATCTCTATTTCCTTCTTCTTCTTCTGTGAGTGCCAAATAATACTATGTGTGTCCATTTATGTAATCGTATTAAAAGAGGTGTATGACAGGGATGTGTAATGTCTCCAGATCTTGTTTCCCTGTACTGTGAAAATATTTTCAGAAATATAGAAGATGTTGAAGGAATCAACATTGGGGGACGATACATCAATAACATTAGATATGCAGATGATACAGTCTTGATTGCAGACAATGAACAGGACCTGCAAAATTTAGTAGATGCGGTTGTTGCTCACAGTGAACAACTAGGGTTAGAACTGAATATTTAGAAGACACAGATTATGGTCGTCACTGGGAAGAAGGAAATACCACAATGCGATATGCGAGTAAATTGGCATATTCTTAAGCAAATGAATTGATACAGTTATATCGGCACAGTCACAACATCTAATGGGAGATGACTTGAAGAGATTATAACAAGAATTGCCAATGCGAAGGTAGCCTTTTGCAAGATGAAAAACATACTGACCAATAAAAAGATATCAATTGAAACGAGAAATAGAGTGTGGAAGTGCTACATAGAACCTATACTTTTGTATGGATGTGAAGCGTGGACAACAAGCAGTCAAGTTGAAAAACAGTTGATGGCTGTGGAAATGTGGTTTCGGAGGAAAATGCAAAGAATACCATGAACAGACAGAAAAATCAATGAACAAGTCCTTCAAGAAACAAATGAAGATCGTAAATTGATTAGAGTCATTAGACGTAGACAGTCACAATTTTTTGGGCGTGTTATGAGAAGAAATGAATTGGAGAACTTGGTGACGACTGGCAAGATCGAAGTAAAGAGACCAAGGGGAGGACCGAGAAGTAAATACCTGGATGGTTTGGCCACGTGGCATGGTCGAGACAGGAACACGGAACTGATCCACGACTCTGGTGCTCGAGTGAGATGGCAGAACATGACCGCCCACGCTTATCGGCATGGCACATGATGGATGGATGGAGTTGTTGCTTGTCCTTTGCTGCTCTTTATCTCAGTGATGCATCTTCTATCTGATGTTATCCATGTGCCTAAATATTTGAATTTCAGCACTTGCTCCAAAATAACGTCGTGTACTGTAATTGCACATTTAGGCACAATATGTTTCTTTGATATCACCATGACTTATGTCTTTCTATTATTCAAACTAAGCCCCATTCTTTCACTTTCTATAACTACTGTATCTATAATTTACTGTAGATCGTTCTGACTTGTTGCTATCAAGACGGTATCGTCAGCATAATGTATGTTATTTATATTATGTCCACCAACCTGGATCCCCGGTATATTTTCTGTAGATCTCATTATAAATTCACTGTACAATGAGAACACAGCAGGAGACAATACACAACCTTTTCTGACGTCCTTCTTTATACACTGAAATGTTCCTTCAAGGTTGTTGATTCTTATGGCTGCTGTTTGTTGCCAGTATATGTTCTGTATTATTCGCATATCTGTGCCGTCGATGTTCAGTTGCTCTAGTAATTGTATTATTTCTTCTTGCTTTACATTGCCAACTGCTTTTGTGCAATCTATGAAGCATAAGTATAGATCTGTTTTTACTTCTATAGTTCTTTGTAATAGTGTCCTGAGAATATATATAGCGTTGTTTGTGTCCTTTCCCTCCTCAAATCAACATTGTTCATCATAATTTCTGGTTTAATCTTGTTTCTTATTCTGTTCATAATTATTCTGAGTAACAGCTTTGTCATGTGACTCATGTGCGATGTTCTTCGCATTCTAAACCTCTTGGTTTCTTTGGCAGAGCTATAAAGATACATTTTAATAGGGATCTACTCACTAGTGTAGATGACATTTATATATTTTTTTTTTCAGTTTGTTTATTTCAAAATCACCCAGAGCCTCAATTTCCTCTACTGTAATGTTGTCTGGGTCGGGTTTCTTTCCTTTCTTTATGCGATGTAGTGCATCTTCAACTTTTACTGCAAGTATTAGTGGACCTTCACCATTGTTTTGGATACTTACATCCGGTCTTCTATCATCATACAGCTCTTCCAGATATTCCGTCCATCTACTGACTATATCACCTTGTCCCATAAATATTGCACCGTTCTTCGATTTTAAACATCCAATGATAGTTCGTGTTTTCCTACCTGTTATTTATTCGTTGATACATGGAATGTGAGTCTTTTCTATAGTTTGTCCCAATGTCCATGGACTGTTGATTCAGCCATTCTTCTTTAGCCACTTTGAATTTATTTACTATTTCTTTATGTATTCTATTATATTCTTCTTTATCTTGCTTCTTCTTTCTTCTTTCGTCCATCATCCGCAAAAGTTCACCTGTCACCCATTTCTTTTTTTTTTTTTTTTGCAATTCTTTGTTTAGGTGGAATGATTTCAATTGAAGTCTGTTGGACTGATTCTCGCAACATGCCTCATTGTTCATTAATAGTCTGTATTATCCCTAAGGCATTATGTCTGTTCTTTACAGTAATATTGTACCTTTCTCTAATTCCTTTGTCTGTTCTAAGTAATGCTAGATCTAACTGAATGTTGGGGGATTTTTGTGTGTTTTCTGTAGCTGGCACATGGTTACTCTGTACATCTGCTCCAGGTATAGTTTTGCTCCTACTAAACGGCTTCTGAATCTCTTTGTTATCAGTATATAATAAATGCGATTGAAAATATTATCTACAGGGGTTTTCCATCTATATAATCGTCGAGGATATTGTTTAAACCAGGTGTTCCCTATGAAATTTCATGATATTCTACCCATGTTATTAATCTGACACCTCTCTCATTCCTCTCTCCTAAATCCTATCCTGGGGGATGTGTGTAGGGGTGGAGGATGTGTATATGGGACGGGTGCGGGAGATGTGTGTTTGGGTGGGGGATATGTGTGGGTGGGTGGAGATGTGTGGGTGGTTTGGAGAAGTATGTGTGGGTGGCGGGGTTGTGTGGGTCGGGGATGTGTGTGGTGGATTGGGGATGTAAGGGCGTGTGGGGTGGATTGGGGATGTAAGGGCGTGTGGGGAGAAGTGTATGGTGTGTGGGTTTGGGATATGTGTGTGGTGTGTTGGTGGGGGGATGTGTGCATGGTGTGCGGGTGGGGGGTATGTTTGTGGTGGTATGGATGAGGATATGTGTGTGGGTGGGGGTTAGTGTGTGGGTGGGGGATGTGAGTGACGGGTGCGGGGAATGTGTGTATGGGTGGGGGTTATGTGTGGGTAAGTAGGGAATGTGTGGTGGTTGGGGGAAGTATGTGTGGTTGGTGGTGGTGTGTGGGTGAGGGATATGTGTGTGTGGATGGGAAATGTATGCATGGGGGTGTGTGAGTGGATTAGGGATGTGTAGGTTGGTGAGGGATGTGTATGTGTCGGGGTGGGATGCGTGAGTGGGTGGAGGATGTTTGTGGGTAGAGGTATTGTGATCGAGAGATGTTTGGTTGGGGGTGGGTGGTGGTGTGTGGGTGCGTAGAGGAAGATGTGTGGGTGAGTGAGTGCGTGTTGGTGGATGGGTGGGGAATGTGTGTGTGGGTGGGGAATGTGTGTGTGTGGGTGGGAAGAGGTGTGTAGTGTGTTGGTTGGGGATATGTGTGTGGTGTGTGGGTGGGGTATGTGTGTGTGTGGGTGATTTGTGTGGTGTGTGGGTGGGGGTATATGGGGTAGGTGGGTGATGGTATCTGTGTGGGTGTGGGTGGGGATATTGTGTGGTATTGTCGCGTAACGTATTCTACTAGGATGGAATTGGATCAAAGTAGATACTAAATAGACTTCTACGAATAGAGAATCTAACCACTGCTGAAGAAGCGATCAAATGGCTCGCAATTCTAGTAGAATGATTATCAAAGTCCCAGAATGGATCACTACTTCTAAACAGTGCCAGGCGGAAAGTTATGACGACTAACTGTACTAACACACGAAGACAGTATGTCAAGTTATTCCTGCTAACGTGCCTGGATGAATAATGAGCCCCCACTGCCTAATGTATTCTCACACAACAGGAGATAAGACAGAATGATAAGTATAGATGTAGTCCTTTCACTCGTCACACAATCTGATGATGCTAATTCTAATTCTATAATGACAGACGCAGTTGTTAAAATTACAAATATAACATAACGTTTAATCCTAAAGAACACTACGTGAACCCCACTGGGAACTCACTGACACATAAGAGATACGCAGATCCCTGAAATTTCTACAAGATAATGTTCAGCTAGAGGATATAATCATAGACTCCTAGCCAATAGCGGACAATTTGTGATTGCTGTGCAGTGGCAAACGGGTGGGTAGCCACTCATCTGATAATCCTTAGCCTCCTGGATGGTAAGCTGGCAGTGCTGACTGGATCGTGGTATGGACTCCACTCTCTGCTGCATCAAGTGAGTGGTTCGTAGCTCAATCACCGGTCGTGACTACGGCTACAGATGATCAGGGTGCAGGCTCCTGCAACTAGATTTTGACTGGCCTATCGGGAGTGGAGACTATCATTGGCTTTTCTGTGGTTTAGAAGGTTGTTCGGCTTAACAAGAGCCAGCAAAAATTTATGTTTAAACACAGACAGGTGTTCAAATTTAGCCAATTGACGTGATAGTAGCTCCTGCTCCCTCCAGCCTGCTGTCAGAAAATGGCAGATGTTAGGGTGCTACCGGAAGTTAACTTCTCATCCAGGAGAGTTCCCTTCCTGTGGCCAAATTATTATTCACAGCCAAACCTGAATATAAAATTCAGCCTGACTTGATTTCTTGGCTTGTAAACGAACTCTACCCTACATCTACTTCTAACTATAAGAAGAAATAGTATTTAACTCTCTCTATAGTTTTATGTATATAAATACACTAACCAAAGACGATTTTATCTAATATGTGGAAATATAGATAATAATAACAAATAATACAGACTACATAGAGGGGTTTACTGAGGGCTATCTCCATCTAGTAACAAAACGATCTGAGAGGTGGGCCAACCTGTCACAAATGCCCACCGTTCAAAAAAAGTTGGAGAAACAACTTTTTCTCCAGCCCGAACTCTCATATAGTTTTGTCGCCCTTACTCTGACGTTTATGGGTCATTTGGACAGGTCACCCTCTTCCCCAGTAGAACAGTGTCTACTCAAATTTCTCAGACTCTTCGTTTCTAAGACACCTTCTAAGAAATCTCCTCCCTTGATGTCGCTTCCATGGAAATCTTCTCTGGAAACTTTGCTTTCGTTGGTCGGGGTGTCCTTCGTCTGTCACTGATAAAGGTCCTACGATTCCAACATAAAGGTCCTACGATTCCAACATCTCTCCTTCGACCCAATTTGTCTTGATCCATATATTTCATGCGCGTCGTCCTTGCTTTCCCTTTAGACGTCTCTAAGTTGGGATCGTGTTCAGTCGCGTCATCTTCCTCGCATCTGTTGGGGTTGTCTTCCCATCTGGATTGATCCCCTTTGGATCCATTATCAACCACAGCCAGAGTCATAATATGAACTGGTGGGTGCGTGTTGTTCTCAAAATGTCTTTTGAGTAAATTCACGTGGAAGACTGTAGTTTTCCCGCGAATAGAAACAGAGTACTTGTTGCTGGACACCTTCTCTTTAATGATGAATGGTCCTTGCCAAGCAATTTCTAACTTATTATCCCCTTTGGTTAATAAGACTAGCACTTTATCTCCTACCTCTAGAGACTGGTTTCTAATGGGTTTATTATAGAAAGAAGCCTGTTGCTTTCTGGCACGACGGAGAGTGGAGCTAGATAATTTCCATCCCGTGTGCAGTTTCTGTTTCAGTTCCTCTACATACTGTGAAGACTTGACGACACTCTCATCTGTTCCTTCATCAGTCCAGGTTCTCAAAAGAGCCTCAAGCGGTCCTTTAATTGGTCGTCCGAACAATAGTGTAGCAGGTGGATGACCGGTGGCGACATGTGGTACTTCTCGATAGGCAAACATTGCTGCTGATAAGTACGTGTCCCAACTATCTGGTTTCTCCTGGACTAACTTGTTCAAGATCGATTTGAGGGTCCCTGTATATTTGACCACAAGTCGCTTATTCTCTGTGAGACTAAAACCTGTGTTGACATGGTGCATCCTGAAGATGTCGGAGATTTCTCCCCTTAACTTCTCATTCAATGATGACCCACTATCACTTACAATAAGAATAGGGAATCCTACTCTGGTGAATATTTCTAGGAGAGCCTCTGCTACCCTAGTTGCATTGATGGAGGGCAGTACAGTAGCTTCAGCCCACATTGTACCTGTATCTACTACAGTTAAAATATAAGTATTTTTCTTCTTAGAAGTGGGCAGTGGACCAATAATGTCTATAGCCACACGCTCAAAAGGTGTATTCAAAACTAACCCTTCCCCTATGGAAACAGGAGTAGACCACTGCTTGTGGGAGCCATGTTGACACTCCGGACAAGACTGGACGTATCTTCGTATGTCAGCAGTCATTCCCGGCCAAAAATAATGACAAGAAATACGCTGGGTAGTAACTCCTACAGTCATATGTCCACTGAAGGATATGGTATGTCCCATATGCAATATCTGATTACGATATTGTTTCGGCACGACAAGTTGTCCGTGTTCGGTACCCATAGTTCCTGCCCTATGGTACAACAACTTGTCCTTTAAATAGAAATTTCCAGCTGCTGGAGGATTTCTACCTTTTGGCAGTTTGCCAAAACAAGATGCTGTAGCGTAGCGTCAGCTACGATGATAAGGAATCTATCAAAGTGCTGTGGATAGACTTTCTACGAATAGAAAAATAGGTCACTGGAGAAGACAAGACTGAATAGCTCGTAATTCTAGGCGGAATAAAGGTCCCAGAACAAGTCTAATCTTCTGACAGTGTTCAGGCAGACAGGAATGGCGTACAACTATACTGGTTTGATACAGACAGTCTGCCAAGGTTGTCTAGCTACGTTGCCTGAAATAAAACAAAGCTCGAGCCCCCAACTCTAATCCCTCTCACCGACACGGAGAAAGACAGAGTAAAATATTTAAAAGCGACAAACTTTCGTACTTCTCACACAGCTATGACTAAGGTTACTGAGGTAACAACTAGAGGTTGTAAAATTAAACTCACATTAATATTTAATATATGATAACACTTTGGGTGCTCCACTGGAGGCAGCCCTGTACATGAAAAGGGTGGTACACTTCCCTCTATTCTATTGAATATCTAATCTTATGGTTTGAATCTACTAAACAGTCTAATCATTGACATGGCCTGACAAAGCTGGTATTATTTGCATGTAGATGGTGGTGGTGGTGGTGGTGGCCAACGGTAAGTTTGGCCACTTATCTTCTGGTTCTCTGGCTTACACAGTGCATGTAAACCCTAGTTAGTAAGCATAAGTGAGATGGTGAGTGATGCTTTGCAATGAGTCACACAGGTTAGCGCATCTAAAGCTTGGCGCTGAAGGTGTCAAATCTGTGAAATATATACAGCGAGAGCAGTTGACTCTTCTGTCGAGACATCGGTAAGCATCGGCCATGGATTGTTCCTGATGGCCGATTACATCTCATAACATTTTCAGAAACAAAATAGCATGAGCTATCTGTCCCTGCTCCCTATTATTCCCTATCCTAGGATCAATAGTAAAACACTGACCTAGGGAAAACATTTAAATAAAATCATTCTATGTTTCCTTACAAGTGAATATAATAATTATTCAGTAATAATTAAACATATCATCATATAATGCATATCATAATTATATTATTAAAATACAATAATTACAAAGTAATCTAGAGGTAGATACATATAGAATCTATTAAACAGATTACATTTTATAGATATTTATGTTCAAATTCTGAAGCTATATTTCTAGCATATAATTAATAATGATTCTATATAACGTATATTTTAAAATACAGTTTATGTAATTATCATAATAGAATATGATAGGCTGAAAGTTAATGGAGTGGCTGGCAAGAACAGGCCTGCGAATTGGTGAGAAATCACCGATACAAATTAACGAACATGCCTAGGATCTACCACGCTAGTATTTGACATTTTTACGTGTTTAGTAAGATCTATTTTCGCGGCCTCGCAATATTATTACTAGGAACTGCCTCGTGTTATTCCTCAACTAACGGCTCGATTAGTATGGCCTAGTCTACTGCTATACGGACTAATCGAAAATTGGGTTCTATCCGACTTTATCAAGTTTACAACTATCTCAAATCGGCTACACCTCTCTAAACCTCATGTAAAGGTAATTTTCTACACAGTTACGTGTTACCCTTTACTCTGTGTGCTTAGTAAACTACCTGTACGAAGTATAATATACGCGATCGAGTTTAGTCGGTAATATAATTATTATGGTAAATAATTAGGTAAAATAACCTATTATCGGCGGTTACTTTAACTACACACGGAAATCTCGGGCGCACACGGCAATATATTATATTGGTACACATAACTATTCCTTACCCTTCTAATCTACTGACCGAACTTGTCAGGTACAAACACTGCTCTAGGTATCTCTCTAATATATTTTAAATATATTCATGGCCGTAATACGCGCCAAAGATAAAACTCTTAACACTTTAAAAGTATTTTGTAGAGCCTAGCGACTAGCAGATTGTTCCTACACCGACGTCTAGGTTGCGAAAGAACGAGTTTAGCTATTTTTCTCCTGACCGGAAGTGGTCGTGCCAGGGAGTTCGTTTCCTTTAATTTATCCGACCAAATTGTAAAATAGTCGTAGCCAAATTTGTAGATTTGGCTGGGTACACTACTTTGTAAATTCAGCCTCTCCCCCAATCCTAGTATAACGTATTATTTCCCACTAGAGTAATAACATCAGTTAGCAGTAGATTTATGCTATAGCCATGGGCTATCTATACATAGAAAAATAGGAATAAAAACGAATATATATATTCTTAAATAATTACATAAGTGTTTTTAAGGGATTCTTCCCCAATTTAAGCAAAAGACGATGAGGAAGCTGGGGACTTCGTCACATATGCCCACCGTTGAAAGTAAAGTTCGAGACTTCGGACTTTACTCCAGCCAGCACACTCATCAGATTTTGTTGGCACTTACTCCCACAACCCTGGAACATATGGACCAGTCTCCCCCTCTTCTTCAGTAGAGCTATTCCTACTGAAACCATGCTTCTTCGTTTCTAAGACATCTTCTAAGAAACCTCCTCCCTTGATGTCGTTTCCATGGAAACCTATGACGACCTGGTCGTCCCCACCCATCTTCTCTATTCTTAATTCCCAGAGAGTGTTCTCCCCTAAAGGAATAAGGGTTACTGGTTGGCACAGTAACAGGTAAATGATTTTGTCGGACTGGGTCAGTACGGTTTATCATCGTGTTTACGGTGTCACCTTTAAACCATCCAGGCTTATCTGTTGGCATAGGGGCATGAGAATCTGGAATTCGTCTCATCTTCCCTGATTCAGACGTCTCCGAATCCAGGTTGATAAAGACATCATTCACTGTCTCCTGAGGCGTCAAGGGATACTCCATCTCTGAGTTATCTCCCCCTTCGACCACATTTGCCACCGATAATGCCATCAGATGCACCGGTGGATCATTTAATCTTTCTACATGGTTCCTAATTAAATACATGGGAAAGACTTCCGGATTACCCTGAATGTTTAATTTGTAATGGGAGCGAGACACCTTATCTGTAATAAGGAATGGCCCTTGCCAACCCATATCTAAAGGATTATCCCCCTTGGGTGATAATACCAATACTTGATCACCTATCTTAGGTGGAGTTCCACCATGAGTAGGCGGAACCAGATGGCACTCTTTACATGACCTGACATATCGTTTGATATCCCGGGTCATCCCCGGCCAGAAATAGGAGAAATAAAGCCTTTGGATGGTTGCTTTCATCCCCAAATGCCCACCGTCCGAGATGGAGTGTACCATTTGTAAGACATGGTTACGATACCTTTTGGGTACCACAAATTGTTCGTGGACATGTACCATAGTTCCCGACCTACGGTATAACAGTTTTTCCTTTTCGTAGAAATCACCAGCTACCGGTGGATTTCTAGATTTTGGCAGTTTGCCAAAGCAGGATTGTAAAGTGGGACATGCTGCTTGGGCAGCCCTAATCTCCCGAGATAATGGGTGGATAAGAATTTCGGGTTCACTCAAAGCGGTGCCCTGATTCTGGGTCTGCATAGCACATGTATAAGTTGTGGACTTAGGTTCACCCAGATATACATATTTTCGCCCTAACATGAAGGGATATACTGGATCATCTAGCACAACAGCAGAAACTGTTCCGGTGACATATTTGGATGTCACCTTCACCCTAGCAACTTTAACAAGTTTAGGTTCAGAGCTAAGAGTAGCACCTCTTAACTCAATAGTGTGGTCAGTCAATTGTCCAGGTTTCACCAAGTGAAGTGCAATGGCCGCGTCACTCTCCAGACCCGTGTCATATAAACACGGTACCTGTCTCCCATTTACAGTAACTGTCTCAACTACTGGAGGTCTTTGATTATCACCAGGGGTCCCCCATTGGTGGTTTTTATCCGCCAAAGTCAAACAAGCCGTGTAATGAACAGAGGGTTTGTTTTTGCAAGAACTCGTAGGGTGGTCATTTGTTCGGCAATTTTACAATATTGATTCCCCCCTCTATTACCAGTAGGTTGTTGAGGTTGAGATGACTGTTAACTGTTGTAATGACCTGGATTTTGGTGTGGACTACCAGTGTGCCACCTGTTGTCCTTACCTTCAGAGTTATTGTTTTGATACCCCTGATTCTGTGTGGAAGGATTATTTTGGGCCTTATCAGTATGACTAGGTTTAGCAGTACCTGCATCACCATGTGCAGTTAAATACCTTTCGGCTAGTGAAATTATCTCTTCTAATCTAACTCCACCATTTTCAGCTATGAACATTTGGAGAGCTTTCGGGAGACCCTCTTTGAATTGATCTGCAAGCATCATTTCCTGTAGCCCCTCATAGGTAGTATCGAATTTGCTCAGTCCTACCCACTTCGTAAAATACGTATGTTGTCGTGAGGCGAACTGCGCAAACGATTCTCCCTGAGATCTTTTGGCTGTACGGAACTTCAGCTTGTAGGCTTCTGAGGTTAATTCAAATCTTTGTAAGAGAGCATTTTTGAGGGTATCAAAGTCCCGTTCAAGACCAGGCGGAAGCTTTGTGAATACATCAAAAGCCGGGCCGCGGAGTCCTTGGGAGAGTTTGATATTAAATTTCTCTTTAGGCAGATTATAAGCTTCACACATGATGACGAAGCGATCAAGGTATTCATCCATCTGATCCTCCTTCGGGTTGAAGTGGGCCAGAGGGAAGCTCATGGATCCTTGGGCGAGAGACGGTCCTGAAGAAATGTCACTACTGTGATGGGGAGAACTAGCACTACTGTACCTGGAAGCATCAGGATTTTGCAACTCCAATCTCCTTAGTTCCAATTCATGCTGTCTCAACTGTTCTTCCCTCTTCATTTCCAGTTCTGCTTGCTTCCACTGTCTGTCCAATTCAGCTTGCTTAAGATGGTTGTCCAATTCAGCTTGTCGCATCTTCTCTTTGGATTCCATTTCTGCAATTCTAATTCTTTCCTCTCTTGCTTCCTTCTCTCTGTCTTTGATAATGTCCCGTTGTTCCCTTCTCCACTCTCGTTCTGCTTCTTTTACATACTTGCCCAATTTGACACCTTCATACCCTAACAAAGTTCCTTCTTCTCTCAGCTCCTCTTTCGTAGGTGGCTTTTCGGAAGACATTATTTGGTAACAAAGTTGGGATAATGTGAAGCACCCTGAAATACACTTACTCACCACTAAGTGATCTGTCCTGAAATTATGCAAGTAATAAATTCACAGACAGTATGCACATACACAACTGACGATACAACACAGGGACTTACCCGTCAGCCCACACTCACTTATGATATTGGCCCTAACTTTTTGGAACCAGGTTAACTTATGTTATATTATCTTATATTTCCTATCTAGTGTTTAGTTATGCTATACTATACTACTTATTGTAACTATTAATTTCTCTAGTTTTACTTAGTATAGTTTAATATTGAGATCTACTGTGAGGCAACACCTTACTAGAATCTCTAGTGAAAGAAGATTGAAAGTTTGAACTATCTAGACCAGACGATAGCCAACCACTTGTAGCGTAGCGTCAGCTACGATGATAAGGAATCTATCAAAGTGCTGTGGATAGACTTTCTACGAATAGAAAAATAGGTCACTGGAGAAGACAAGACTGAATAGCTCGTAATTCTAGGCGGAATAAAGGTCCCAGAACAAGTCTAATCTTCTGACAGTGTTCAGGCAGACAGGAATGGCGTACAACTATACTGGTTTGATACAGACAGTCTGCCAAGGTTGTCTAGCTACGTTGCCTGAAATAAAACAAAGCTCGAGCCCCCAACTCTAATCCCTCTCACCGACACGGAGAAAGACAGAGTAAAATATTTAAAAGCGACAAACTTTCGTACTTCTCACACAGCTATGACTAAGGTTACTGAGGTAACAACTAGAGGTTGTAAAATTAAACTCACATTAATATTTAATATATGATAACACTTTGGGTGCTCCACTGGAGGCAGCCCTGTACATGAAAAGGGTGGTACACTTCCCTCTATTCTATTGACTATCTAATCTTATGGTTTGAATCTACTAAACAGTCTAATCATTGACATGGCCTGACAAAGCTGGTATTATTTGCATGTAGATGGTGGTGGTGGTGGTGGTGGCCAACGGTAAGTTTGGCCACTTATCTTCTGGTTCTCTGGCTTACACAGTGCATGTAAACCCTAGTTAGTAAGCATAAGTGAGATGGTGAGTGATGCTTTGCAATGAGTCACACAGGTTAGCGCATCTAAAGCTTGGCGCTGAAGGTGTCAAATCTGTGAAATATATACAGCGAGAGCAGTTGACTCTTCTGTCGAGACATCGGTAAGCATCGGCCATGGATTGTTCCTGATGGCCGATTACATCTCATAACATTTTCAGAAACAAAATAGCATGAGCTATCTGTCCCTGCTCCCTATTATTCCCTATCCTAGGATCAATAGTAAAACACTGACCTAGGGAAAACATTTAAATAAAATCATTCTATGTTTCCTTACAAGTGAATATAATAATTATTCAGTAATAATTAAACATATCATCATATAATGCATATCATAATTATATTATTAAAATACAATAATTACAAAGTAATCTAGAGGTAGATACATATAGAATCTATTAAACAGATTACATTTTATAGATATTTATGTTCAAATTCTGAAGCTATATTTCTAGCATATAATTAATAATGATTCTATATAACGTATATTTTAAAATACAGTTTATGTAATTATCATAATAGAATATGATAGGCTGAAAGTTAATGGAGTGGCTGGCAAGAACAGGCCTGCGAATTGGTGAGAAATCACCGATACAAATTAACGAACATGCCTAGGATCTACCACGCTAGTATTTGACATTTTTACGTGTTTAGTAAGATCTATTTTCGCGGCCTCGCAATATTATTACTAGGAACTGCCTCGTGTTATTCCTCAACTAACGGCTCGATTAGTATGGCCTAGTCTACTGCTATACGGACTAATCGAAAATTGGGTTCTATCCGACTTTATCAAGTTTACAACTATCTCAAATCGGCTACACCTCTCTAAACCTCATGTAAAGGTAATTTTCTACACAGTTACGTGTTACCCTTTACTCTGTGTGCTTAGTAAACTACCTGTACGAAGTATAATATACGCGATCGAGTTTAGTCGGTAATATAATTATTATGGTAAATAATTAGGTAAAATAACCTATTATCGGCGGTTACTTTAACTACACACGGAAATCTCGGGCGCACACGGCAATATATTATATTGGTACACATAACTATTCCTTACCCTTCTAATCTACTGACCGAACTTGTCAGGTACAAACACTGCTCTAGGTATCTCTCTAATATATTTTAAATATATTCATGGCCGTAATACGCGCCAAAGATAAAACTCTTAACACTTTAAAAGTATTTTGTAGAGCCTAGCGACTAGCAGATTGTTCCTACACCGACGTCTAGGTTGCGAAAGAACGAGTTTAGCTATTTTTCTCCTGACCGGAAGTGGTCGTGCCAGGGAGTTCGTTTCCTTTAATTTATCCGACCAAATTGTAAAATAGTCGTAGCCAAATTTGTAGATTTGGCTGGGTACACTACTTTGTAAATTCAGCCTCTCCCCCAATCCTAGTATAACGTATTATTTCCCACTAGAGTAATAACATCAGTTAGCAGTAGATTTATGCTATAGCCATGGGCTATCTATACATAGAAAAATAGGAATAAAAACGAATATATATATTCTTAAATAATTACATAAGTGTTTTTAAGGGATTCTTCCCCAATTTAAGCAAAAGACGATGAGGAAGCTGGGGACTTCGTCACATATGCCCACCGTTGAAAGTAAAGTTCGAGACTTCGGACTTTACTCCAGCCAGCACACTCATCAGATTTTGTTGGCACTTACTCCCACAACCCTGGAACATATGGACCAGTCTCCCCCTCTTCTTCAGTAGAGCTATTCCTACTGAAACCATGCTTCTTCGTTTCTAAGACATCTTCTAAGAAACCTCCTCCCTTGATGTCGTTTCCATGGAAACCTATGACGACCTGGTCGTCCCCACCCATCTTCTCTATTCTTAATTCCCAGAGAGTGTTCTCCCCTAAAGGAATAAGGGTTACTGGTTGGCACAGTAACAGGTAAATGATTTTGTCGGACTGGGTCAGTACGGTTTATCATCGTGTTTACGGTGTCACCTTTAAACCATCCAGGCTTATCTGTTGGCATAGGGGCATGAGAATCTGGAATTCGTCTCATCTTCCCTGATTCAGACGTCTCCGAATCCAGGTTGATAAAGACATCATTCACTGTCTCCTGAGGCGTCAAGGGATACTCCATCTCTGAGTTATCTCCCCCTTCGACCACATTTGCCACCGATAATGCCATCAGATGCACCGGTGGATCATTTAATCTTTCTACATGGTTCCTAATTAAATACATGGGAAAGACTTCCGGATTACCCTGAATGTTTAATTTGTAATGGGAGCGAGACACCTTATCTGTAATAAGGAATGGCCCTTGCCAACCCATATCTAAAGGATTATCCCCCTTGGGTGATAATACCAATACTTGATCACCTATCTTAGGTGGAGTTCCACCATGAGTAGGCGGAACCAGATGGCACTCTTTACATGACCTGACATATCGTTTGATATCCCGGGTCATCCCCGGCCAGAAATAGGAGAAATAAAGCCTTTGGATGGTTGCTTTCATCCCCAAATGCCCACCGTCCGAGATGGAGTGTACCATTTGTAAGACATGGTTACGATACCTTTTGGGTACCACAAATTGTTCGTGGACATGTACCATAGTTCCCGACCTACGGTATAACAGTTTTTCCTTTTCGTAGAAATCACCAGCTACCGGTGGATTTCTAGATTTTGGCAGTTTGCCAAAGCAGGATTGTAAAGTGGGACATGCTGCTTGGGCAGCCCTAATCTCCCGAGATAATGGGTGGATAAGAATTTCGGGTTCACTCAAAGCGGTGCCCTGATTCTGGGTCTGCATAGCACATGTATAAGTTGTGGACTTAGGTTCACCCAGATATACATATTTTCGCCCTAACATGAAGGGATATACTGGATCATCTAGCACAACAGCAGAAACTGTTCCGGTGACATATTTGGATGTCACCTTCACCCTAGCAACTTTAACAAGTTTAGGTTCAGAGCTAAGAGTAGCACCTCTTAACTCAATAGTGTGGTCAGTCAATTGTCCAGGTTTCACCAAGTGAAGTGCAATGGCCGCGTCACTCTCCAGACCCGTGTCATATAAACACGGTACCTGTCTCCCATTTACAGTAACTGTCTCAACTACTGGAGGTCTTTGATTATCACCAGGGGTCCCCCATTGGTGGTTTTTATCCGCCAAAGTCAAACAAGCCGTGTAATGAACAGAGGGTTTGTTTTTGCAAGAACTCGTAGGGTGGTCATTTGTTCGGCAATTTTACAATATTGATTCCCCCCTCTATTACCAGTAGGTTGTTGAGGTTGAGATGACTGTTTACTGTTGTAATGACCTGGATTTTGGTGTGGACTACCAGTGTGCCACCTGTTGTCCTTACCTTCAGAGTTATTGTTTTGATACCCCTGATTCTGTGTGGAAGGATTATTTTGGGCCTTATCAGTATGACTAGGTTTAGCAGTACCTGCATCACCATGTGCAGTTAAATACCTTTCGGCTAGTGAAATTATCTCTTCTAATCTAACTCCACCATTTTCAGCTATGAACATTTGGAGAGCTTTCGGGAGACCCTCTTTGAATTGATCTGCAAGCATCATTTCCTGTAGCCCCTCATAGGTAGTATCGAATTTGCTCAGTCCTACCCACTTCGTAAAATACGTATGTTGTCGTGAGGCGAACTGCGCAAACGATTCTCCCTGAGATCTTTTGGCTGTACGGAACTTCAGCTTGTAGGCTTCTGAGGTTAATTCAAATCTTTGTAAGAGAGCATTTTTGAGGGTATCAAAGTCCCGTTCAAGACCAGGCGGAAGCTTTGTGAATACATCAAAAGCCGGGCCGCGGAGTCCTTGGGAGAGTTTGATATTAAATTTCTCTTTAGGCAGATTATAAGCTTCACACATGATGACGAAGCGATCAAGGTATTCATCCATCTGATCCTCCTTCGGGTTGAAGTGGGCCAGAGGGAAGCTCATGGATCCTTGGGCGAGAGACGGTCCTGAAGAAATGTCACTACTGTGATGGGGAGAACTAGCACTACTGTACCTGGAAGCATCAGGATTTTGCAACTCCAATCTCCTTAGTTCCAATTCATGCTGTCTCAACTGTTCTTCCCTCTTCATTTCCAGTTCTGCTTGCTTCCACTGTCTGTCCAATTCAGCTTGCTTAAGATGGTTGTCCAATTTAGCTTGTCGCATCTTCTCTTTGGATTCCATTTCTGCAATTCTAATTCTTTCCTCTCTTGCTTCCTGCTCTCTGTCTTTGATAATGTCCCGTTGTTCCCTTCTCCACTCTCGTTCTGCTTCTTTTACATACTTGCCCAATTTGACACCTTCATACCCTAACAAAGTTCCCTCTTCTCTCAGCTCCTCTTTCGTAGGTGGCTTTTCGGAAGACATTATTTGGTAACAAAGTTGGGATAATGTGAAGCACCCTGAAATACACTTACTCACCACTAAGTGATCTGTCCTGAAATTATGCAAGTAATAAATTCACAGACAGTATGCACATACACAACTGACGATACAACACAGGGACTTACCCGTCAGCCCACACTCACTTATGATATTGGCCCTAACTTTTTGGAACCAGGTTAACTTATGTTATATTATCTTATATTTCCTATCTAGTGTTTAGTTATGCTATACTATACTACTTATTGTAACTATTAATTTCTCTAGTTTTACTTAGTATAGTTTAATATTGAGATCTACTGTGAGGCAACACCTTACTAGAATCTCTAGTGAAAGAAGATTGAAAGTTTGAACTATCTAGACCAGACGATAGCCAACCACTTGTAGCGTAGCGTCAGCTACGATGATAAGGAATCTATCAAAGTGCTGTGGATAGACTTTCTACGAATAGAAAAATAGGTCACTGGAGAAGACAAGACTGAATAGCTCGTAATTCTAGGCGGAATAAAGGTCCCAGAACAAGTCTAATCTTCTGACAGTGTTCAGGCAGACAGGAATGGCGTACAACTATACTGGTTTGATACAGACAGTCTGCCAAGGTTGTCTAGCTACGTTGCCTGAAATAAAACAAAGCTCGAGCCCCCAACTCTAATCCCTCTCACCGACACGGAGAAAGACAGAGTAAAATATTTAAAAGCGACAAACTTTCGTACTTCTCACACAGCTATGACTAAGGTTACTGAGGTAACAACTAGAGGTTGTAAAATTAAACTCACATTAATATTTAATATATGATAACACTTTGGGTGCTCCACTGGAGGCAGCCCTGTACATGAAAAGGGTGGTACACTTCCCTCTATTCTATTGACTATCTAATCTTATGGTTTGAATCTACTAAACAGTCTAATCATTGACATGGCCTGACAAAGCTGGTATTATTTGCATGTAGATGGTGGTGGTGGTGGTGGTGGCCAACGGTAAGTTTGGCCACTTATCTTCTGGTTCTCTGGCTTACACAGTGCATGTAAACCCTAGTTAGTAAGCATAAGTGAGATGGTGAGTGATGCTTTGCAATGAGTCACACAGGTTATCGCATCTAAAGCTTGGCGCTGAAGGTGTCAAATCTGTGAAATATATACAGCGAGAGCAGTTGACTCTTCTGTCGAGACATCGGTAAGCATCGGCCATGGATTGTTCCTGATGGCCGATTACATCTCATAACATTTTCAGAAACAAAATAGCATGAGCTATCTGTCCCTGCTCCCTATTATTCCCTATCCTAGGATCAATAGTAAAACACTGACCTAGGGAAAACATTTAAATAAAATCATTCTATGTTTCCTTACAAGTGAATATAATAATTATTCAGTAATAATTAAACATATCATCATATAATGCATATCATAATTATATTATTAAAATACAATAATTACAAAGTAATCTAGAGGTAGATACATATAGAATCTATTAAACAGATTACATTTTATAGATATTTATGTTCAAATTCTGAAGCTATATTTCTAGCATATAATTAATAATGATTCTATATAACGTATATTTTAAAATACAGTTTATGTAATTATCATAATAGAATATGATAGGCTGAAAGTTAATGGAGTGGCTGGCAAGAACAGGCCTGCGAATTGGTGAGAAATCACCGATACAAATTAACGAACATGCCTAGGATCTACCACGCTAGTATTTGACATTTTTACGTGTTTAGTAAGATCTATTTTCGCGGCCTCGCAATATTATTACTAGGAACTGCCTCGTGTTATTCCTCAACTAACGGCTCGATTAGTATGGCCTAGTCTACTGCTATACGGACTAATCGAAAATTGGGTTCTATCCGACTTTATCAAGTTTACAACTATCTCAAATCGGCTACACCTCTCTAAACCTCATGTAAAGGTAATTTTCTACACAGTTACGTGTTACCCTTTACTCTGTGTGCTTAGTAAACTACCTGTACGAAGTATAATATACGCGATCGAGTTTAGTCGGTAATATAATTATTATGGTAAATAATTAGGTAAAATAACCTATTATCGGCGGTTACTTTAACTACACACGGAAATCTCGGGCGCACACGGCAATATATTATATTGGTACACATAACTATTCCTTACCCTTCTAATCTACTGACCGAACTTGTCAGGTACAAACACTGCTCTAGGTATCTCTCTAATATATTTTAAATATATTCATGGCCGTAATACGCGCCAAAGATAAAACTCTTAACACTTTAAAAGTATTTTATAGAGCCTAGCGACTAGCAGATTGTTCCTACACCGACGTCTAGGTTGCGAAAGAACGAGTTTAGCTATTTTTCTCCTGACCGGAAGTGGTCGTGCCAGGGAGTTCGTTTCCTTTAATTTATCCGACCAAATTGTAAAATAGTCGTAGCCAAATTTGTAGATTTGGCTGGGTACACTACTTTGTAAATTCAGCCTCTCCCCCAATCCTAGTATAACGTATTATTTCCCACTAGAGTAATAACATCAGTTAGCAGTAGATTTTAGCTGGAGCGGCCGAAGAACTAACCCGGGAGCTGGGTGAATATCAAATGGATATAACAGCAATTCAAGAAATAAGGTGGCCAGGAGAGGGTACTTTAGAGCAAAATGGAATGATTATAATATATGGAGGAAACACCCAAAATAAACATGAATTAGGAACAGGATTTGTCATCAAAAAAGAGTTATGGGGGAACATATTAAACTTTAAAGCTTTTAATGACAGGATTAGTAAATTACGAATAAAAGGTAAATGGAAAAATATAACGATGATTAATGTACATGCACCTACTGAAGAGAAAGAAGATGATATTAAAGAAGACTTTTATAATGATCTGGAAGATGTCATAGAAGAAACCCCCAAACAGGACATCCTGATTGTGCTGGGAGACTTCAATGCAAAAATAGGTAGAGAGCAAACTAATAAAAAAGTGGCCGGTATGGAAAGCCTACATACAACTTCAAATGATAATGGATGGAGAGTCATCAACCTGGCAGAAGCCAAAGGACTGCAGATTAGCAGTACCAGACTACAAAGAAAGGATATACACAAACAAACTTGGAAATCATGTGACAAGAGAACCTATAATCAAATAGATCACATTTTAATTAACAACAGAAATGCATCAAACATACAGCAAGTCAGAAGTTATAGAGGAGCTGAGTGCCACAGTGACCACTTCCTCGTTGGAGCAAAATTTAAAATAAAACTTAAGAGAGCTTTCTATACTAAATTACAAAGATTACACCCAACATATAACAGAGAAAAACTGCAAGACATTACAGTCAAAGAGAAATTTACAGATGAAATAAAATGTAAACTTGAAACTCTGCAAAACCCTTTGGAGGAAAGCGTTGACCAAACTTGGTTGAACATCAAGAATACAATTCAGTCTACCGCAGAAGAATGTCTCGGTGTGTTAACCACGCATAGAAAGAACAGATGGTTCAATCAAAAATGTAAAGAAGCAGTCATTAGGAAGAAGAATGCCAGACATGTATGGTTAAATGACATCAATAACATCCAAAAGGAAGAGCATTATAGAAATGAATGTAAAGAGGCTACAAAAATAGTCAGACAGCAGAAGCGAGAATATATGAGTAATATAATCAAAGATATGGAAACTAATCACCAGAAAAATGAATCCAGAAAATTTTTTAAAGAACTGAAGTCAATGAAACGAGGGCACCAACAAAACACATATGGTTTAAAAGACAAAAATGGGAACATGATAAATACCAATGAGGAAATGTGCAACACATGGAAAGAATATTTTATTGAATTACTAAATTGTGAAGCTCCAAGTAACATTTTCCCACAGGAAGAGGTTCTAACATGCGAACCACAAATTGAAGAACCTACATTTGAAGAAATCCTATATGTAATCACACGACTTAAAAACAATAAGGCAACTGGGACTGATGGAATTGCTGCTGAATTTATAAAGGCAGGTGGCCATGCATTACATCTAAAGCTATACGAACTAATAATAAAAATCTGGAGGACAGAAGAATTACCCCATGACTGGAAAGAGTCATTATTGATACCTATCTTTAAGAAAGGAGACAAGTTCCAATGTGGAAATTATAGAGGAATATCACTACTGTCCACAAGCTATAAGATACTATCCGCAGTATTACTAAATAGACTAAAACCATATTCAGAAGACATATTAGGTGACTACCAGGCGGGTTTTAGACAAAAAAGATCAACAATAGATCAGATATTTATCTTACGACAAATAGCCGAGAAACATTGGGAATATAAAAGAGATCTCCATAACATTTTTGTGGATTTTAAAAAGGCTTATGATAGTGTCCATAGGAATAGTCTATGGAATGCTATGCAGGAATTTGGAATACCAAGGAAGTTAATCAACATGACCAGACTATGCATGGAAGATACTTATAATATAGTAACATATAAAGGCAGGAAATCAGACCCCTTCCAAATAACATCTGGCTTGAAACAGGGTGATGCACTATCGCCGCTACTCTTCAATCTGGCTCTAGAGAAAGTTGTAAGGAAGGTAAAGGAGGAATGTGATATTGGAGGAACATCCAAGCTGCTTGGTTATGCAGATGATATAGATATTATAGGGCAAAGTGAACAAAAGACATTGGAAATATTGACTCACTTAAAGGGAAAAGCCCAACAGATGGGGCTGGTTATCAACCAAGATAAGACAGAATATATGGTAATTTCAAGAGACGGAATGGCTAGAAACTCTGGCCACATACAAATAGATAATATGACCATTAAAATAACGGAAACATACAAATACCTGGGTACAATCTTCAACTGCTCCAACATCATAAGGGAAGAAATACAAACTAGAATCAACTCTGGAAATAAGATATACTATGCACTACAACATCTACTAAAATCAAAGGCGCTATCTCGTAACACCAAAATCACAATATACAAAACACTGATCAGACCAGTTGTGCTGTATGGCTCTGAAACCTGGAGTACAACGAAAGGAGACGAAGCCTTGTTACAAACCTTTGAGAACAAAATTTTAAGACGCATCTTTGGACCCATTAGGGATACACAAAGTGGAGAGTGGAAAAGAAGAAGTAACAAAGACATTTATGATCTGTTTAAGTCCCCGCTAATCACTGGTATCATGAAGGCTAATAGACTACAATGGCTGGGGCATATAGAAAGAATGGAAGATAATAGGGAAACAAAACTCGCTTACACTCAGGAAATAAATGACCGTAGACCCCGAGGTAGACCAAGAAGGCGGTGGAGAGATAATACATGTACAGACCTACAAGCACTTGGAATCAACGACTGGCAAGAGAAGGTCCACCAGAGAGGCGAATGGAGACGGATTGTATTTGCAGCAAAGAACCTCAATGGCTCGGAACGCTGAAGAAGAAGAAGAAGAAGCAGTAGATTTATGCTATAGCCATGGGCTATCTATACATAGAAAAATAGGAATAAAAACGAATATATATATTCTTAAATAATTACATAAGTGTTTTTAAGGGATTCTTCCCCAATTTAAGCAAAAGACGATGAGGAAGCTGGGGACTTCGTCACAGATGCTAAAGTCGGACATTCATTTTGTGCAGCCCTAATCTCCCGAGGCAGAGGGTTGATTGAGAGTATAGGTTCATGTGACTGTGCAACCTGACTCTGGGTCTCCACTGCTGCCATTATCATTGGTGATGATGGTTCTCCTAAATATACATACTTACGACCAAGCATGAAAGGATATACCGGATCATCGATCACTGCAGCTGAAATGAGTCCAGTGACATACTTAGATGTCACATGTACTTTGGCTATCTTAGCTACTATAGTTGGAGAGCTCCTGGTAGCCCCTTTGACTACAACTGTTTGTTTTGTTAACTGTGATGGTTTCACTAACTGCTTAGCTATTATTGCATCACACTGGAGTCCACTGTCATAGAGACATAGTACTGGACTACCGTTAACCCGAATAGTTTCAACTGTGGGTGGCCTAGTTCCATTACTTGAACATATGTTCTGTTGGGTACACGCCCCCGTAATCATACACGCAGCATACTGGGTAGGGGGATTATTTCTGCACACGCTCGTGTAGTGATCATTACTTTTGCAGTTCTTGCAGTAAGGTTTACCCCATCCACTATTGGTTGCTGGTGCTTTTTGTTGTGAACCAGGATTTTGGTGCGGACCCCCAGTGTGCTCTCTGGTGTCCTTACCGTAAGAGTTGTTCTGCTGAAAACCCTTATTCTTTGTTGCAGGAGTATTTTGAGCAGTAGAAGTATTACAAGATTTAGTGGCAGCTACTTCGCCATGGGCAGTTAAATATCGTTCGGCTTGTGAGATAACCTCCTCTAGCCGAGCGCCACCATTCTCTGCAATAAATGTTTGAAACTGTTTTGGAAGAACATCTTTAAATTGCTCAACAAGTATTAGTTCCTCCAGCCCGTCATAAGTAGCATCCAAATCACTCAGTTCTACCCACTTGTTAAAATAAGTGTGTAACCATGAGGCGAACTGAGGAAATGATTCTTCTTGTGACCGTTTGGCTGTACGGAACTTCACCCTGTAGGCACTGGAAGTTAACTGAAATCGTTTCAAGAGAGCATTTTTTAGTGTGACAAAGTCCTTCTCAAGACCTGGAGGGAGCTTTGCAAACACGTCATACGCCGGTCCGCGAAGTGCTTGGGAGAGTTTAATATTAAATTTATCCTTAGGCAGATTGTAGGCTTCACACATTAACACGAATTTGTCAAGATATTCATCCATCTGATCCTCCTTCGGGTCGAAGTGGGCCAGTGGAAAACTCATTGATCCTGGAGTAATATGTGGTCCCGAGGAAATGTCTTGACTGTCAGTTGGAGAGCTGGCACTGCTAAATCTGGAGGCATCAGGATTTTGTAGTTCTAATCTCCTCAGTTCTAACTCGTGCTGTCTTAACTGCTCAGCTAATTTCAACTCCTTGTCCAGTTCTGCTTGCTTCAACTGGTTGTCCAATTCAGCCTGTTTCAACTGGTTGTCCAATTCAGCCTGTTTCAACTGGTTGTCCAATTCAGCTTGTCGCATCTTCTGTCTGGATTCAATTTCCGCCATCTGGATTTTTAATGTAATTCTTTCCTCTTGTTCTTCCTTCTCTTTGATGATGTCCCTTTGTTCTCGGCGCCATGTTCTTCCTTCTTCTATTACATATTTTTCCAACTCTGCACCCTCATAACCTAACAATGTTCCTTGTTCTCGCAGTTCCTCCTTAGTAGGTGGCTTTTCAGAAGACATATTAGTTATGTAATAAGATGATATCTGTTGATACACCTGGATAACTCACTCACTTAATCAAGAATGTGTTTTTCGCAAAGATTCACAAATATTATCTTCAATGACAAGCATAAAAATATGACACATTGACACAACACTTACCCGTTTGCCAGCAATTCACCTTTGCCCTAACTTATGTTATCTTATACTAATCCTATGTATGTGTTATCCTATATTATAAGTATGTATATATTAACTAGTATGATTAGTAGCTATCTCTTTTTAGTGACTGTAAGTTAGAAATATCTATGAAGTTGGATACTCGACTGAACCCAACAATCTACAGGATTGTCATGCCCGGACCGAGCAACCAGTGTCGCGTAACGTATTCTACTAGGATGGAATTGGATCAAAGTAGATACTAAATAGACTTCTACGAATAGAGAATCTAACCACTGCTGAAGAAGCGATCAAATGGCTCGCAATTCTAGAAGAATGATTATCAAAGTCCCAGAATGGATCACTACTTCTAAACAGTGCCAGGCGGAAAGTTATGACGACTAACTGTACTAACACACGAAGACAGTATGTCAAGTTATTCCTGCTAACGTGCCTGGATGAATAATGAGCCCCCACTGCCTAATGTATTCTCACACAACAGGAGATAAGACAGAATGATAAGTATAGATGTAGTCCTTTCACTCGTCACACAATCTGATGATGCTAATTCTAATTCTATAATGACAGACGCAGTTGTTAAAATTACAAATATAACATAACGTTTAATCCTAAAGAACACTACGTGAGCCCCACTGGGAACTCACTGACACATAAGAGATACGCAGATCTCTGAAATTTCTACAAGATAATGTTCAGCTAGAGGATATAATCATAGACTCCTAGCCAATAGCGGACAATTTGTGATTGCTGTGCAGTGGCAAACGGGTGGGTAGCCACTCATCTGATAATCCTTAGCCTCCTGGATGGTAAGCTGGCAGTGCTGACTGGATCGTGGTATGGACTCCACTCTCTGCTGCATCAAGTGAGTGGTTCGTAGCTCAATCACCGGTCGTGACTACGGCTACAGATGATCAGGGTGCAGGCTCCTGCAACTAGATTTTGACTGGCCTATCGGGTGTGGAGACTATCATTGGCTTTTCTATGTTTTAGAAGGTTGTTCGGCTTAACAAGAGCCAGCAAAAATTTATGTTTAAACACAGACAGGTGTTCAAATTTAGCCAATTGACGTGATAGTAGCTCCTGCTCCCTCCAGCCTGCTGTCAGAAAATGGCAGATGTTAGGGTGCTACCGGAAGTTAACTTCTCATCCAGGAGAGTTCCCTTCCTGTGGCCAAATTATTATTCACAGCCAAACCTGAATATAAAATTCAGCCTGACTTGATTTCTTGGCTTGTAAACGAACACTACCCTACATCTACTTCTAACTATAAGAAGAAATAGTATTTAACTCTCTCTATAGTTTTATGTATATAAATACACTAACCAAAGACGATTTTATCTAATATATGGATATATAGATAATAATAACAAATAATACAGACTACATAGAGGGGTTTACTGAGGGCTATCTCCATCTAGTAACAAAACGATCTGAGAGGTGGGCCAACCTGTCACAGGTATGTGGGTCGGGGATATGTGTGTGGTGTGTAAGTGGGGATGTGTGGTGGTATGTGGGTGTGGGATGTGTTGGTGAGGAACATGTGTATATGGTGCGTGGGTTGTGAATATTGCGTGGTAGGGGATGTACGTGATGTGCGGGTGGGGGATGTGTGTGGTGGGGGATTGGGTTAGGGCATGTGTGGGTTGGTGGAGAATGTATGTGTGAGTGGTGGGGTGTGTGTGAGTGGTTTGGGGATGTATAGGTGGTTAGGGATATGTGTGTGTGTGGGTAGGGAGTTGTCAGTTGGTTTGGATGTGTGTGTGTAGTTTGGGGATGTGTGAGTGGATGTGCGATGTGTGTGTTGGTGGGGGTTGTGTGTGCGTGGGTGGGGAAAATGTGGTCGATGGAGGTGTGGCTGGGGGATGGATGGTTGGACTTGTGGATGGGGAGAGGATGTGTGGGTTAGGATGTGTATGTGGGTGGGCGCAGGATGTGTGGGTTGGTGGGGGATATTTGTGGGTGGCGAGTGTGTTTGGGTCGGGGGAACAGGTGAGGGCAGTGTGTGTGGGTGGGGGTTGTGCGGGAGGGGGAGTGGTCGGTTGGTGGGGTATGTATGTGTCCCTGGGTGTGCGTGTGTGTGGGTAGGTAAGGGTGTGTGTGAGGGTGGGGTGATGTGTGGGTAGGTGGGAGTTGGGCCTCATAACATGGTAATTTGCCTTGTTTATGTTTACAACATTCATTTCACAATGTTTATTTTTCTTCCTATGTGAATGCATAATGCTCTTGATGAACGAAAGATGAGTGACTGAAAGGGCCGAATGTAAGACGGGCCTGAATGCCCAATTTGTGACCCTTTTAAAATAAAGTTGATTTGATTTGATTATCCACCAGTCACACCACTCTCCTCTTGGTTGCCTACTTTGGCATTGAAATCCCTGAGTATGACAGTCATTTCAAAATTTTTACACTGGTCCACGGCCATGTCTAATTAATTATAAAATATATTTATGTCTTCTTCTTTATAGTCTGCTGTTGGCGCATGTACTTGTATTATGTTAATATGCCATGGAGTTTCACTAATAATACGCTATCTGAGAGTGAACAGTAAACAAAGTAAAGAACTCTTTTAGACGCACTAGGGTGTATTGGGTTGAATTGAGTTGAGTTAGTTGAGTTAAGAACCGACATCACTGCACTCGGGACATTCCCATATGTGTTCCGTCCCCTCATTCAACAGCCAGCGAAGAGTCATACTACTAATCGTTCCAACCGTTATCCGATTTAAAGTTCTCCTGGTTTTCCTTCTCAGTTTTGTGATTTTGAGATTCTTCCAGAACCCCTTCCGATCCCCCGCAATCTCATTCTTTCCACAAACGGGTTCTCAATCTGTTCCCCCGCCTTCTCCACCTGGTCCCACAAACGCATAACCACATCCCCCTTGTCCCTAGGTATTGGGTATATGGTGGTAGTGCCAGATTTGTATATACACGATGGGGTATGTGATCAACATCTCACCGACCGCCTTTACTTTGCAGGACAATATCTGGTAACCATGTAAGACAAGAGTCGACCTGGAAGTTAAGGTTCATTAAATACAATAAATTTAAAAAAAAAATAAAAACACAAACAAACAAACAAACAACAAACAGCTGCATTGATTTTACTTCTAACTTCTAACACATGACCACAAGACCGTGTTCTAGCTTCTAGCCACTGGGCTACTGCAAATCGCAACAACCCAGTTTATCTGTACATGTGAAGACAGTTTACAATTGTCTTCCAACTTCTTGTATTCGTAATTGCACCTTATTGTTTTCTTAGTGAAACACTTGCACTGCAAAATTGTGCTTTTTCTGTTGCATATAATGTGCAGATTTTTGTTTTGTAATTTATGAGATAATAGCCTGGTCATTTCTTCTTTGAACTATTGATGCATTTCCTCTGCTTTTCAATAATGGACACTTATTATAATCCCTGCTGGATGAAGTTACAAATAACGTCAATTATCTGCAACGATGCGCAATTTTCCCCTTTGGAAATACGTAATGTGAGACATGAAATTTCTTGGTCAAAGAATGACAGCCATAAATAATTTCCTGTTAAGATGAACGTTTAATATGTTCTTGTCGAGGCGAGGGGAATAATGAAGGCGTTTGTAGCCTGCATGAAAAAGGAAAGGAATGTAGTTTCAGGGTTGTGATATGAAGGTAAATCCAGTTTCTGGGTGCAGGAAAGCTGATTGTACATATCTGGAAGAAGGGTTGAGGAATTTAGTGCCGGAATCTGGGACCAAATTTGTGTAGTGTGCCCACGGAATTTTACAGTCATTGAACGAAACAGATAGAAAGATGGAAGAAAATATTTTACGAAACGAACCAATGTTTTCTAAACACGGACTGTCATAATGTCATTTACTGCCTATATAGCCTAGTACTTGCGGTGTCTGGCGAGGGGGGGGGGGGGGGGGGGCGGGGGTCTTGAGCCTGGGGAATTAAGGTCGTCTGGTTAGTGCAGTCGCCACGAACAGTGCAGGTTAGGGTAGTCTTTTTTGCCCACGACAGAAAAAAAAAATCTGCACCTTACCGAAGATTTGAACCCGGGTCTCCTGAAGGAGAATCCGGCATTCTAGGCTCTCGGACTATTACGCGTAAATGAGAAATAAATTCACATATATATCAATACTCAGAGAAGTAAAGTTAAGAAACTTACATTAGAGAAGACAATAGGGTATATAATATTAATAACAATGGAAAACTATAGACAGGCCGTTATTGGAACCTGACGCCACCAAATGTACACAGCGCCTCGCTGAAATAACAAGTGTCATTTGACGTACTGCCAACTATTAAAATGTGCCTACAACATTAAAAAGTGTACATGGTAAACTAATTGGGCGGTGATGGAAAGCAATATATGGTGAGGCTGGTTAAATACATAAATAAGATAGGTAGGAAACACATAATCTATTGCGATGTCTGTCTGTCTGTAAGTATGTATGTATGTTGTTTATGCGTTCGCGAACGGTAAATCCGATTGAGATGAAATTTTCTACACGTCTTCTTCTCATTCCGGTGCTGCCAACTGTCATAGTTTGTTAGTGTACAAACAGTTATTTACTTAATATTATTTAATATTTTAATTTACATTATAATTTATATATAGCAAGCGGACATAACTTTTAGTAACATTGCTATATATGTAAAATTGTTGCATATTTCTCAAATAGGTGGACCTTTTCGCTACAGTTATCTACAGGCATATGCGATATAATCCTCCTCCTCCTCCTCCCCCTCCCTCCTCCTCCTCTTCCTCTCCTACTCCTCGCCTCCTCATCCCACCTCCTCCTCTTCCTCCTCCTACTCTTCATCCCCCTCCTCCTCCCTCCTTCTCCTCCTTCTCCTCCCCCTCTTCCTCCCCTCCTCCTCCCCCTCCCCTCCTCCTCCGCCCCTCCTCCTCCCCCTTCTACTCCCTCCTCCTCCTCCCCTAATCCCCCTCCTCCTCCTTCTTTTTCTTCTGCTGCTGCTGCCGCCGCCGCTCCATTTACCCAAGTTAATTGTTGGGGGAAGATGTAAAGAACTTTCAAGTGCTCTTTCTAATGCTTTTTGTAAGCTGGTTTTCGTAGCCAGGCAGGCAGGCAGGCAGGCAGGCAGATAGATAGATAGATAGATAGATAGATAGATAGATAGATAGATAGATAGATAGATAGATAGATAGATAGATAGATAGATAGATAGATAGATAGATAGATAGATAGATAGATAAATAGATAGATAGATAGATAGATAGATAGATAGATAGATAGATAGATAGATAGATAGATAGATGGATAGATAGATGGATGGATGGATGGATGGATAGATAGATAGATAGATAGACAGACAGACAGACAGACAGACAGACAGACAGACAGACAGACAGACAGACAGACAGACAGACAGACAGACAGACAGACAGACAGACAGACAGACAGACAGACAGACAGACAGACAGACAGACAGACAGACAGACAGACAGACAGACAGACAGACAGACAGACAGACAGACAGACAGACAGACAGACAGACAGACAGACAGACAGACAGACAGACAGACAGACAGACAGACAGACAGACAGACAGACAGACAGACAGACAGACAGACAGACAGACAGACAGACAGACAGACAGACAGACAGACAGACAGACAGACAGACAGACAGACAGACAGACAGACAGACAGACAGACAGACAGACAGACAGACAGACAGACAGACAGACAGACAGACAGACAGACAGACAGACAGACAGACAGACAGACAGACAGACAGACAGACAGACAGACAGACAGACAGACAGACAGACAGACAGACAGACAGACAGACAGACAGACAGACAGACAGACAGACAGACAGACAGACAGACAGACAGACAGACAGACAGACAGACAGACAGACAGACAGACAGACAGACAGACAGACAGACAGACAGACAGACAGACAGACAGACAGACAGACAGACAGACAGACAGACAGACAGACAGACAGACAGACAGACAGACAGACAGACAGACAGACAGACAGACAGACAGACAGACAGATAGATAGATAGATAGATAGATAGATAGATAGATAGATAGATAGATAGATAGATAGATAGATAGATAGATAGATAGATAGATAGATAGATAGATAGATAGATAGATAGATAGATAGATAGATAGCCGCCAGGGATGTGCGAAGCCGGGCCGGGTCAGCTAGTGTTTTATAAATACTTGAATTTACAGGTACATACAGTTTTATTATTTCCTTGTTGCGTTCATCATCTCATCTCATACCTTCTTTTTTCTCTTGTACCTTTCGGTGTCGAGGTGAAGTAAAAACAACGGGTGGGTGACCGTATATGTTGCGTTGCGACATTCCAAAACAAAAAAAAATGATATTAATTGAGTATTTCTACGTTCTTTATTTCATTCAAGTGATTTTGGTATTTTGACATGACTTTTTGGTTTTGTCAGCCATTTAGAGGGCGACACTGTTTGCCTCAGAGACACAATGGATGGTTGCCTGCAACTTTGACGCAATACGTACATTTAATTGCTTGTACTCCTACAATTTTGTAGAAGGAAAGGGTACAGTAAATGCTGTGTATATGCTGCGAAAAGTTATTGAACGTGCTATAGAAGTAAACAATGGTATACATCTTTGCTTTATTGACTACACAAAGGCTTTTGATAGAGTTAGACATGTCAACATGGTGGATATGCTTGCAGATCTACAAATTGATGGGAAAGACATTAGACTTATAAAAAACATATATTGGAAACAACAAGCTGCCATAATGAAGTGGGACAATATCAACCTATTAAGAGAGGTGTTAGGCAGGGATGTTTAATGTCTCCAGATCTTTTTTCCCTATTCAGTGAAAATATTTTCAGAAATGTAGAAGACATAAATGGAATCAGCATTGGAGGACGAAACATAAATAACATTAGAAATGCAGATGATACAGTATTGATTGCAGACAATGCACGGGATCTGCAACAATTAGTAGACGCGATTGTTGTCCACAGTGAGCAGCTGGGGTTGGAATTAAATTGTAAACAAAACTGCCGGGGCTTGGACTGGTTTGCTACTATAGACAATATCCCCCGCCTTTGCTCCAACCACCTCACTAGCACTTCACATCTACCAGGCCACACAAGCCGGGACAGCTGAACCTCCCCTCCCCTACCTAGGGTTTCCTACCCCAAGGGGGCTCGGACAAACACAAGTCATACCACAGCATAAAGTCATAGCTAACATAACAAAATTTAATTCATTACTACATCAAAAGCAACACAGAGAAGGATGGCTGAAAGCCGGACTATAAGACAATATGTACATGAGCAAATCTACAGATGATTCTTCTGCATCATAGAGACTGTGACTATAGTTAGTGCGGTCGTCCTGTCGTGGTCACGACTCACCCAGGAACCTCCAGTGGACAGGAACTCCAAGGTCGGATGCCTCTCCAAACTTCCCTCTTCCTTCAGTGTTCCAACTCCCTGGATGATCAAGCGTAGTACCACTGCCTGACAGACACTGCACCTATGATCAAGGGTCCTCCCTTGATATAGTACTATATCACCGTCACACTCTACGGAAAAAGTCTGGGCAGCCACTAGGCTACTAGCTGTCTCCCAACTGCAGACAAGTACGTGTTGCACTGTACTCTAAAGTTCAAGAGCCGGGATGCTCTTCTGTCTCATAAGTGACTGACACACTGATACGTCACCTATAACATGAGCGTTCGCTCCACATAAACACAATGTCACTTGCAAAGCCTAATAGGTGAATACCACCCTTCACCTATTCCACATAAACACAATGCCACTTGCAAAGTCTATCAGGTGACTACAACACTTCACCTATTCCCATGTCTCTTGGAATAATAGATCTTCACAAATTCACAAGTAACTACCCTGATCGAAGGGTATCAATCACATCCTAACCATCACTGTCAATGTTCAACACCTCGGAATGGGGTAGATCCCTACCCTAGCAAGCATGTCACTCCGGTGTTCACACCAATCAGTTAATCAATGTCTTAGGTCACTGGACCAAGTTTCGGCTTCACAAAGGTAAACCATTGTAGGTACACACCATACAAGCATGCTAATATACAAGGTGTCCCATAACGACCCAGTCGGGCCGGAAGCATAACAAACAGGCCATGGTGACTGTTAACAGAGATTACTTCCGTCAACTTTGAAAATTACTACCTTGCAATCCTCAAGGTTCTCACTGAGTTCGAATTCCACCAGTGCTTCACTGGCTAGAATCAACAGACGTTGTTTTGGATCCTCACGGGATCTGTGGACACTCGTCGGACTCTCTCCGGTGGTCACAGCATAGACCTACCGACACATTCTGTACTCAGACATTTCAAACGTTGATCTCGGCAGATTCCGATGACCGCTCCCAGTACTGCCTTACTCGTTTTGATAGGCACTGGAGTGAGCCGGTCCCATAGAGCTCATGGTTCAGCTCTGGAATCTCCGGTAGTATACCAATAACAAATCCTGAAACACGGAGGGGGTGGTGTGAGTACTCAACTACAACAAGAACCAACTGCAACTCCACCATTACACCTGCCCCTCAGTCATACATAATGCAATCAAGATATATGTATGAGATCATCACATCATAGATCTGCTCTTAACTATAATGTATAGGCATGATGATGTAAGAGCAAGCAATAGTACACCTGTACATAGTCAAGTCACTCGTCTGAGCTACCACTAGCCCTCTAGCACCAATGTCGACTATATGACGCTGTCAAAGCATCCTGCGCCTGGTGCTAGTCCACTCCTGTTTCATCTTCCATCATCAATCAACAAATACACTTACTTCCCGTTCAGTGTAGGGATTACTTTATCTAGGAGGTGCCCAGCGGGACAATTCCTTCTTCCACACATACTCACCAATTAACCAATCCTTTCACCCATGGATTGATCAACTACATACATTAATAACTATATGACCATGATAAATTATATTTCTTATAATTTATTACTATAGTATTAACTAAGGATAATGCATGAATTGTTAAACTTAAATAACCAACTCATATCACAGCCATCACTCCGTCCTGGGATCCCTGTCCCAGAACCTGAGTTGCCTTTTGATTAACTGGCCTTCCATTTCAGGTCGGTCATCTCTGTGCCGGTCGAGCAAAGCTTTGGTGGCCCTCCACCAATACACTTTCCCACAACTACTGTGGGTCCCGTGCATCTTGTCCCGTGACGAATTAGGTCACGTCATCCAATGTAGCAAGGCCTCCAGCCTCTCCCCTACCACACCTCAGCTCCATATTTTTTTTTGGGGGGGGGGGATCATTCCCCTTACATACTACTGCTACTTCACGGCAGTACCTCAAGTACTCCATGAACAGAGTCAGGTTTCTGGAAGAGTAGAATAATAGAGACAGCCTCAGTTCGGTTTCTATCTCGGACCTACCTAGACGCAACAGCCTCGAATTACAGAGCGCCGCATCGCTCTCGGTCGGGTATGTTCAACCATCGGATAAGCACGATCGCTTTGGGGTCGGACCTGCAACCTAACTAGTCGGGCGGACCGGCCTACTTCCCAGTCGGTTAACTAGACATACGCAAGATTGAACACGCACGGTCACTCTAGCGGACGGACATTTAACAAGCAGTGACAATAGGTCTTATAAATACTTCCTATCAACTGTTATCCACTAAATGTAACACCATTCTTCCTACAAGGAATAACACTGGTAATATTACATCGCAAATACTTACCTGTCGACCTGTCCCATGAATCACACCTTGGTTCCAAGAAAAATCACCACCACTGATCTAACAACTTAGAGTTACATCATAATCTAACGAAGCAAACTATACATCTCTAATAATAACAAGCCCTACCTTATCATTATTAACAGCATCTAACATTTCTGTGTAATGACTGACAAACAATCTGCCTTGCGTGAGTAATCATTAAACCAAACAAGTAACTGCTACACACTTGGTAAAGTACCGGAATCTTTCTGGCACAAAGCAGTGATGATCTATAAATATCACTAACCATGCAAATCATTTGTAAACTAACCATCTATAATTCTATCAATCTACAAACAATGGTTATACGCGATTGCTAGAAAGAACACACGTTCCGGCCCATTTGGGATACACACGCTCAGCTGTTGAGCCCGTCTGTCAACACATCACTTCGCCGATCGATAAGAGCTAATTAAATATGCAGGCAGCCGTCGGCAAATGTCTCCGCTTCGCTACGACAATCGCGGTCGGCGATTAATTTTCTTGGGACAGTAGGCGCTGTATATGGACAATAGTTACACAATAGACAAAGTATTCAACTAACCTGTGATATTCAATCACAATCTTGACTGCTGATGTCCCGCTCTGGCCGCGCACACTGACATCAACTTTCAGCAGCTCAATTCTGTGATCGTTCTACGATGAGGTCCGACTGGTGACTGATCACTCCCAGCTAAACGCGTCGTCACAAGGCCTTCACTCCTCGAGTGAATTTCATGATCCACGGAGAAGTCTTGCATCACGGATTGTTCGACCTTCTCGTGTTCCATGAGGCACTTGTGAGACAAGCGTGATCTTGACCACGTACGCCCTTACTGGGGAAGCTTCTAGATTTCTCTAGAAATAACCAGACTAGTGACGTAAGGCACTACTTTCATTGGGAAACCCCCTTATTTATTATTATTACGTCCAGGGAGACTAACCCTTCGCCATCCCTTCAAAGGGATATAACTCAGAGACCAGCAGATCTGCAGACGTTTCGTCACAGAAGACACAGGTTATGGTCGTCACTAGGAAGAACGAAGTACCACAATGTAATATATAAGTAAATGGGAATATTCTTCAACAAGTGAATCGGTACAATTATCTCGGAACAGTCATAACATCTGATGGAAGATGCCTTGAAGAGATTAGAACAAGAATCGTCATGGCGAAAGTAGCCTTTAGCAAGATGAAAAACATTCTGACCAATAAAAAGATGTCAATTGAAACGAGAAAAAAGAGTCTTGAGAGGTTACATAGAGCCTGTTCTTTTGTATGGATGTGAAACTTGGACAATGTGTAGTCAAGCTGAAAAACATCTGATGGCTGCAGAAATGTGGTTTCTGAGGAAAAATGCAAAGAATACCATGGACAGATAGAAAAACCAATGACAAGTACTACAGGAGACAAATGAAAATCGTAGATTGATTAGAGAAATTAGACGTAGACAGTCAAAATTTTTTGGACATGTTATGAGAAGAAATGGACTGGAGAACTTAGTGACAACTGGCAAGATCGAAGGAAACAGACCAAGAGGAAGATCGAGAGGAAAATATCTGGATGGTTTGGCCACATGGCATGGACGAGACAGCAACACTGAGCTGTTCCACGACTCTGGTGATTGGGTGAAATGGCGAGTCATGACCGCCCACGCTTTCCGGCATGGCACATGCTTGATTGATTGACTCCTACAATTAAATTTATAAAGCTATTTTAAAATCGTGCTTAACAAACTGAGTCAAAAGTATTAGCTTATATTAACAAGTTCATATATGAGGGTAGATCAGAAAGTTATGCACCACAATTAGTATCTCTTTAATCATTAATGACATGCAAATGAAATTTAGTCACAACGTTCAGGCATATATGCAGCAAACATGTCTACTTATTAACATAGTTCCCATCGCCTTTAACGGCTTTACGCCATCTTGAAACAAGAGCATGTGTACCAGATCTCTATCACATTTTGTCCTGTTCTGATAGCCATTTCACTGCATTAATCACCCTCTCGTTGTCTTTAACCTTTGTCCTACGGATAGCATTCGTAAGGGGACCGGAAAGATGGAAATCAGATGGTGCCAGGTCTGGACTGAAAGGAGGATGGGCCAGTACACTCCCCACATTGTTGTCGATTGCCTCCCTGGTTTGCAATTCTCTGCTTGTAATGTGCGTCATTAATATCTGCCATTCCAACGGTTTTGTGTCGCGGTTAGAATTGGTTTACAGAGGTGTAATTTAGTATACACCTTCAAGAGATTATAAACTTAAATTAGTGCAAACGTAATGGTTCTATCTTTATTCTTAGCTAAGATAATAGTTGTGGTGCATAATTTTCTGACCTACCCTCGTGCATGAAAACAAGATCTCTAATAATTCTTTTATATATATATATATATATATATATATATTCAATATAATTCGCCGTACCGTAATGGCTAGTAAGCTTGTCTGCCTGCTTGGCGGTCAAGTTATGGAATCCCCATCAATGAGGGGATGTTTACAAATAATTAGTCTGGGTTCCCCGTTCCACTCGCTAAAGGCGGACGTTGCGATATTAATCACACCTTTCATTGAGTGCTGATTGATATATAAAGCTATGGGGCACCATATGACATTTTGTCTTTAGATTGCATTTCCTCGCACCAGGATAAGGCTTGTACCCTCCCAATAGCACTCTTCCGCCCGAAGCCGTTGGCACAATGTGGGGTGTCGGGTTTGGTGAGCGCCGCCCAACATTCGGCGCTAACAGAAAGCAGGTAGTACCGTCTACTGTCGACTGAGCTACCGTATGATATTCTCATTGCGACAAATGCAAGAAAAATTCCGGGAACAAAATCAACCACTGTTTATTGCCTTAATCGACCTCACAAATCCATTTGATTTGGTCAGTCGTGAGGGTTTGTTCAAAGCACTAAAGAAGATTGGCTGCCCACCAGCTCTTCTGTCCATTGTGGAATCGTTCCACACAGGCATGAAGGGTATAATCAAGTTTGATGGTGCAACTTCAGAAGAGTTTGAAATCAAGAGTGGAGTTAAGCAAGGTTGTGTACTAACCCCAACCCTCTTTGGGATATACTTTTCACTTCTACTGAAATATGCCTTTCGTGATCAGGATGCCGGTATATACATTCACTCACGCTCAGATGGCGGCCTCTATAATGCTCAGAGATTGAAGGCCAAGACCAAAATTAGGAGGGTACTAATCAGAGAGTTGCTTTTTGCGGATGATGCTGCGATTACGACCCACTCTGAGGAAGAATTACAACAGCTACTATCTGCATTCTCCAATGCTTGTTCTGAATTTGGTTTAACAATCAACAAAAAGAAGACACGGATTATGTCACAAGGTGCACATAGGGTGCCATCAATCTTTATTGATGACGCCGAACTGGAGATAGTAGACCATTTTACATACCTATGATCAGAGGTAAATAGCAACTTATCCCTAGATCAGGAAATCAACATCAGGATTGGTAACTCAGCAACAACAATGATGAACATGTTAACAAAAAATGTCTGGGAGAACAGGAAACTTACTGCCAAAACAAAAGTCATCCTCTACCAAGCCTGTGTCCTTAGTAATCTTCTTTATGGCAGTGAAACCTGGACAACTTACTCACACCAAGAGAAACGTTTAAACAGCTTTCATATGCGGTGTCTGCGAAGAATTCTTGGTATTAAGTGGCAAGACAAAGTCACAAATACTGTAGTATTGGAAAGATCAGGTTGTGTGACGGTGTGTTCCATGCTCAGTCTTCGTAGACTTAGATGGATAGGACATGTTAGGAGGATGAATAATGGTAGAATACCAAAGGATATCTTTTTTGGTGAATTACCGATGGGTAGGAGATCTCAGGCCTCTATTACGATACAAAGATGTGTGTAAGCGGGACATGATTGATACAGGCATTGATAATGCACATTGGAAGCAAGACGCCGCTGAACGTGTTGCATGGCGGGCAACGATCAGAAATGGAATAAAGACAAAGGAGAAAATGATTGCAGATAAAGCCCACACAGAGCGTGAGAGACGTAATGGTGCATGATGGTGGAAATGACCATGTTTTCACATGCATCCACTGTGGACAAACATTTGCAGCCCGAATTGGCCTTATCAGCCACACTCGCCACCGCCATGGGTCGTAGTTATTAAGCTTTTTGAAGTACAATGTACCAAACTATCGTCTGTCAAGACGGAAAGATGCCAATGTGTGTGTTTATGTGTGTGTGTGTGCGTGCGTGTGTGTGTGTGGCACCATATACACAATACAACTCAAAGCGTGGAAAAGTGTCCTTGACTGAATGAAAGACATGACCGTTTTTTTTTTGTGTGTTTCAAAATATTCGTGATAATACAACACTGTGTCATACAGCAGGACACAAGTCGGTCGAGTAATTCCTCAAGGCGATGGAATTATTCCGCAAGACATATAAATCAGTATATAAGATGAAGTAATCGTTCCTAATGATGGGTTTCAATTAGATATGCCCATCGTCATTAAATTAGTACCACCTGCCTAGTGTCTTATTAATGTTGTTGTTGAAGACATTTCACAACAACAACAACAACAACAACAACAACAACAACAACAACAACAACAACAACAACAACAACAACAACAACTGTCCGAAGACTGGTATGGATTCTATAACAGCTCACACCAGCATAAGTCTAGCTATTTTTCTTCTTCTTGGTCCATTGCACCCTAAGAAATTTTCTGTAAACTCTAAGTTCAAAATCCTCGTGTTTGTTTTTTTTTTTTAATTTCTTTAGTGCTGTCGAAATGGTCATAGTTCAGATCCGTTATATACTACAAAGGATGTGAGCCATGATGATGAATAATGAGGAGACATAAACTTGAACACGTTGTGACACTTGCCCCAAAACTGTTGACTGTCTGTGACCAATTTATGTAGTCAATGTACGGCTTTAATCTGTTTGTGTGAAGACTGCCCTATTCACTTTTCTCTCTGTCAATGACATTCTTTTCATTTTCTTCAGAAACCTCATTTCAGATGTCATTAGATGTTTCTTAGCTTGTCTGTTTATTGTCCATATTTCACATGTACACAGCGGGACGACCCCCATATTACACGGTAACAATTTTTTTCCCCTTACTATAATTGAAAGTTTCTTTGATTAGAATGAGAGAAACGGTAAGGTAATACATTATCTACCACCTGGAGAAATATTAATTCATGTAAGGCGGACTTACCAAACATGATTTTGGTGTTAAAACTGACTACAAAGAATATTTTATTAAATATTCAAATGTGCATTAAAATATTGCATAAACACTTTATAAATATATTAATTCCTACCCCTCCGCCTCCACATCCTACTCGGTGCGGCCAGCGCCCTCAACCTAGTGCCGCCTCTGGGTATAACTACACATTATGTCACAACATAGAATCAAGTGGAAATATCCCCGGAAAACAGATTCACTCCCTCCAGCAATGTATGCTAATAAAATATTATCTGACGCGGAACAGCAGAATCAATATGTTGGCATCTTCAAATAATGTTTTATTTCTGATGTGTGAACACGTACATTTATCTCCTTTATGTTTGTAATAAAGCACGAACACTCATAAATGTCTATGAGCAGAAAGACAAATGAAACGGCTCTTTACGAGACATATGGAGATTGTAAATTGATTACAAAGTAGACGTGGCAGTTGAGCATTTTATGGAATATTGTGAGGATAATTTCTTTCGGTCTGCAAATGCCTCTTTTCCGACTGGAAAGATCAGTTTAACATGTCTCAGGTAAGAACCGTGCACTTGAGCCAGGTGGTGCGTCGAACGTAGTGGTCGAAACATCACAAGATAGCATTCATCAAAATGAAGAAATGTCGTCTGAAGTCTCCAACCTGTGCAGACAAGCGACAGTAATAGTCGCTAATGGTGGTGTGAACTTTGAGTTTAATAAGGTTATCTTAACTCACGTCCGAAATTAACTCGTCCCTAGTTCCAGCCAGGGTTCAGGATTTGATTATGTTGAATAGGATTATGTTAACTTTACCTTCTCTATTAACTTTACCTTCTCTATACACCCCCACGCAGGTACGCATGTACCCACGCACGCACGCACGCACGCACACACGCGCACGCACACACACACGCATGCAATGTTCATTGCCTGTTGGTGGAGGCGTCGGTCCCTGGTGCTCTGAATTAATTTTGTTATTTTTTTTTCCCCTCGCTCGCTTTGAACTCATGAGTAGTCCATGTGCACTATTTATAGTAGTAATGGACTGAATTTTGCGTGCGGGTTAGCTTTCCCTATTAACTGTGTCCCTCGTCATAAGGCAAACCCACTCCGACTTCAGAGGTACTTGTACATAACGTCCCCAAGTCAAGGACGACAGGTCAACATTTTAGTCCAACTGTCCGGTGTAGAGGTTGAACCGCTAACCTCGGATTCAGCACAGCGGATGTTTAAGAACATGCGTTCTTATCCATTCGACCATGCGGACCTAATTCTGCTGATGATATCCCCTATCCCCATATATATATATATATATATATATATATATATATATATATATATATATATATATATATATATATATATATATATATATAATCATCATCATCTTCCACTTCTGCCGTCAAGCGTCGTGGTAAGGAATAATTTGCGTTCCAGCTCCCGGTGGGCGGCACTGGATGTGTGTGTGTGTGTGTGAGTGTGTGTGTGTGTGTGTGTGTGTGTGTGTGTGTGTGTGTGTGTGTGTTTGTGTGCGTGCAGTGGAGCCTGGATAAGTGGAAGTCGCAGTGGCCGAAGAGAATTTGTTCTACTTATCCGAAATTCTACTTATCCAGACTGCACACATATTTACACTAATTTACATTAATACCATGCAGTAGCATTGAGTAAAATGATTGTACCACTTAGGAAACACAGGCAGTGGACAAATAAATAGCAATACAATATCAGAAATTTTCAAATGTTTAATTTTGAAAATTTTCTAATTAATTAAAGAAAAAGTCTGTGATTTATCTTCCTATTGCTTGTTTAAAGACACAAAATGGTGAGACTGCATCATCTGAACATCCATTCTGCATCATGTAAATGTCAATTTTGTCAATTGATGCCAAAATATCTGACTGCGATACAGGTTGTGCTTGCAGCCCACAGTCATCCTCATCATCAGAGTCAGGGCTGGAAGAGTCTGTTGGTTGCATGACTGGTATACATAGCCCTATAATATCAGCGCTTGAAAGAGTGGCACTATTAGAAACATCATTGTCAATGTTCACAAACTCCTCTGGATAAATCTTCAGCTCGTTATACAATCTAGCAAGTAATGGCCCCACTGATGTGTCAGTAACATTGCTCTCACTGCTCGCAGAATTATATTTAGCTAAAGCAGGTCTGAGCACGTCTTCTATCCATGAGTGAGTCGTTGCTTCGTCGACTGACTGTTTCTCTCCACACACATTCTTGTCGATGCAATGTCGTTTTTGGAAACGATCCAACAGCCAGCACTACAATTCCAGTCTGTCTGACCTCCAACGACTTAAACGTGGACATTTATTCGACTTATCAGGAATTTGTATACAAAGATAAAGAAGGATCTTGGCCGGGACCAAGCCAATATCGTCGACTTAAGCGAAATTCTAATTATCCGATTTCGACTTAAGTGGACTCGACTCTCTGTGTGTGTGCGTGCGTGCGTGCTTGCGTGCGTGCGTGCGTGCGTGCGTGCGTGTGTGTGTGTGTGTGTGTGTGTGTGTGTGTGTGTGTATTAGGGGGCTGAGTGGTCTCGAGGTATGGTGTCCGCCTCGAATGCTGGAGGTCCCGGGTTCAGGCCCCGGTGAGGACCGGGATTTATTTAAAAAATCCACCTGGACTTCCAGTAATAAAATTTCCCCTGGTCTCTGGGTAGTGAGATCGGACGCCCGTGTGTATTGTTGAGCACGTAAAAAAGTCCCTTGGCAGTTGGAAATCGAAAAATAGTAGCCTAACGGCGCTGCCCGGGCAAAATTTCGAGTTAAAAATCTACCCAAAGTATTTCAGGATCCTCGCCGATGCAACGGAGTTCGTGCATTGAGCTGAGTTTCTCCAGACTCAGGTTTGAGTTAGGAGGAAAACGGAGCACTTATGGGTTAAACCGTGTGCCGTGATGTTGATCCAACGACTAAACTAAAACTAGAACTATATATATATATATATATATATATATATATATATATATATATATATATATATATATATATATATAATGTGTGTGTGTGTGTGTGTGTGTGTGTGTGTGTGTGTGTGTGTGCGTGCGTGTGTGTGTACTTCCGTGTAGATATTCTGCATGCATCAATTTAACCTATACATGTTCTCTACAGGAACATGGAATGTACGGACACTATATCGAGCTGGAGCAGCTGAAGAACTAACCCGAGAGCTGGTTGAATATCAAATGGATATAACAGCAATTCAAGAAATAAGGTGGCCAGGAGAGGGTACTTTAGAGCAAAATGGAATGATTATAATATATGGAGGAAACACCCAAAATAAACATGAATTAGGAACAGGATTTGTCATCAAAAAAGAGTTATGGGGGAACGTTTTAAACTTTAAAGCTTTTAATGACAGGATTAGTAAATTACGAATAAAAGGTAAATGGAAAAATATAACGATGATTAATGTACAAGCACCTACTGAAGAGAAAGAAGATGATATTAAAGAAGACTTTTATAATGATCTGGAAGATGTCATAGAAGAAACCCCCAAACAGGACATCCTGATTGTGCTGGGAGACTTCAATGCAAAAATAGGTAGAGAGCAAACTAATAAAAAAGTGGCCGGTATGGAAAGCCTACATACAACTTCAAATGATAATGGATGGAGAGTCATCAACCTGGCAGAAGCCAAAGGACTGCAGATTAGCAGTACCAGACTACAAAGAAAGGATATACACAAACAAACTTGGAAATCATGTGACAAGAGAACCTATAATCAAATAGATCACATTTTAATTAACAACAGAAATGCATCAAACATACAGCAAGTCAGAAGTTATAGAGGAGCTGAGTGCCACAGTGACCACTTCCTCGTTGGAGCAAAATTTAAAATAAAACTTAAGAGAGCTTTCTATACTAAATTACAAAGATTACACCCAACATATAATAGAGAAAAACTGCAAGACATTACAGTCAAAGAGAAATTTACAGATGAAATAAAATGTAAACTTGAAACTCTGCAAAACCCTTTGGAGGAAAGCGTTGACCAAACTTGGTTGAACATCAAGAATACAATTCAGTCTACCGCAGGAGAATGTCTCGGTGTGTTAACCACGCATAGAAAGAACAGATGGTTCAATCAAAAATGTGAAGAAGCAGTCATTAGGAAGAAGAATGCCAGACATGTATGGTTAAATGACATCAATAACATCCAAAAGGAAGAGCATTATAGAAATGAATGTAAAGAGGCTACAAAAATAGTCAGACAGCAGAAGCGAGAATATATGAGTAATATAATCAAAGATATGGAAACTAATCACCAGAAAAATGAATCCAGAAAATTTTTTAAAGAACTGAAGTCAATGAAACGAGGGCACCAACAAAACACATATGGTTTAAAAGACAAAAATGGGAATATGATAAATACCAATGAGGAAATGTGCAACACATGGAAAGAATATTTTATTGAATTACTAAATTGTGAAGCTCCAAGTAACATTTTCCCACAGGAAGAGGTTCTAACATGCGAACCACAAATTGAAGAACCTACATTTGAAGAAATCCTATATGTAATGACACGACTTAAAAACAATAAGGCAACTGGGACTGATGGAATTGCTGCTGAATTTATAAAGGCAGGTGGCCATGCATTACATCTAAAGCTATACGAACTAATAATAAAAATCTGGAGGACAGAAGAATTACCCCATGACTGGAAAGAGTCATTATTGATACCTATCTTTAAGAAAGGAGACAAGTTCCAATGTGGAAATTATAGAGGAATATCACTACTGTCCACAAGCTATAAGATACTATCCGCAGTATTACTAAATAGACTAAAACCATATTCAGAAGACATATTAGGTGACTACCAGGCGGGTTTTAGACAAAACAGATCAACAATAGATCAGATATTTATCTTACGACAAATAGCCGAGAAACATTGGGAATATAAAAGAGATCTCCATAACATTTTTGTGGATTTTAAAAAGGCTTATGATAGTGTCCATAGGAATAGTCTATGGAATGCTATGCAGGAATTTGGAATACCAAGGAAGTTAATCAACATGACCAGACTATGCATGGAAGATACTTATAATATAGTAACTTATAAAGGCAGGAAATCAGACCCCTTCCAAATAACATCTGGCTTGAAACAGGGTGATGCACTATCGCCGCTACTCTTCAATCTGGCTCTAGAGAAAGTTGTAAGGAAGGTAAAGGAGGAATGTGATATTGGAGGAACATCCAAGCTGCTTAGTTATGCAGATGATATAGATATTATAGGGCAAAGTGAACAAAAGACATTGGAAATATTGACTCACTTAAAGGAAAAAGCCCAACAGATGGGGCTGGTTATCAACCAAGATAAGACAGAATATATGGTAATTTCAAGAGACGGAATGGCTAGAAACCCTGGCCACATACAAATAGATAATATGACCATTAAAAGAACGGAAACATACAAATACCTGGGTACAATCTTCAACTGCTCCAACATCATAAGGGAAGAAATACAAAGTAGAATCAACTCTGGAAATAAGATATACTATGCACTACAACATCTACTAAAATCAAAGGCGCTATCTCGTAACACCAAAATCACAATATATAAAACACTGATCAGACCAGTTGTGCTGTATGGCTCTGAAACCTGGAGTACAACGAAAGGAGACGAAGCCTTGTTACAAACCTTTGAGAACAAAATTTTAAGACGCATCTTTGGACCCATTAGGGATACACAAAGTGGAGAGTGGAAAAGAAGAAGTAACAAAGACATTTATGATCTGTTTAAGTCCCCGCTAATCACTGGTATCATGAAGGCTAATAGACTACAATGGCTGGGGCATATAGAAAGAATGGAAGATAATAGGGAAACAAAACTCGCTTACACTCAGGAAATAAATGACCGTAGACCCCGAGGTAGACCAAGAAGGCGGTGGAGAGATAATACATGTACAGACCTGCAAGCACTTGGAATCAACGACTGGCAAGAGAAGGTCCACCAGAGAGACGAATGGAGACGGATTGTATTTGCAGCAAAGAACCTCAATGGCTCGGAACGCTGAAGAAGAAGAAGAAGATGTTCTCTACAGTTTTAAGCGGAGGACAGACAGGCTTTGCCAAAGGGTTTCCAACGAGACAGATTTTATCTTCTTCCTTTGAGTTGTCATTCGGAAATTGCATCATCGCACCTGGGGGTGGTTTCTCAGAACGCCTTGTCGGTGATTGACGTCACTAATTACTTAACAGCAATCTCTCCACTGGGATGGGCGGTTTGAGCCTTAACCGGACACTCTCTCATACAGTAGTTCTCAACCGGTGGGGAATCCCCCCCCCCTTTCCGGAGGAATTTTAAGGGAGGGGGGGGGGGGGATATTATTTCAAGATCGCGTTAATACAAGAACCGATTACTTGATATTGTTTTTCCCTCCATATTTTACTATTCTACACCTCTCGCCCTATTGAAATTCATTTAATAACGTAAGTAGACCCGCAAATCACGTTTTATGTAGACGTCTAGACTTGTTCTAGTATGTATTATTAAATTTAGCTTCCATTTTTACGTATACTGTGTAGGGGCGGGAGGAATTTGTAGCGAGGAAATACGAAAGGGGGAGGGGGATGACATTCTGAAAAATTTGGTGAAGAGGTGCACGGGCCAAAAAAGTTTGAGAACCACTGCTCTAATACGTTTGTTGTGACCTTCAGAATAACTGCCCCCCTCCCACCTCCCCCTTCTCCGCCATTTATCACTGGTGGCCACAGGCAGGAACAGCATGCTGTGTGTTGTTCGGTTATGGTTCAAAAGTTATTTTATGTGTCCTTTACCATCTGCAATCAACTGCAGCATTTCTAGGCTGTTTGTGATTCACTATCCCTTAAGCGATAAACACCGACTCAGATCTATAGTCTGTCCAGAAAAGAATGCCTTCATTCACGATCAATTATTTTGAAAACTGTCTGTTGCATTGTTATGAAATTTTTCCTGCCGTCTTGTATTTACCCCCACCCAAAGAATATGTCTTTGATAGGTCCAAAAGCAACTTAAATCATGGAAAGCGGTGACATTTCTTTGAAGTTTTGGTGATAAACTAATGATTTCTCGCTAACAAACTTGTTTTACAGTAATTTTCCGCCAGTTCGGATGACGACACGAGGCTCTCCGCGAAGTACTTGTCATGAGGTCATTCTTATGTCCCACGAGAAAAATAACTATTTAGCGCTAGTGTTACCGTGTGAATGGATAATACATTTATTTAATAACATCATCTCTGTCCCGTAAATTATATACCACATATAAACAAACTTTGAAATCTGCTGTACAATCTCCAGAACAAAAATTTGTTTGTTGGGTGGACATAATGATAAGGTTATATGCTAAATCTCATAATTTTCCCTCAATTGGTTACTGAGATATGGAATTTTATATTGGGGCGGACAAAAGTAAACAGACTATAGTAGAGCTGTTAAATGAAGCAATACAAAACAAAACAACATAAATAAAATGAATTTAAAAAAAAAAAATACACAGAAAAAAAAAAAAGAAGGGAAAAACTTGCAAGAAATGCAATAGTATATAGTTGTCAAGACAATCATAAGGCTCACCAAACAAATGTACCATTTACAATATAGCCGATCGATCTTTGTAATCATCATCATCATGTGCCATGCCGGAAGCGTGTGAGGTCATGTCTCGCCATCTCACTCGATCAACAGAGTCGTGGATTAGCTCAGTGTTCTTGTCTCGACCATGCCATATGGTCAAACCATCCAGGTATTTACTTCTCTGCCTTCCCCTTGTTCTTTTCCCCTCAATCTTGCCAGTTGACACCACTTTCTCCACTTTATTTCTTCTTATAACGTGACCAAAAATATTGTCTGTCTACGTCTAATTTCTCTAATCAGTTTACGATTTTCATTTGTTTCTTGTAGTACTTGGTCATTGGATTTTCTGTCTGTCCATTGTATTCTTTGCATTTTCCTCTTAAACCACATTTCCACAACCATTAGTTGTTTTTTTTTAGCCTGTTCGCTCATTATCCACGCTTCACATCCATACAAAAGTGCATGTTCTATGTAGCACCTCAACACTCTTTTTCTCTTTGCGAATGGCATTTTGTAAAATTGGTCAGTATGTTTTCCATCTTGCTAAAGGCTACCTTCGCCATGGCGATGCTTGTTGTAATCTGTTCAAGATATTCCCCATCAGATGTTATGACTGTTCCGAGATAATTGTACCGATTCACTTGTATAAAATTATTCCCATTTACTTTTATTTCTTTTTTCCTAATGACGACCATAATCTGTGTCATCTTATAATTTTATTATAACCCTAGTTGTTCACTGTTTGCAACAACCGCCACCACTAAATGTTGCAGAACTTGCTCATTGTCTGCAATTAATACTGTATCATCAGCATATCTATTGTTATTGATGTTTCTTCCTCGAGTGATGATTCCATTCATATCTTCTACATTTCTGAAAATATTTTCACCGTACAGGGAAAAAAAGATCTGGAGACTTTACACATCCCTGTTTCACACCTCCCTTAATAGGCTGATATTGACCTACTTCATTATCAATCCTTATGACAGATTGTTGTTTCCAATATATGTCTTTTACAAGTCTAAGGTCTTTCCCATCAATTTGTACATCTGCAAGCATCTCTATCATGTTGACATGTCTTACTTTATCGAAAGCCTTTGTGTGGTCAATAAAGGAAAGGTGTAGGTCTTTGTTTACTTCTACAGAACTTTCAATTAATATTCTCATCATATATACAGCATATACAGTACCCTTGCTTTCTACAAACCCAGATTGTTCTTCTCCTATTTCGAGTTGTATTTTCTTCCTTGTATGATAATTCTTAGCTAAATCTTAGTGAAGTAGCTCATTATACTAATTGTTTAATGTTGATCACATTACAAGGCTCGTGATTTCTTCGGGATTGCAATAAATATATAATTATATAATTCGGGGGTATATCTCCAGTATCATATATTGCGTTCAGCAGTCTGGCGACCTTGTCTATTCCATATTCTTCTAAGACATTGATTGTTTCTGTTGTGATGTTATCTGAACCCAAGGTCTTGCCAGTTTTCATAAGGTTAGCAGCATTCTGAACTTCCATCATCAAAATTGATGGTCTTTCATTTTTATTCCGAAGATCATTCTGTTCTTCTCTAGTATCATCATAAAGGTTTATTACATAATCTGACCATGCATGTAAAATCCGTTGTTTGTCTATTATGATTTTACCATCTTTGGTTTTTAGACAACCCGTTAATGTGTGTGTTCTTTTGTTAGTGGTGCCATTAATTCTTTTGTGCATTAATTTGGTATTCCGGGTGTTGTGTTGGTTTTCAATTTCCTGCAATTTTCCTCAAGCCATGTTTCTTTTGCCTCTTTGCATAGTTTCCTAATTTTTATGTGAATCTCTTCAAATTTTTCACGATTATTTCTGTTATTTCTTCTTTTGTCCATGAGTTTTAAGATGTCTTCCGTCATCGATTTCTTGCGTCTTTATTTTTGGGGTGGTTGTTTCTGCAATTTGGTTGGCTGATTTCTTTAGTATTTCTCATTGGTCGGTGACATCTTGAAATAATATTTCCATATTGGACAATGTATCAAATATGTTCATTATCTCTTTTTTCCTATATCCTTTTTACAGGACATCGCTGCCAAAACCAGCACTCTACTGCCGTTGTTGATGTCTTGGAAAGTTTACGTTCAGTAGTTTGCCATTGCTTTCTGAACGACTGGCTCCCATACCAACTCGTTAAGACCCAGAGCAACGCGGTCTGCTGCCAAATCGGTCGCATCTGTGTTTCGAACGCGGGTAACCGGGCTTACGAACCACGTCCGTAAGCCTTATTCCACAGAGACCGGCTCATTACCTCTACATTGAATTTATCTTTTATCTCCTCACTCTTCAGTGCCCGTAGATCAAATTTTGTGTTTCTTGGTGTATGTTTGACTCTCTTTTATGCTATATGTATATTGCTTTGACTAATTTATGGTCGCTGTAGCATTCTACGCTTGATATAGTTTTTTGCGACTTTTAAGGCATTTCGAAATCTTCTGTTGATGAGAATGTAATCAGTCTGATTTCTGTTCTTATGATCAAGGACTCCTCCATGTCCATAAACTCCTTGGGTGATATTGATAGCAGGTGTTTCCAATAATCATATCATGCTCCATTGTCCACTGTACAAGTCTGCAACCTCTTTCATTGTTTCCTTAGTTCATACTTTCCCACTTTACTTCCGTCTTGTTGATTTCCAACTTAGGCATTCAAGTCACCATTATGATATTTACTTCACATTCTTTAATTTCTTGAAGACATTCTCTAAATCACTATAAAATTCATCCATGCTGTCATCACTGTTATCTGCTGTTGGTGCATAAACTTGTATGACGTTGACATCAAAAGGTCTTCCACTCACCTTCACCAGTAATAAACACTCTGTCTGGTACAGTCCAATATCCTTTGTAAGCACTCCTCTAATATGCTTTCATACTTACGGGCTTTATGATTTCACTTTGTACCCTCATACGTTCAATACAATGATGCAGTCATGTATAAAATACTAGTATCATACTCATAAAGGTGAGATTGCTATTGTTGACTTGAACCATGTGGAAGACTAAGTTTTAACTCTTCTTCTTCTTTTTTTTTTTTTTTTCTTTTTTCTTTTTTTTTTTTATTTTAGGCGTTCGCTCGCTTTGAACTCAAGCGTAGCCCTTGGACATCCTACTACTTTCCTACTGCTTCTAGTGAACTCATTGATTTTTGCGTGTGGGTTAGCTTTCCCTATTAGCCTACCAGTATCAATCGCCATCAAGCAAACTCACTCTGAATTCTGAGGTACCTGTAATTTACGTCTCCTAGTCAAGGGCGAGAAGTAAACATCTTAGTCCAACTGACAGGTGTAGAGATTGAACCTGTTACCTCAGCATAAGCACACCGGATGTCGCTTTAAAAAAAAAGTCGCTTAAAAGTCGACTTCATTACACCGAGTGTTATCCCATATAGCTCGGTCTCTGTAGCTCTAGCGACGACCCACAAGGAGTCTCCGAAAAATTTCACTCGTGAACCGAAGGACGCGGCCCGGAATCGAACCCACAACCTTCGGAGTCCGAGTCAAACGGCCTGACCACTTCACCACGGAGACTCCCAAACACCGGATGTTTAAGAGCGTGCGCTCTTATCCATTCGGCCATGCTGACATATGTTTTAACTCTTAAATTAGATGCGTTATCTTTCTGATCTTCTGAACCTTGAAAATGGTTTGCATACACCGGAGTGAGGTTGCCGTAGAAAATATTCTCCTCACTCGGTACCAGTGTGCCATCTCCATGGGGATCGTGTTACAATGCTCTCCTTCCCCTCTCCCAGCTTAGAAAACAGCGGTGTCTGCACAAATGGTACTGGAACTTCGTATCTGCGGAGAGACACATTACGATGTTGCCAGGTCATGATTCAGCACAGCACATATACCGAGTGTTTGTAAGGTCTCACTACACTTTGTATGTAGAACAAATTTGAAAAATGAAGTACATGATGTCATCAGAAATATGCTTCACAGTCCATCGAGAAGCAATATGCAGCGATTGGCTGTCGTCTGCTGGAGTAATTCTTTGCACTTTAAACAGAATGGTGTTATCAACGCATTGAACGAATTTTATTTTTTCAAATTTGTTCTACATACATACTTTATAAACACTCTTTTCTTCTGCATTAATCACATTCTCCCAGGGGGCCTTTATCACATCTGCCTTATCATGTATCAAATCACCCCTTAATGATGCGGCACCAGCCAGTCTGTCTGCCTGTTCATTTCCAACCACACCAGCGTGTCTTGTAGAACTCCCTAATCAAGTATGATCATTTAACATACACAATACAGTAAATCTTTTGCACTCAGCGCTTGCTAATTGTCTGGAGTCAGCTGGTACACATGACTACAGAGGGAGGCTACCCCTATTAAGCACCCATTTGCGCAGTTTCTCTGGTTCTCTATGAATTGAGGAAACATAATTTTTCGAGGCATCTTATGAGAAGAAATAAGCAGGAAAACGTGGTGATTACTGCCAAGATTAAAGGGAAAAGAACAAAGGGAAGGCAGAGAAGTAAATATCTCGATAGCTTGGTCACGTGGCATAATGGGGTCAACAACACAGAGTTGATCTACGGTTCTGGTGATAGTGTGATATGCCAAACACGGCTGCCCACGCTTGACGGTATGTCACATAATACTAATGAATGCAATAAACTGCTAACTAGTCGAAGGGCAGCTAATTCCTGTGCCGCTGATTTTATCCAAACCCGCGTCCTCCAACAAAGGTTCTTAGTCTAATGAATGTCATTCTAACGGTATTCAGTCACTGTGTATGTACAATGTAGCCGATTTGGTGTCAAACCAAGCGGTGAACTAAGGTATGCCTCCCCAGCAAGTGAAGACAGGATTCGGCAGACTGCGCGGATGAAATCACTGATGATTCAACGGGCAAGACGGCGTTTACCTGCAAAGCATTTTGTAACGTAATGAACACGACAAGGCACGTAGAGCGCCCTGATCATCTACTGCACCTGTATTCGTTTCCAGTCGTCTTGACTTGTCTTGCCACTGGACTCAGATGGACTCAGGCGAGAGAGTGAAGTCGACGAATTGCACAACTCTTCCTCACTTTAATCGTATTAATCGCGCAAGCCAATCTTCATCCATCCATATACAATATCATCATTATCTTTACTTCGCTATCCCTATATTGCTTCTTGCCAAATCGTATCTAATGCTTACTTGCTTGCTTGTGTTCATTGGCTTGAGCTCCAACGCGAAGTCCTGTATGTCGGATGAAGGCACCCTGTTGTCCAACATCAGTGGGATGTCATACAGGACCTGAGGTTTGCGTGAGTATTCGCTGTCCCATGTCTGGCTTATTGGTGTGCAGACTGATGGTTCCTCGCCGTACAGGCAGACACTCTCCGACTTCGGAGGAATCGGCGATCCTACTGACTTTAGCCAGGACCCTGAAGGGACCTGTAGCCCAGGACGCTCGACGAGGACGCGTCAATAGGTCTTGGCCAGTATATAACCCGGCCCTGGTGTCTTGGTAACACCTCTGCGTCCCATCGTATCTAATCTTAGACACGTCTTGGGAGTATCCTTCAACATGTATATTTGATTATTTTTTTCTTTTTTATAGCGCTTAAAGTGCTTCCATTCATAAGAGATCTTGTCAGTGCAGGGTGTAAAGTAAAATAAAGGAACGCCATGAGGTTATTGGAAATATGACGCTGGATCATATATTTTGAAACGGGTCGGCACTCGATAAGTAAAAGTAATTAAATAACCCGTTACGCGCCTTAAGACGTTTTCATCATACGGTGTTAGACGCATATGAGCACTCAGCAATTCACCTAATGCGGTTATATCTTTTACTATCTCATGTAGCTCCATCCATCTCCTCCCCTTACTTATTATTAATTTCTGCCTCTGGGTCTCTTCTTCGTGTACGTAGGTCTTCTACTATTTAATTTGTCCAGCGAGTTCCAGGCATATTTTCTAATTATGCTCTTATCAGGAGTCATAGACTTTCCCCGAGGAATGGTTTCTCAGTGACACACTGAGTATGCTCTGAGATATCGAGATCTTTTGGGTTCGAAGATAACTGGAGGAGACTCTGAAGAGGTCAAACCTGACAACAAATCATCCCTTGTTTGTGCTAGATCACGCGGGTATAAGAGGAAATAAATAATCTGTTCGACTTGCGATGAGGCTAGTGTTGACAACGGACGGGCAATACTCAGAGAGGAAGGGCTATTAAACGAATCAAGTGATGACTGTGAATCTGCAACATTGACCAGGGTGCAATACCATCAAGTTGAAAGAAACGAAGCCAAACAAGAAAGCTATGTAAAAGGGGCGGGGTCAAAGAATAATAGTCAACCCACACAGAAATAGTGTCGTCAGCCGCACAGTCAATAGGCCTCGGCAGAACACTGTTGTACGCAGATGATATACTGATCTAGAGTCAAAGAAAAAAAAAGGATTAAATAACATTAGCGGTGCAGAATGAACTAGAAAGACTAGATGAATGGTGTCAGGAATCAAGGGTAAAGGCTTCCTTGACGTGGTTCATAACATAGTCAATAACTATGCCAATCGTTATACACAATTTATGTGTGGTGCAGGCATCGAATAGGCACCATAATGAAATATATACACATCCACCTTGACAGATGTAACCCATAAGTGCTCCGTTCTACTCCTAACTCAAGCCTGAGTCCGGAGATACTGTCAGAAGTTGGGATGGCCACCGCCTAGATGAAAGTATTATTCACTGGCGTGCAACCCCAAATAGTCAGAAATTGACTAGGGACGAAATCTAAATGGCTGAACTACAGATTAAGCCCTGAATATCCAACATACAGCTCCAAATGGCTCGTAACAAAATTGAAATGAACTGTGCTGAATATTCGTCAAGGAGTAGGAAGGAGAAGGTTAGCTGAGATAGATTTTTAAGCCTAAATTTAAGAGTAATTGACAACTATCCCAGTACAGGTTTATCTCCCCTGACTGTTCCCTTCCTTGGTGTGTAAGTAAGCACCCACCATGGTACACACATAACACGTATGCGCAATTGGAATTAAAAGTATAACACTGAACTATGAGTTAAAACAAACTACACTCACTTTAATTACTAATCATATTATTAGACATCTGATGTTTTTCAAGAAGATGATGATGAATACGTATAAGATTATGCACTACAGTAATCATGAAAGTGAAATGATTAATATAAAATACATAACTCTGAATCCTGTCTGGATCAGTGAGAGGTCCGCTAACAGCCGTTATGCTCCGATCAGCAAACAGCCGTGGTCAGATCAGCGAACAGCCGGACAGTGTTCAGAACACAGTGTCTGTCCTGTCTCCCCTAGTTCCTCGTTGTCACAGCACGGGTACTGGGCTCCTATTGAGGGCTTGGAAGAGAACATCAAGAATGTGTATTATCTACTTCTAGATCAGTACAATCCTAATTAATACATACATTCTATCACTCCCCTATACCATGACCAGTCTGGCCAAGTTTCTCTTCCAGCTTTTCTCTGCGTTAAATCTCCTTCTTCTCCCTCTATATGTCTGTCCTACGGTCTTAGTCTGGGGCGGGATTTTCAATTGTCTCACACGCCTGTAATTATTACATTTCTGCCGTCCCATGTCCATGTCGCTAATACAGACAGACTGGGTCGTACAGCCGCTCAGTCCAAAGTTGGTTTAGCAGCTCACAGGGTCGGTAATTGTATTATAATAGTACCTGATCATCCGGGCTAACAAGCCGTGACCGGTATCTGTGTCAGGCTCCCGTGAATTACCGAGAACGCTCGTCCACCATACACTGGAAAAGTTTAGCATCATATACCCTATACCAATTGTGGGTAATGTCTGTACCATTACACCTCTGCTTCCAACACAATCTATGGCCAATGTGCCAGTGCGCACACAATAGCATACCACCAAATTCTTCTTAGTGAGTTACCATATAACAAATCAACATCAACTAAACTTAAGGTATGCTAATTCAAAATGGCATATAAGGTTATTCTTACATACGTAGTATGAATGCCAAAAGGAAGTAATATCCTTGTCTACAACAAACTGGGAAACATAGTTTCCATATACGTTAGAGACCAAATAAAAGTCTGCCGAGTGCATGTCCAAAGTATAACAAAAATTATGCATATGAGAAATCAAATATATCAACCATCCAATACACATACATTATATTACTTCAAAATTGACATATAATGATACTTAACATAATAGCATAATGCATTATTAATTAGTAATAATATTGTATTGCTACCAAATGAGATATACAACAAATCTAACTGAAGTGACCACACAGAACAGTCACATTGCTGATCTGCCCGGTTTAGTCACAAATTAGCCACTGCTGTGGTAAGAATTAAAAGCAATATTGTCAGTGGACTATATTCTGCACAACAAATGCACGCAACAAAAAGCGACTAGGCTAGTTTAAAAAGAAATGACAAGCATCTGCTAAGACACATAAAAGTATATCTAGAACTTAGCCAAGATCTGCCGATCACATAAGGTTCCTACTTCTCAGAAGAGTAATACTTAAAGCAATATGATTTTATATACTGAACTGAGAAAGAATAGTGCACACTCAAGTAACCTTAGACAATGATATTTCTTGAAATAACCTAGGTCAGGTATAGACTGAAAATCAGTACATACATCTAAAAGACTTAGATAGTTACTAAGAAATCTACATTTACTCTCTCTTCTCACCTGTTCGAAGATTTTTCATTCCTGATCTGAGTATCAGAATCTTCTAGCATGTATACTCTTTCCTTATCTCCCAAAGGCGTTTAATTCAATTACCACTTTCTTGTGGTTTTAAATGCCTTATTTGATCTAGGAGTCTGGTTCCCATCCTTGACTGGGGTAGTCTCCTGTCTGAACAATTTCAATTCACACATTTTTGTGGTGCAGACTAAATTATCTCCCAGCAAGTCCATCATAAATTCTTTCTGAATGGTTGGCCTTCACACCTGGGGCAGTGGGCAGTCTCTGTTCAGCTTGCCTTTCACACTGTGTGTGGCTGAGAGACCCCAGTCAGTCTACCACTGTTTACCCCCCAGGAGTCTTATCAGTGAGTTCGCACCTTTGGTCTCTGGTCTGTTTCACACAGTGGTCAGCCATAGCGGTTGAGCGATTTTCCTAGCCCTGCTTATCATATGTCATGTCAAAGGAGCAATTAGGCTCTGGAGTAGACCAGTTTTCCAATTCTGGTGATAAACCAGGTTGCTTGCATCATGCCTGGGCGGTTTTATTTGCTTGCAAAGCCATTATGAGCCCACTTGCGTCACGGTTCAATGGTCTTTTACATGCTAGTAGAGAATACATTCATTCTTATGTGTGTTTTTTTCTCTAAGTGGTACCTACGATGTTGAAGTCCATGAAAATATTCTGGGTTGTAAACGCGGCATTTAGCGACAGATACTCAGCTCAGTGTACGAACTCCATAGCACCGACGAGGATACTGAAATACTTTGGGTAGATTTTTAACTCAAAATTTTGCCCCGGCAGCACCGTTAGGCCGGTCTCCCTGGTTGAGGAGTTAGCATCTTTCTCCGTAACCCCGAGTGCTCTCGTGTTTGACGTGGGCGCACGAGAATTGGAAGCGGTTCGAGTCAAGCCGGTGACTTATGGGAGCCGGTCGATCAGAAAGCAATGGCAAACTATTGAGTGTAACCTTGCCATGATATCAACAATCAGCTGAAAGATGCTGATGTTGATAGCGATGTCCATTAAACGATATGCAAAAACAAACAGCACCGTTATTCTACTCTTATTCGATTTCTAATTGCCAAGGGATGGTTTACGTGCCCAACAATACACATAGGTGTCCGATCTCACTACCCCGAGACCAGTGGACATTTTATTACTAGAAGGCCACTTTAAAAAATCCCGGTCCTCACCGGGGCTTGAGCCCGGGAACTCCAGCACTCGAGTCGGACACCATATCTCGAGACCACCCAGCCCCGCCACATTATATATATATATATATATATATATATATATATATATATATATATATATATATGTGTGTGTGTGTGTGTGTGTGTGTGTGTGTGTGTGTGTGTGTGTGTGTGTGTGTCAGGTCTTACTCAGATATGGCTGAGCTACCGTATAACAGTAGAAGGTACTACATGCTTTCTGTTAGCGCCGAACTTTGGGCGGCGCATACCAAACCCAACACCCTGCATTGTGCCAACGGCTTGGAGCGGAAGAGCGCAATTGGGAGGGTACAAGCCTTACCCTGGTGCGAGGAAATGAACCTAAAGACAAAATGTCATGGCAGGTGTCGTGTCCTCCTTTAAAGTGTCGTCCCTGGAGTGAGGAGATCCGACACCCACATTATAATATTTTTTTTTCCTTCTCAATATTCTGGAGAATCCACCAGCTTCCGTCCAACACACTCCATCAGCCTATGGACACCTCTTCCTATCACTCTCACACTGTCGTACTATGCCCCCTTCCTATACTTCCCCAACGCAACATACTCAACAACTCTTGCTTCTAGAAATTAATAAAGAGTAATTTATTAAAATAAAAGTGTAACGTATATGAGACGTGTATGTGAAGAAAATGTGTGACGTGTTCTATAAAGTGTGTAGACTCTGACTCTCAGACAGCAACCCAGTCAGCTGATCCCAGCAAAGATAGACCACAGCACGTTACGTCAGAACATGTACTTCTCACCCGTTGCCGAAACCATCTTGCCGGATACTGCTTTGCCTCTGTAGACCTCTGATAATCCCATTTCATGAACATCCGAAATAGACACCGGTGGTATTAACAGTTAATCATGGACCGGTTGCACTCTACACAATGTCCGTTCCTATCGTTCCTTAACAAACTGCACAAGTCTTTTGTAGTGGGTACGCAGTTAGTTAGTTAGTTAGTTAGTCGACAGATCATCCTCGTTGCACATCGAACCATTCAGTCCATAAGTGCTAATTTCTAATGTTAATTGTTGCTGTACTAACATCCATGGGAATGTCGATATACGAAGCCCATAACCGGGCACTCTCACGAAGTTTATACTTCACCTCGACACCGCAAGGTACAAGAGGAACATGATGAGATGAGATGAGATGATGAGACTAACATTAGGTACTCTTAGCCGGTTCTCGGTTCGTTACTACTGTCTAATGCTGTGTGGTGCATCAGTATGCATCACTCTCTTTGATGAATCAATTTCCTTCTAGCGTAAGTTACGTTCTGTATGCAACTCTAGTGACTCTTGAACTGGTGTTCTTCCTAATGGGATTGGATTCTTTCCCAAAAACTTGTTGAGTTTCCTTGGATCTGGTAGGGAACCTAGGATAGAAACAACACATCTGGTGATAGTACTAGTCACTGATCCTTTCGGCTGAGTGTAAGCCTATCACCTTGCCTAATGATCTTTAGCTAACTAGACTTAGTCATAGAGCAGATTAGCTACCCACCTAGAGCCGAATCAGGCTATGACAAAGAAAAAATCAGCAAACAGAATGCGGAACCCCGCCCACCAGGGACACCTACGGGAAGATCCCAATTATCCCTCATTACTCAATTCTCAACTAGTAAAGCTTATCAACACTTCACTAATCTATTCTTAACTAGCAGAGTTAATATCACTATTCTTACTCTAACTAGTTTCCACTAACAGTGCTAATCATCACACTATAGTTTAACAAGGCCACAGTCTATATTAAGTAGAACTAATATTATAATAGGTTATACCTTAAATGGCACTACTGCAGTCCTATCAATCATATCTACATCTGCCATTATAGGCACGTGTAAAATTAAGTCACTAATTAACACACGGTAGATATTATTTCCACTAAGCACTGCAGTGCCCTGGCACTCTGACTAGAGCATTTTTCAAGTCCACCCTAGTTGATCCCAACTCGGGTTTATATGGCAAACTACCAAAGTTGGCCACGTGACGTTATCCTTTATGCCCCCACACAGGTGGCACAGTGGCAGATCATCCCTTGTCAGGAAACTATTTTCCTGGCTTAAGTCCTGTCAAAGTTGTCAGTAATAGTTTAGATTCTCAAAACAAGCCAGCGAGTTTCTGTCGAGTTACAACAAAGAGTTGCAAATAACCCCGTCAATCCTCTCGATGTGCCGGAAACCAAGAATTGACAGATGCACTGTTTTCTCCCTAGTCGGGCACTTCCGACCTGTTGATAAACTGTCAATCTTCTGTTCCGTGGTGACAATCCCAGCAGCCATTTCCGTCTGATGTCCGGCAGTATAGATGACAAACGGAACCATTCCATAACCTAAGCCGACAATCATATGTGATTCTAACTGTTAATGAACTGCCAACTCGATGTATCCATTCCTTCTCACTCACCACCAAATGTGTTTATGGGCTGACACGATGTAACCTGTGCAGCTGTGTTTACTCTGTTAGTACGACTTTTGTGGCCTAGAAAATATACGCCACGCAAACGTCGGTATTATTAGCTGGTTAACTCATGGCGCTCGTGACATAGGCCCCCTCTTAAGAGAGTAGTCCATCTCACTCTTCTCCACCATGAGTTAAATCCAGATGATTCATTCCTCTTCTTCAGGAGCTGGGTGTCTTGACAAGAAGTCCGCTCCAACATTTTCCTTCCCAGGAATGTACTCTACTGTGAAATTATACGGTTGAAGTAACAACGACCACCTCATCAAACGTGCGTTGAGCTTCTGAGAAGTAGCCAGGAACATCAGGGGCTGATGATCCGACTGGACCCGAAACTTAACTCCATACAAATATGGCTGAAATTTTTGCACTGCCCATACGAGGGACAAGCACTCTCTCTCGACGGTTGAATAATTCCTCTCCGCCTGTAGTAATTTCTTGCTTGCGTATGCCAGAGGTTTCAAAACCGACGCATCGTCTTTTCCTTCCTGTAACAAAGCGGCTCCAATTCCAATCGCACTCGCATCCGTTCGCAACACAAATGGTTTTGAAAGGTCCGGGAGCTGTAATACAGGTTTGCTGACCAAGGCCTCCTTTAACTGACTATAGGCATTCTCACATTCTGGTGTCCAAATGATTTGGTCCGGGAATCCCTTTTTCAAGGTTTCCGTCAACGGAGCTCCCAGTTCAGTGAAATGTGGGATACATTTGTGGTAGAACCCACACAACGAGAGAAAAGATCGCACATCCTTCTTCGTTTTTGGCCTTGGTGCATTTCTGATTTTCTCCAGGTTCATCTCTTCTGGAACAATGTGTCCTGGAGTGATGGTGTGACCTAGAAATTCCAGAGTCTGGTAACCAATCATGCACTTGGTTGGACGAGCAGTAAGCCCTGCTTCCTTGAGCCTCTTAAACACTCTCTCCAAGGATTGTAAGTGGTCATCCAAGCTGTCACTGGAAATCAGAATATCATCCATGAATGAGATGATGGATGGATCCTGTAACGGATCTAGTAAAGTCCTCATCATGCGTGTAAACACACTAGGTGCATTGCTGAGTCCAAAGGGCATGACCTTGAATTCGTAGTGTCCACTGGGTGTACTGAAAGCTAACAGTGGTCGAATCTCCGGTTTGACTGGTATCTGATAATACCCCCGACTCAGATCCACCTTTGAAAAGTACCGAGCCTTATGGAGCCTAGCGAATAACTGAGTTGGATTCGGCAAAGGTTCCACCTGAAACTGTGTATGACTGTTCAGAAGTCGGTAGTCTATACACAACCTGTGTTCTCCACTTGGTTTGCGTAACAAAACCACCCCCGCATTGTATGGGGATGTGGATGGTGCAATCACGTCATCCAGCAATTTTTGTATTTCCTCCTCCAGGGCCTTTTCTTTAGAGAATGGCACTGGGTAAACCTTTTGGCGAACAGGCTCCTGTGTGGTCAAAGTCATCTCGAACCTCGTTCGTCCTGGCTTATCAGTCAGTATCTCCTTATGAGACTTGAGAACCTGGGTTATCCTTTCCCTCTCCTGGGAGGTCAGATCAGGGTTCACTTGCACATCCCTATAGGTTTCCTGGTGTACTAAGGGATATTCCCTGCCCTCGCGGGTTCCCACTTCAGTCTCCACTGCAACTGCCATTGCCATGAGGTGCGCTGCCTTGTCTCCGGGTCTCTCTTCGTATTTCCGCAAGAGATTGATATGGAAAATCTTCGACTTTCCCCGGATCCGGGTCTGATAGTTGGTTCTGGATATTACCCTTTCCACGGGAAATGGTCCTTGCCAACCTATCTCCAGTTTGTTGTTTCCCGTTGGGAGTAGCAACAAGACTTTGTCTCCCACCTCTAGAGATCTTTCTTTAGACTTACGGTTGTAGTAAGCCGCATGTCTTTTCCTGGCCTTTTTCAAGTTTTGATTTGCCAGAGTCCATCCCTTGTGGAGTTTTTCTTTCAGTTCCTCCACGTATTTGTAGGATGAGATCACTTCTTCTGACGTCCCCTCTTCAGTCCAACTCCTCAACATGGCTTCCAACGGTCCTTTGATTGGACGACCAAACAGCAACGTAGCGGGTGGTAGTCCTGTTGAGCCATGAGGAACTTCCCGATAGGCAAAGAGTGCGGCTGGGATATATTCATCCCACCTATCAGGTTTTTCCTGCGCTAGTTTCCTGAGCATTGTCATCAACGTGCCGTTGAAACGCTCTACTTGTCCATTGGCTTGAGGGTGGTAAGGGCTGGTATGTATGTGGTTAGAGTGAAACACCCTAAATACCTCCTCCATGAGTTTTCCACAAAACTGAGATCCATTGTCCGTCAGAATTTGATCCGGAAAGCCTAATCTGGTAAAGGCCTCCATCAGTGCGTCCGCCACTCTTTTCGAGTCAATCGTGGTCAACGGTATAGCCTCACCCCACATTGTACAGCAATCCACCATTGTGAGTATATACATGTTCCTCTTCCTAGTCCTGGGAAGTGGACCCACGATATCGATGGCTACCCTCTCGAAAGGAGAGTTCATGGTGGGCATCTCACCCAACATCACCGGTGCTGTCCAGTGTTTCGGTGCCACCCTCTGGCACTCAGGGCATGACTTCACATACCGACGCACATCATCTGTCATTCCCGGCCAATAGTAATGGCAGGAAATCCGCTGCATGGTGGCGGCAATACCCATGTGTCCACTAAAGGAGATGGTATGCCCCATATGAAGAATCTGGGACCTGTGAGCTTTCGGGACGACCAACTGACCGTATAGGTTGTCTCCCCTTCCTGCTCTCCTGTAGAGTATCCTATTCTTCATGTAGTACTGCCCCCGTCCTGGTGGATCAGCACTTTTCTGCAGCTTTTTGTAGCAAGGACGTAAAGTATCATCCTCACTCTGGGCAGTTCGTAGCTCCCCCGGCATTGGGTTAGTCACAATTGCGTCTGCCTCTTCCGTTTTCGTCTGAGAGCGAGTCTGTATTGCTCCCATATGGATTGGCTCCCTGGGCATTCCCAGAAAGACATACCGGCAACCTAGGATGACTGGAAAAATGGGATCGGTCAATACAGCGGCCTTGATGGTGCCGGTGACGTACCTTGACCGAATCTCCACATTAGCAATGGGCAACTTCATGGTTACAGCACTCTTCTGTGCAAGCTGTATGTCCAATGTCTCACCTGTGAATTGTTCTGGATGTACCAGATCCGCAGAAATCACGGCCTCCCCGTCCAGTCCTGTGTCGTATAAACACTCCACTTGACGACCGTTAACCTCTACCAATTCCACTACAGGTGATTTTTCCTGGTCTGGAGTCTCTTCCTCGGCCTCGACCTGTTCGGTGGGCTCCACCTTAGGTTTCCCTGAGCACACGACGAATTGAGTGTCTCCTGACTTTCCCCTGCAGTCAATAGCATTGTGCGTGTTTGACTGACATTGGTTGCACCATTTCCCTGTCCTAGATTTTCTATTGCCAGACTTGAGTGAGCTCTCCTGGTGGCGAGCTTCCTTGTTGACCTTGGCATTTTCTGTGACAACCTCCTTGGAAGTCACTTGACATGCTGCGAAGTGAGGGTTCTTAGCCTTCGATTTGCAGTCCCTCGTATTGTGAGAGGGTGACTTACAAATTGAACACCACTTCTCCGACCACGGTCGTTTAGGTGTAGAGCTTGAAGTGCTCTTGCTTTCCTCCTTCTTCTTCTCTGAACTATCCTCTGATTTTTGCACATAAGGTTCCCACTTTTTGGTTCCTGAGTTTTTGGCTTTCTTCTTGTCATGTTTCTCTTGACTTTTGGTGTTGGTGGAAAGGTTCTCCCCTGTCTCCCCATGTACCTCGACGAACCGTTCTGCTAATTTAGTCACGAGGTCAATACGTTCCGCTCCTTGTTCTCCCAGGAACGTCCTGAGAGGTTTAGACATTTGCTTCTTCAGCTGGTCGACCACCATGAGCTCTTCCAGACTCTCATAGTCATGTGCGAACCCAGCCAAATCCATCCACTTATGGAGATAAGATTTAAGACGCAAACTGTAGGCGGCAAACAACTCCCCCGGTTCTCGTTTCGCTGCTCGAAATTTTTTCCGGTAGGTATGTGACGTAACCTCGAATCGTTTCAGCAGAGCCGTCTTTAACTCGTCATAATTGTTCTCATGTCCTGGTGGCAGGCGAGAATAAACCTCGTAACCGGTCCCGCGTAAACCCTGGGATAGCTTGAGATTCCATTTGTTACGCTCCAGACCCATAGCAACCGACATAGCCTCGAAGCGTTGAAGGTACTGGTCAATCTTCTCTTTGTCCTCCTCGTAGACCGCCAAAGGAAACTTCATGGCATGGTACCCATGTCCACCTACTGGTGTTGATCCTGGGATGGAGGAACCTCCAACTGCTCCCTCAGTTTCTCCATTAGATTGACTCTTCAACTCGAGTTCCCTCATCCGGTACTCGTGCTCCCTTTTCTGTGCTTCCTGTTCAGCTTCTAATTTCCTAGCTGCTTGTTCAGCTTCAAATTTCCTAGCTGCTTGCTCAGCTTCCAATTTCCTAGCTGCTTGCTCAGCTTCCAATTTCCTAGCTGCTTGTTCCAACTCCATCCTTCTCAATTCCAGCTCGGCCTTTCGATCTTCCCTTTCTGCTTGACGATACTCTCTCTCCACTTCCTGTATGTAATCCGTTAGAGCAGACCCCACCAATCCCATTTCTTCCCCCCTTGCCTTTAATTCTGCTGTGCTAAGTTTAGGGGTGGCCATTATACAGAGAGGTAAGCTAGCAGGTCTAGTACAATATAACTGCAAATTACTATACAGATATATGAACAAGTACTATAAATCTAGATATTACTACACACAGCACATTCACTCAGTGACAAGAGTAGAATCAGGACCACAGACCTATGCAGACGTGTGAAGTGTGAACAGGTAAGATATTTGTCCTAACCCCTATCCACATTCACTCTAGCTGGATTCTCCAAAATGATATCTCCATTTATAACTAAGGATCCCGTGTCAAAAGACCCCGTTGTCAGAAGATCCCACTGTCAAAGGTTCCTGCTTGCAGGAGATCTCGCTGTCCAAGGATTCCTTTTACGGGAGATCCCGCTGTCCAAAGATCACGTTTACGAGAGATCCCGCTGTCCAAAGATCCCGTTTACGAGAGATCCCGCTGTCCAAAGATCCCGGACGAGCCCCCAATAATGTCGTGTCCTCCTTTAAAGTGTCGTCCCTGGAGTGAGGAGATCCGACACCCACATTATAATATTTTTTTTCCTTCTCAATATTCTGGAGAATCCACCAGCTTCCGTCCAACACACTCCATCAGCCTATGGACACCTCTTCCTATCACTCTCACACTGTCGTACTATGCCCCCTTCTCATACTTCCCCAACGCAACATACTCAACAACTCTTGCTTCTAGAAATTAATAAAGAGTAATTTATTAAAATAAAAGTGTAACGTATATGAGACGTGTATGTGAAGAAAATGTGTGACGTGTTCTATAAAGTGTGTAGACTCTGACTCTCAGACAGCAACCCAGTCAGCTGATCCCAGCAAAGATAGACCACAGCACGTTACGTCAGAACATGTACTTCTCACCCGTTGCCGAAACCATCTTGCCGGATACTGCTTTGCCTCTGTAGACCTCTGATAATCCCATTTCATGAACATCCGAAATAGACACCGGTGGTATTAACAGTTAATCATGGACCGGTTGCACTCTACACAATGTCCGTTCCTATCGTTCCTTAACAAACTGCACAAGTCTTTTGTAGTGGGTACGCAGTTAGTTAGTTAGTTAGTTAGTCGACAGATCATCCTCGTTGCACATCGAACCATTCAGTCCATAAGTGCTAATTTCTAATGTTAATTGTTGCTGTACTAACATTAGGTACTCTTAGCCGGTTCTCGGTTCGTTACTACTGTCTAATGCTGTGTGGTGCATCAGTATGCATCACTCTCTTTGATGAATCAATTTCCTTCTAGCGTAAGTTACGTTCTGTATGCAACTCTAGTGACTCTTGAACTGGTGTTCTTCCTAATGGGATTGGATTCTTTCCCAAAAACTTGTTGAGTTTCCTTGGATCTGGTAGGGAACCTAGGATAGAAACAACACATCTGGTGATAGTACTAGTCACTGATCCTTTCGGTTGAGTGTAAGCCTATCACCTTGCCTAATGATCTTTAGCTAACTAGACTTAGTCATAGAGCAGATTAGCTACCCACCTAGAGCCGAATCAGGCTATGACAAAGAAAAAATCAGCAAACAGAATGCGGAACCCCGCCCACCAGGGACACCTACGGGAAGATCCCAATTATCCCTCATTACTCAATTCTCAACTAGTAAAGCTTATCAACACTTCACTAATCTATTCTTAACTAGCAGAGTTAAGATCACTATTCTTACTCTAACTAGTTTCCACTAACAGTGCTAATCATCACACTATAGTTTAACAAGGCCACAGTCTATATTAAGTAGAACTAATATTATAATAGGTTATACCTTAAATGGCACTACTGCAGTCCTATCAATCATATCTACATCTGCCATTATAGGCACGTGTAAAATTAAGTCACTAATTAACACACGGTAGATATTATTTCCACTAAGCACTGCAGTGCCCTGGCACTCTGACTAGAGCATTTTTCAAGTCCACCCTAGTTGATCCCAACTCGGGTTTATATGGCAAACTACCAAAGTTGGCCACGTGACGTTATCCTTTATGCCCCCACACAGGTGGCACAGTAGCAGATCATCCCTTGTCAGGAAACTATTTTCCTGGCTTAAGTCCTGTCAAAGTTGTCAGTAATAGTTTAGATTCTCAAAACAAGCCAGCGAGTTTCTGTCGAGTTACAACAAAGAGTTGCAAATAACCCCGTCAATCCTCTCGATGTGCCGGAAACCAAGAATTGACAGATGCACTGTTTTCTCCCTAGTCGGGCACTTCCGACCTGTTGATAAACTGTCAATCTTCTGTTCCGTGGTGACAATCCCAGCAGCCATTTCCGTCTGATGTCCGGCAGTATAGATGACAAACGGAACCATTCCATAACCTAAGCCGACAATCATATGTGATTCTAACTGTTAATGAACTGCCAACTCGATGTATCCATTCCTTCTCACTCACCACCAAATGTGTTTATGGGCTGACACGATGTAACCTGTGCAGCTGTGTTTACTCTGTTAGTACGACTTTTGTGGCCTAGAAAATATACGCCACGCAAACGTCGGTATTATTAGCTGGTTAACTCATGGCGCTCGTGACATAGGCCCCCTCTTAAGAGAGTAGTCCATCTCACTCTTCTCCACCATGAGTTAAATCCAGATGATTCATTCCTCTTCTTCAGGAGCTGGGTGTCTTGACAAGAAGTCCGCTCCAACATTTTCCTTCCCAGGAATGTACTCTACTGTGAAATTATACGGTTGAAGTAACAACGACCACCTCATCAAACGTGCGTTGAGCTTCTGAGAAGTAGCCAGGAACATCAGGGGCTGATGATCCGACTGGACCCGAAACTTAACTCCATACAAATATGGCTGAAATTTTTGCACTGCCCATACGAGGGACAAGCACTCTCTCTCTCGACGGTTAAATAATTCCTCTCCGCCTGTAGTAATTTCTTGCTTGCGTATGCCAGAGGTTTCAAAACCGACGCATCGTCTTTTCCTTCCTGTAACAAAGCGGCTCCAATTCCAATCGCACTCGCATCCGTTCGCAACACAAATGGTTTTGAAAGGTCCGGGAGCTGTAATACAGGTTTGCTGACCAAGGCCTCCTTTAACTGACTATAGGCATTCTCACATTCTGGTGTCCAAATGATTTGGTCCGGGAATCCCTTTTTCAAGGTTTCCGTCAACGGAGCTCCCAGTTCAGTGAAATGTGGGATACATTTGTGGTAGAACCCACACAACGAGAGAAAAGATCGCACATCCTTCTTCGTTTTTGGCCTTGGTGCATTTCTGATTTTCTCCAGGTTCTTCTCTTCTGGAACAATGTGTCCTGGAGTGATGGTGTGACCTAGAAATTCCAGAGTCTGGTAACCAATCATGCACTTGGTTGGACGAGCAGTAAGCCCTGCTTCCTTGAGCCTCTTAAACACTCTCTCCAAGGATTGTAAGTGGTCATCCAAGCTGTCACTGGAAATCAGAATATCATCCATGAATGAGATGATGGATGGATCCTGTAACGGATCTAGTAAAGTCCTCATCATGCGTGTAAACACACTAGGTGCATTGCTGAGTCCAAAGGGCATGACCTTGAATTCGTAGTGTCCACTGGGTGTACTGAAAGCTAACAGTGGTCGAATCTCCGGTTTGACTGGTATCTGATAATACCCCCGACTCAGATCCACCTTTGAAAAGTACCGAGCCTTATGGAGCCTAGCGAATAACTGAGTTGGATTCGGCAAAGGTTCCACCTGAAACTGTGTATGACTGTTCAGAAGTCGGTAGTCTATACACAACCTGTGTTCTCCACTTGGTTTGCGTAACAAAACCACCCCCGCATTGTATGGGGATGTGGATGGTGCAATCACGTCATCCAGCAATTTTTGTATTTCCTCCTCCAGGGCCTTTTCTTTAGAGAATGGCACTGGGTAAACCTTTTGGCGAACAGGCTCCTGTGTGGTCAAAGTCATCTCGAACCTCGTTCGTCCTGGCTTATCAGTCAGTATCTCCTTATGAGACTTGAGAACCTGGGTTATCCTTTCCCTCTCCTGGGAGGTCAGATCAGGGTTCACTTGCACATCCCTATAGGTTTCCTGGTGTACTAAGGGATATTCCCTGCCCTCGCGGGTTCCCACTTCAGTCTCCACTGCAACTGCCATTGCCATGAGGTGCGCTGCCTTGTCTCCGGGTCTCTCTTCGTATTTCCGCAAGAGATTGATATGGAAAATCTTCGACTTTCCCCGGATCCGGGTCTGATAGTTGGTTCTGGATATTACCCTTTCCACGGGAAATGGTCCTTGCCAACCTATCTCCAGTTTGTTGTTTCCCGTTGGGAGTAGCAACAAGACTTTGTCTCCCACCTCTAGAGATCTTTCTTTAGACTTACGGTTGTAGTAAGCCGCATGTCTTTTCCTGGCCTTTTTCAAGTTTTGATTTGCCAGAGTCCATCCCTTGTGGAGTTTTTCTTTCAGTTCCTCCACGTATTTGTAGGATGAGATCACTTCTTCTGACGTCCCCTCTTCAGTCCAACTCCTCAACATGGCTTCCAACGGTCCTTTGATTGGACGACCAAACAGCAACGTAGCGGGTGGTAGTCCTGTTGAGCCATGAGGAACTTCCCGATAGGCAAAGAGTGCGGCTGGGATATATTCATCCCACCTATCAGGTTTTTCCTGCGCTAGTTTCCTGAGCATTGTCATCAACGTGCCGTTGAAACGCTCTACTTGTCCATTGGCTTGAGGGTGGTAAGGGCTGGTATGTATGTGGTTAGAGTGAAACACCCTAAATACCTCCTCCATGAGTTTTCCACAAAACTGAGATCCATTGTCCGTCAGAATTTGATCCGGAAAGCCTAATCTGGTAAAGGCCTCCATCAGTGCGTCCGCCACTCTTTTCGAGTCAATCGTGGTCAACGGTATAGCCTCACCCCACATTGTACAGCAATCCACCATTGTGAGTATATACATGTTCCTCTTCCTAGTCCTGGGAAGTGGACCCACGATATCGATGGCTACCCTCTCGAAAGGAGAGTTCATGGTGGGCATCTCACCCAACATCACCGGTGCTGTCCAGTGTTTCGGTGCCACCCTCTGGCACTCAGGGCATGACTTCACATACCGACGCACATCATCTGTCATTCCCGGCCAATAGTAATGGCAGGAAATCCGCTGCATGGTGGCGGCAATACCCATGTGTCCACTAAAGGAGATGGTATGCCCCATATGAAGAATCTGGGACCTGTGAGCTTTCGGGACGACCAACTGACCGTATAGGTTGTCTCCCCTTCCTGCTCTCCTGTAGAGTATCCTATTCTTCATGTAGTACTGCCCCCGTCCTGGTGGATCAGCACTTTTCTGCAGCTTTTTGTAGCAAGGACGTAAAGTATCATCCTCACTCTGGGCAGTTCGTAGCTCCCCCGGCATTGGGTTAGTCACAATTGCGTCTGCCTCTTCCGTTTTCGTCTGAGAGCGAGTCTGTATTGCTCCCATATGGATTGGCTCCCTGGGCATTCCCAGAAAGACATACCGGCAACCTAGGATGACTGGAAAAATGGGATCGGTCAATACAGCGGCCTTGATGGTGCCGGTGACGTACCTTGACCGAATCTCCACATTAGCAATGGGCAACTTCATGGTTACAGCACTCTTCTGTGCAAGCTGTATGTCCAATGTCTCACCTGTGAATTGTTCTGGATGTACCAGATCCGCAGAAATCACGGCCTCCCCGTCCAGTCCTGTGTCGTATAAACACTCCACTTGACGACCGTTAACCTCTACCAATTCCACTACAGGTGATTTTTCCTGGTCTGGAGTCTCTTCCTCGGCCTCGACCTGTTCGGTGGGCTCCACCTTAGGTTTCCCTGAGCACACGACGAATTGAGTGTCTCCTGACTTTCCCCTGCAGTCAATAGCATTGTGCGTGTTTGACTGACATTGGTTGCACCATTTCCCTGTCCTAGATTTTCTATTGCCAGACTTGAGTGAGCTCTCCTGGTGGCGAGCTTCCTTGTTGACCTTGGCATTTTCTGTGACAACCTCCTTGGAAGTCACTTGACATGCTGCGAAGTGAGGGTTCTTAGCCTTCGATTTGCAGTCCCTCGTATTGTGAGAGGGTGACTTACAAATTGAACACCACTTCTCCGACCACGGTCGTTTAGGTGTAGAGCTTGAAGTGCTCTTGCTTTCCTCCTTCTTCTTCTCTGAACTATCCTCTGATTTTTGCACATAAGGTTCCCACTTTTTGGTTCCTGAGTTTTTGGCTTTCTTCTTGTCATGTTTCTCTTGACTTTTGGTGTTGGTGGAAAGGTTCTCCCCTGTCTCCCCATGTACCTCGACGAACCGTTCTGCTAATTTAGTCACGAGGTCAATACGTTCCGCTCCTTGTTCTCCCAGGAACGTCCTGAGAGGTTTAGACATTTGCTTCTTCAGCTGGTCGACCACCATGAGCTCTTCCAGACTCTCATAGTCATGTGCGAACCCAGCCAAATCCATCCACTTATGGAGATAAGATTTAAGACGCAAACTGTAGGCGGCAAACAACTCCCCCGGTTCTCGTTTCGCTGCTCGAAATTTTTTCCGGTAGGTATGTGACGTAACCTCGAATCGTTTCAGCAGAGCCGTCTTTAACTCGTCATAATTGTTCTCATGTCCTGGTGGCAGGCGAGAATAAACCTCGTAACCGGTCCCGCGTAAACCCTGGGATAGCTTGAGATTCCATTTGTTACGCTCCAGACCCATAGCAACCGACATAGCCTCGAAGCGTTGAAGGTACTGGTCAATCTTCTCTTTGTCCTCCTCGTAGACCGCCAAAGGAAACTTCATGGCATGGTACCCATGTCCACCTACTGGTGTTGATCCTGGGATGGAGGAACCTCCAACTGCTCCCTCAGTTTCTCCATTAGATTGACTCTTCAACTCGAGTTCCCTCATCCGGTACTCGTGCTCCCTTTTCTGTGCTTCCTGTTCAGCTTCTAATTTCCTAGCTGCTTGTTCAGCTTCAAATTTCCTAGCTGCTTGCTCAGCTTCCAATTTCCTAGCTGCTTGCTCAGCTTCCAATTTCCTAGCTGCTTGTTCCAACTCCATCCTTCTCAATTCCAGCTCGGCCTTTCGATCTTCCCTTTCTGCTTGACGATACTCTCTCTCCACTTCCTGTATGTAATCCGTTAGAGCAGACCCCACCAATCCCATTTCTTCCCCCCTTGCCTTTAATTCTGCTGTGCTAAGTTTAGGGGTGGCCATTATACAGAGAGGTAAGCTAGCAGGTCTAGTACAATATAACTGCAAATTACTATACAGATATATGAACAAGTACTATAAATCTAGATATTACTACACACAGCACATTCACTCAGTGACAAGAGTAAAATCAGGACCACAGACCTATGCAGACGTGTGAAGTGTGAACAGGTAAGATATTTGTCCTAACCCCTATCCACATTCACTCTAGCTGGATTCTCCAAAATGATATCTCCATTTATAACTAAGGATCCCGTGTCAAAAGACCCCGTTGTCAGAAGATCCCACTGTCAAAGGTTCCTGCTTGCAGGAGATCTCGCTGTCCAAGGATTCCTTTTACGGGAGATCCCGCTGTCCAAAGATTCCGTTTACGAGAGATCCCGCTGTCCAAAGATTCCGTTTACGAGAGATCCCGCTGTCCAAAGATTCCGTTTATGAGAGATCCCGCTGTCCAAAGATCACGTTTACGAGAGATCCCGCTGTCCAAAGATCCCGTTTACGAGAGATCCCGCTGTCCAAAGATCCCGGACGAGCCCCCAATAATGTCGTGTCCTCCTTTAAAGTGTCGTCCCTGGAGTGAGGAGATCCGACACCCACATTATAATATTTTTTTTTCCTTCTCAATATTCTGGAGAATCCACCAGCTTCCGTCCAACACACTCCATCAGCCTATGGACACCTCTTCCTATCACTCTCACACTGTCGTACTATGCCCCCTTCTCATACTTCCCCAACGCAACATACTCAACAACTCTTGCTTCTAGAAATTAATAAAGAGTAATTTATTAAAATAAAAGTGTAACGTATATGAGACGTGTATGTGAAGAAAATGTGTGACGTGTTCTATAAAGTGTGTAGACTCTGACTCTCAGACAGCAACCCAGTCAGCTGATCCCAGCAAAGATAGACCACAGCACGTTACGTCAGAACATGTACTTCTCACCCGTTGCCGAAACCATCTTGCCGGATACTGCTTTGCCTCTGTAGACCTCTGATAATCCCATTTCATGAACATCCGAAATAGACACCGGTGGTATTAACAGTTAATCATGGACCGGTTGCACTCTACACAATGTCCGTTCCTATCGTTCCTTAACAAACTGCACAAGTCTTTTGTAGTGGGTACGGAGTTAGTTAGTTAGTTAGTTAGTCGACAGATCATCCTCGTTGCACATCGAACCATTCAGTCCATAAGTGCTAATTTCTAATGTTAATTGTTGCTGTACTAACATTAGGTACTCTTAGCCGGTTCTCGGTTCGTTACTACTGTCTAATGCTGTGTGGTGCATCAGTATGCATCACTCTCTTTGATGAATCAATTTCCTTCTAGCGTAAGTTACGTTCTGTATGCAACTCTAGTGACTCTTGAACTGGTGTTCTTCCTAATGGGATTGGATTCTTTCCCAAAAACGTGTTGAGTTTCCTTGGATCTGGTAGGGAACCTAGGATAGAAACAACACATCTGGTGATAGTACTAGTCACTGATCCTTTCGGCTGAGTGTAAGCCTATCACCTTGCCTAATGATCTTTAGCTAACTAGACTTAGTCATAGAGCAGATTAGCTACCCAGCTAGAGCCGAATCAGGCTATGACAAAGAAAAAATCAGCAAACAGAATGCGGAACCCCGCCCACCAGGGACACCTACGGGAAGATCCCAATTATCCCTCATTACTCAATTCTCAACTAGTAAAGCTTATCAACACTTCACTAATCTATTCTTAACTAGCAGAGTTAATATCACTATTCTTACTCTAACTAGTTTCCACTAACAGTGCTAATCATCACACTATAGTTTAACAAGGCCACAGTCTATATTAAGTAGAACTAATATTATAATAGGTTATACCTTAAATGGCACTACTGCAGTCCTATCAATCATATCTACATCTGCCATTATAGGCACGTGTAAAATTAAGTCACTAATTAACACACGGTAGATATTATTTCCACTAAGCACTGCAGTGCCCTGGCACTCTGACTAGAGCATTTTTCAAGTCCACCCTAGTTGATCCCAACTCGGGTTTATATGGCAAACTACCAAAGTTGGCCACGTGACGTTATCCTTTATGCCCCCACACAGGTGGCACAGTGGCAGATCATCCCTTGTCAGGAAACTATTTTCCTGGCTTAAGTCCTGTCAAAGTTGTCAGTAATAGTTTAGATTCTCAAAACAAGCCAGCGAGTTTCTGTCGAGTTACAACAAAGAGTTGCAAATAACCCCGTCAATCCTCTCGATGTGCCGGAAACCAAGAATTGACAGATGCACTGTCCTAGTCGGGCACTTCCGACCTGTTGATAAACTGTCAATCTTCTGTTCCGTGGTGACAATCCCAGCAGCCATTTCCGTCTGATGTCCGGCAGTATAGATGACAAACGGAACCATTCCATAACCTAAGCCGACAATCATATGTGATTCTAACTGTTAATGAACTGCCAACTCGATGTATCCATTCCTTCTCACTCACCACCAAATGTGTTTATGGGCTGACACGATGTAACCTGTGCAGCTGTGTTTACTCTGTTAGTACGACTTTTGTGGCCTAGAAAATATACGCCACGCAAACGTCGGTATTATTAGCTGGTTAACTCATGGCGCTCGTTACAGCAGGGCAGACCAGGCCCTAAGCCTTGGTTGGCGGCTGGTCTAGGATCGAAGCTCCGACAGGCGGACAGTTAGAGCATTGCTTTGCTGATCCGGCAGCTTCTGCAGCTTGTCTTGTTCCAGATTATAGGTGTCAACTTTCCTCTGGAGTGAACTAGGCAGGCCGAGAGAGGGATCATGCTGCATGGGCAACACATGGTTTCTTTATTTTAGCCCAGGCTTTGTGCTATGGAGAGGCAATAACTCCATCCCTGGTCTTAACCGGTCTCGGAATCAAAGCGAGAGGCAACTGTTACGGGTTATAAGTCCTTGTCAGTTGGCGTAGACATGGGGCGCCACGCGTTGCCTATGACGGTGGGAGACACCTACAGGTGTCACTGATAAGCTACCGCCCGCCTCAAGCTGGGCAGCCCCCGGCCAATAGGGTGCTGATCCGCCACAGTCTGCCTGCTTCAATGGGTGCTTGGGGCTAGGACAAAATCTGAATGCACTAATGAAAATAAAAGTAGAAACCTCAAGCTACGGCTTGCAACATGGAACGTGAGAACCATGTGTCCAGGATTTTCCACTGACTTGACCAATATTGACGATGTGAGAAAAACGGCTGTGATTGATGCCGAACTCAATCGTCTTAACATTTATATTGCTGGCCTGCAGGAGACTCGCCTCGCCGAGGAAGGGTCAATCAGGGAAAACAATTACACTTTTATTTTGGAAGGGAAGAGGGCAGGCAGAAAAAAGGCAACATGGTGTGGTGTGAGCTTTGCAGTGAAGAATTCACTACTGGGAATGATTGATATCCCAGCTGGAGGTAATGAAAGATTATTATCACTGCGCTTGGCAACCTCCTGTGGATTTTCCACCATTCTCACTGCATATGCACCGACACTCGCTTCCTCTGATGATGTGAAGGATACGTTCTATGAGCAGCTAGACTCTGCGATCAAGGCAGTTCCAAAATCCGACCACATTTATATGCTCGGTGATTTAAATGCTCGTGTGGGCAAGGACTCGAGTTCATGGCCAGTGTGCCTTGGAAAATACAACATCGGTCGCATGAATGATAATGGGCAAAGGCTGCTGGAGCATTGCACTAGAAATGACCTATGTATTACAAACTCCTTTTTTAAAACAAAAGAGATGCATAAGGTCACATGGAAACATCCAAGATCCGGCCATTGGCATCTGCTGGACTTCATTATCACACGGAGACAACATCTGAACCATACACCATTAACTCGAAGTTACCACAGTGCTGACTGTGATACAGATCATTCTTTGGTTGTTGCAAGGGTTAGACTTAGACCAAAGAGAATCTACACAGCTAAACACAAGTCTAGCCCCAGGATTAATATTACTAACACTCACGATCCTGGAAAGTGCTTTGAATTTCAACAGCAACTTGAAGACGCTTTCAATGATACATCAGAAAATTGTATAGTAAATGATAAATGGAGTAAACTTAAGGAAACTATTTATAAAAAAGCGGTAGGGGTTTACGGCACTGTGGATCATAAGAGGCAGGACTGGTTTGCGGCAAACAGCCAGATACTGCAGCCCTTGATTGATAAAAAGAAGATAGCTCTCTTAAGAAACAAGGAAAGACCAACGCGTAACACTCTGAGTGAGCTGAAGCAAGCAAGGAAGGATGTACAAAAGGCTGCCAGTCAGTGTGCGAATGACTATTGGATCAAGTTATGTGAGTCCATTCAAATCGCAAGTGATAAGGGAAACATCAGAAGCATGTATGAAGGGATAAAGAAAGCCTGTGGAACAGCAGATGGATAGATGGGTCGAGCACTATTTAGAGCTTTACTCAAGTGAGACCAAGCTAGCGGATGATGCCCTCAACGCCATAGAGGCCCTTCCAACTCTTGACCACCTGGACACACTTCCCACCATAATTTAAGTTAAGTGTGCTATAAATGAGCTTGCATCTGGCAAGGCTCCAGGTAAGGATGGGATTCCAATAGAGGTGATCAGGAGTGGGCAAGACACACTCGCTCTACAGATCCACCAGCTAATAGAGCTATGCTGGCGAGAAGGACATGTCCCACAGGATTTCAAAGATTCAAACATCATAACGCTGTACAAGAACAAGGGAGATCGGAGCGACTGTAACAACTATAGGGGTATCTCACTTCTGTGTATTGTTGGGAAAGTATTTGCCAGAATTGTCCTGCACAGACTTCAAGTCCTGGGAGATCAAGTCTACCCTGAATCACAGTGTGGCTTCCGTCAGAACCGGTCTACCATTGATATGATATTCTCTTTGCGACAGATGCAAGAAAAATGCCGGAAACAAAATCAGCCACTGTTTATTACCTTCATCGACCTCACAAAGGCATTCGATTTGGTCAGTCGTGAGGGTCTGTTCAAAGCACTAAAGAAGATTGGCTGCCCACCAACTCTTCTGTCCATTGTGGAATCGTTCCACACAGGCATGCCCTCTTCCCTTCCAAAAAAAGGTGTAATTGTTTTCCCTGAGTGACCCTTCCTCAGCGAGGCGAGTCTCCTGCAGGTCAGCAATATCAATGTTAAGACGATCGAGTTCAGCATCAATCACAGCCGTTTTTCTCACATCGTCAATATTTGTCAAGTCAGTGGAAAATCCTGGACACATGGTTCTCACGTTCCAGGTTGCAAGCCGTAGCTTGAGGTTTCTATTCTTTTTATTAGTACCTGGTGCATTGGTTTTACAGCCTGCGATTCAGATTGTGTCCTAGCCCCAAGCACCCATTGAAGCAGGCAGGCTGTGGCGGATCAGCACCCAATTGGCTGGGGGCTGCCCAGCTTGAGGCGGGCGGTAGCTGATCAGTGACACCTGTAGGTGTCTCCCACCGTCATAGGCAACGCGTGGCGCCCCATGTCTACGCCAACTGACAAGGACTTATAACCCGTAACAGTTGCCTCTCGCTTTGATTCCGAGACCGGTTAAGACCAGGGATGGAGTTATTGCCTCTCCATAGCACAAAGCCTGGGCTAAAATAAAGAAACCATGTGTTGCCCATGCAGCATGATCCCTCTCTCGGCCTGCCTAGTTCACTCCAGAGGAAAGTTGACACCTATAATCTGGAACAAGACAAGCTGCAGAAGCTGCCGGATCAGCAAAGCAATGCTCTAACTGTCCGCCTGTCGGAGCTTCGATCCTAGACCAGCTGCCAACCAAGGCTTAGGGCCTGGTCTGCCCTGCCATGATTTATTTTGTCTTTGGGTTGCATTTCCTCGCACCAGGATAAGGCGAATACCCTCCCAATTGCGCTCTTCCGCCCGAAGCCGTTGGCACAATGTGGGGTGTCGGGTTTAGTAAGCGCCGCCCAACATTCGGCGCTGACAGAAAGCAGGTAGTACCGTCTACTGTCATACGGTAGCTCAGTCATATCTGACTAAGACCTGACTTTAAATGTGATTTAAATGTGATTTAAATGTGATTTAAATGTGATTAAACTTTTGATGTGATCAGGATGGTGGTATATACATTCACTCACACTCAGATGGCGGCCTCAACAATGCTCAGAGAGTTGCTTTTTGCAGATGATGCTGCAGTTACGACCCACTCTAGTGAAGAATTACAATATCTACTATCTGCATTCTCCAATGCTTGTTCTGAATTTAGTTTAACAATTAGCCAAAAGATGACGCAGATTATGTCACAATGTGGACATGGGGTACCATCAATCTTTATTGACGACGCCTAACTAGAGATGGTAGACTATTTTACATATATAGGATCAGTGGTAAATAGCAAATTATCCCTAGATCAGGAAAACAACATTCAGATTGGTAAGGCAGCAACAACAATGAACAGGTTTAGAAAAAGAGTCTGGGAAAACTGGAAGCTTGTTGCCAAAACAATAGTCCTTGTCTATCAAGCCTGTGTCCTTAGTACTCTTCTTTATGGCAGTGAAACCTGGACAACTTACTCACACCAAGAGAAACGTTTAAACAACTTTCATATGCGGTGTCTGCGAAGAATGCTTGGTATTAAGTGGCAAGACAGAATTACACATATTGAAGTATTGGAAAGATCAGGTAGTGTGACGATTTATTCCATGCTCAGTCTTCGTAGACTTAGATGGATAGGACATCTTAGGAGGATGGATGATGGTAGAATACCAAAGGACATCTTTTTTGGTGAATTAAAGATGGGTAAGAGATCTCAGAGTCGGCCTCTACTACGATACAAAGATATATGTAAGCGGGACATGATTGATACAGGCATTGATAATGTACATTGGGAGCAAGTCGCCGCTGAACGTGTTGCATGGAGGGCAAACATCAGAAATGGAATAAAGACAAAGGACAAAATTATTGCAGATAAGTCACACACCGAGCGTGTGAGACGTAAGATGGTGCATGATGGTGGAAATGACCACATGTTCACATGCACCCACTGTGAACGAACATTTACAGCGCAAATTAGCCTTATCAGTCACATTCGCTACCGCCATGGGTAAAAGTTATTATGCCTTTTTGAAGCACAAACTATTGACTGTCAAGACGGCAAGGTGCCAATGTGATATATATATATATATATATATATATATATATATATATATATATATATATATATATATATATATATATATATATATATATATATATTTGTATATTTGTTTGCTGATGAAGGTTAGTCACCACAACGTCCTATGTTTTCCGTAAACAGTATTTAAAAAAGCACTCACACAAAGTAATGCAGCTGTAAAGATAAGTTAGTTGCAAATCCTCTACAGGACGTTGCAGTCAACCCCAGCATTTTTTGGCCGTTCGTTGTTCCTGGGCAAGTTTACGTTCAGCAGTTTGCCATTGATTTCTGAACGACCAGCACCCGTACTATTTCATAAGAAACCAACGTAAGGCGGTCTGCTGTCAAATCTCCCACCGCTGTGTTTCGAACGCGGGTATGCGGGATTACGAACTGTGAGGGATTACGAACTTATAAGTAGGTTTAAATTAGTAACTTATTCGCCACTGAGTAGTACAATGCAATTTCACAGAACGCAATTACGGAAAACACAGGACGTTGCGGCGACTAGACTTCATCAGCAAACAAACACATACGCAAAACACAACATATAAATTATAATCACGAGTGTCTTCTCCGTGATTATATTTTGTATTTTGTATATGAATTTGTTTCATGATAAGACTAGTCGCCACAACGTCCTGTGTTTTTCGCAATCTTGCTCTATAATGCTGCATTACTTTGTGTTATTTTATATTGTGTTGCTTTACAAATCGCCGATCTATATCATTTCTTGTTCACCGTCCCAGCCTTTTGTGTACTACGCAAGGACATACATACCCTGTTGTCTATATTAGAATATTACTCCTACTTCATTCATGTAGTTTAGCCACTCAGCCAAGACTGTTGTCTGTGGTGTGGCCACCGTCGTACACAAGCAGTATTCACGAAGTTATACGTGATCTAAGTAATGAGATTGGAACTAAATAGGATCGTGGATTATATCTTAATATATAGCTGCAACGCATAGTGAGGAACTGCTATCCTTCTCTTTGGCTCCTACAATAAACACGAGTACGAGACATAATTAGTCATTTAAACTGTGGCTATTGGAATGACACTTTTTCAATGTTGCCCAGATCACGTGACCTTCATTATTTTTGGAAACATGGCTGCATCTGGTAGGTAGCTAGTAATAATATGTATCTAACATGCAGTAACTGCTGTTTTGGCACGACCGTAAAAAGAGTGACTAATGCGAGGCTTATTACTGTTCATTCAGGCGTTGAAGAGTTATATAGACTAAAACAGAAAAAAAGTTCATTTGATTGCCCGGAAAGAGAATAGTTAGGTTTTATTAGGCCGGTTGTCGGTGTGTCAGTGTGTGTATATATAATATATTTTTTATTTATTTGCTCGATAGGATATTGATAAATGATAAATCTAGCTATTTCACTTATTGATCTACTCCATTGCTGTGTGTTGTAACAGAATGCTCTGAATACCCATGTAGATGAGATGTTAGAAGTTTTCAAGCGAAACCATCTATAATTCTGTATTAGTCAAATTGTTAATATGATAAAATTGCTAATTCTTTTTGCAAAATATTAAATAAATACCAATCCAACAATAAATTTAATATCATATAATATAATGATATCAGAGGCACTCACTCACTGCCACTTCTTCACAACAGTACAACACCTTAGTTAGTCCTTAGTACATTAATGTCATTGACAATATATATTTAGCAGAGGCACACTGCCATTTTACAGCACCACCTTAGCACTTCTAAGGTGTTGTGAACTGGCATTGTCTCTGCAAAATAAATCTTGATATTAATAATATTAATATTATTTTTTGTATTGGATCCTGGATAGTTTGTATCTTCTTCTTCTTCTTCAGCGTTCCGAGCCATTGAGGTTCTTTGCTGCAAATACAATCCGTCTCCATTCGTCTCTCTGGTGGACCTTCTCTTGCCAGTCGTTGATTCCAAGTGCTTGTAGGTCTGTACATGTATTATCTCTCCACCGCCTTCTTGGTCTACCTCGGGGTCTACGGTCATTTATTTCCTGAGTGTAAGCGAGTTTTGTTTCCCTATTATCTTCCATTCTTTCTATATGCCCCAGCCATTGTAGTCTATTAGCCTTCATCATACCAGTGATTAGCGGGGACTTAAACAGATCATAAATGTCTTTGTTACTTCTTCTTTTCCACTCTCCACTTTGTGTATCCCTAATGGGTCCAAAGATGCGTCTTAAAATTTTGTTCTCAAAGGTTTGTAACAAGGCTTCGTCTCCTTTCGTTGTACTCCAGGTTTCAGAGCCATACAGCACAACTGGTCTGATCAGTGTTTTGTATATTGTGATTTTGGTGTTACGAGATAGCGCCTTTGATTTTAGTAGATGTTGTAGTGCATAGTATATCTTATTTCCAGAGTTGATTCTAGTTTGTATTTCTTCCCTTATGATGTTGGAGCAGTTGAAGATTGTACCCAGGTATTTGTATGTTTCCGTTCTTTTAATGGTCATATTATCTATTTGTATGTGGCCAGAGTTTCTAGCCATTCCGTCTCTTGAAATTACCATATATTCTGTCTTATCTTGGTTGATAACCAGCCCCATCTGTTGGGCTTTTCCCTTTAAGTGAGTCAATATTTCCAATGTCTTTTGTTCACTTTGCCCTATAATATCTATATCATCTGCATAACCAAGCAGCTTGGATGTTCCTCCAATATCACATTCCTCCTTTACCTTCCTTACAACTTTCTCTAGAGCCAGCTTGAAGAGTAGCGGCGATAGTGCATCACCCTGTTTCAAGCCAGATGTTATTTGGAAGGGGTCTGATTTCCTGCCTTTATATGTTACTATATTATAAGTATCTTCCATGCATAGTCTGGTCATGTTGATTAACTTCCTTGGTATTCCAAATTCCTGCATAGCATTCCATAGACTATTCCTATGGACACTATCATAAGCCTTTTTAAAATCCACAAAAATGTTATGGAGATCTCTTTTATATTCCCAATGTTTCTCGGCTATTTGTCGTAAGATAAATATCTGATCTATTGTTGATCTGTTTTGTCTAAAACCCGCCTGGTAGTCACCTAATATGTCTTCTGAATATGGTTTTAGTCTATTTAGTAATACTGCGGATAGTATCTTATAGCTTGTGGACAGTAGTGATATTCCTCTATAATTTCCACATTGGAACTTGTCTCCTTTCTTAAAGATAGGTATCAATAATGACTCTTTCCAGTCATGGGGTAATTCTTCTGTCCTCCAGATTTTTATTATTAGTTTGTATAGCTTTAGATGTAATGCATGGCCACCTGCCTTTATAAATTCAGCAGCAATTCCATCAGTCCCAGTTGCCTTATTGTTTTTAAGTCGTGTGATTACATATAGGATTTCTTCAAATGTAGGTTCTTCAATTTGTGGTTCGCATGTTAGAACCTCTTCCTGTGGGAAAATGTGACTTGGAGCTTCACAATTTAGTAATTCAATAAAATATTCTTTCCATGTGTTGCACATTTCCTCATTGGTATTTAGCATATTCCCATTTTTGTCTTTTAAACCATATGTGTTTTGTTGGTGCCCTCGTTTCATTGACTTCAGTTCTTTAAAAAATTTTCTGGATTCATTTTTCTGGTGATTAGTTTCGATATCTTTGATTATATTACTCATATATTCTCGCTTCTGCTGTCTGACTATTTTTGTAGCCTCTTTACATTCATTTCTATAATGCTCTTCCTTTAGGATGTTATTGATGTCATTTAACCATACATGTCTGGCATTCTTCTTCCTAATGACTGCTTCTTCACATTTTTGATTGAACCATCTGTTCTTTCTATGCGTGGTTAACACACCGAGACATTCTTCTGCGGTAGACTGAATTGTATTCTTGATGTTCAACCAAGTTTGGTCAACGCTTTCCTCCAAAGGGTTTTGCAGAGTTTCAAGTTTACATTTTATTTCATCTGTAAATTTCTCTTTGACTGTAATGTCTTGCAGTTTTTCTCTGTTATATGTTGGGTGTAATCTTTGTAATTTAGTATAGAAAGCTCTCTTAAGTTTTATTTTAAATTTTGCTCCAACGAGGAAGTGGTCACTGTGGCACTCAGCTCCTCTATAACTTCTGACTTGCTGTATGTTTGATGCATTTCTGTTGTTAATTAAAATGTGATCTATTTGATTATAGGTTCTCTTGTCACATGATTTCCAAGTTTGTTTGTGTATATCCTTTCTTTGTAGTCTGGTACTGCTAATCTGCAGTCCTTTGGCTTCTGCCAGGTTGATGACTCTCCATCCATTATCATTTGAAGTTGTATGTAGGCTTTCCATACCGGCCACTTTTTTATTAGTTTGCTCTCTACCTATTTTTGCATTGAAGTCTCCCAGCACAATCAGGATGTCCTGTTTGGGGGTTTCTTCTATGACATCTTCCAGATCATTATAAAAGTCTTCTTTAATATCATCTTCTTTCTCTTCAGTAGGTGCATGTACATTAATCATCGTTATATTTTTCCATTTACCTTTTATTCGTAATTTACTAATTCTGTCATTAAAAGCTTTAAAGTTTAAAACGTTCCCCCATAACTCTTTTTTGATGACAAATCCTGTTCCTAATTCATGTTTATTTTGGGTGTTTCCTCCATATATTATAATCATTCCATTTTGCTCTAAAGTACCCTCTCCTGGCCACCTTATTTCTTGAATTGCTGTTATATCCATTTGATATTCACCCAGCTCCCGGGTTAGTTCTTCGGCCGCTCCAGCTCGATATAGTGTCCGTACATTCCATGTTCCAAATCTCAAAAGTCCTTTAACGTTCCAAGGTCGTTGTCCAGATAAGTCAGTCCGATATCGAGGCTCATGTATTTGTTTCGTAACAAAGAAAGGTTTTTACAAAGGTGGGGATGTTAACCCCACGCTTCAACCCCCAACCTGGAGGACCAGAGTGTTTCTCTTTGTCTGTTCTCTACCCTTTGACCTGTCCGGCTTGGGAGGCCCTGCTGGTAGCTACGCTACCGCCGGCATAGCTCTCAGGGTCATTGAGAAACTCAAGCTCCCCCACCACGACAAGGTGGAAACACCATCGGGGGAGGGATAGTTTGTATAGTATAAATAATACATTTATTAATCAACACACATTTTATATACAGTAGGACAATATCGTATTATTTTATGAAGTACCATTATTCTTCATATTAACTACAAACTAACAAACCACCTATTTTGATTGTATTTGACACAGCAAAAACATTAGGTCTATAAGAATTTGTTTCTGTTGTAAACAATAATGATAGTGATTTGTATGTTGTATTAATGTGTAAAGTAATTAACAAATGTACTGATAATTATGCTTTTTGTGATTCCCTACTTGTTTTTATTAGGGCCATAGAGATGATTTTGAAAGTGTTTGTCAATATGATGAGGTTGGTAGCTGGCATTCGTTGTAAACAACTGAGTACACATCCTTGTATTAAGTAGTGGATTAGACAGATTTTCTGGTGTAAACTGTGGTAAATGATGTACATGGCAATCAGCCTGTGTCCTCAGCCCTTTTAAATCCTCCCAGAAACACCAGCAATGTTACAGGTGTTGTAGTCATCATCATCATAAACTATGTCAGCCCTTTGGCTATTCGTGAAACTGTTTTACAAATATCCATGTTTTGTCTTAGCCTCAATCTTTCTCCCAGCATTTTGGCCTCTAGTATTCCTTGGTGCTTCTTCATGTTTTAAGTGTGACTAAGCCATCAAGCTCTTTTTGATAACTTTGAGGTCTTTTTTTCCTAGTCATATTTTCCAAATCTTTTACATTTGTCCATCTTTCAATCCAGATAGTTCTTATTCATGTCTGTTCTTGATAACATGACACCTCAGATGCCTCTATACATCATATTTATTCATTGTCCATATTCCAGAATCATATAAGGCTGTATTCTAGCTACAGTTCAAGTGGAGAACATACCAAAATGTATTTCACAGTGGTATCTCACTTTGCCATTGAAGACGTGAGTAGTTACAGTATCACTGTGTAGCCAGTCCTTTACAGAAGCTTGCTCTCATCACAGCCCGTGGAGGTCAGCCTCATTCTTAAACATCCGGTGTGCTGATGCCGAGGTAGCGGGTTGAACCCCTGAATCGGTCAGTTGGACTATAAAGTTGACTTCTCGACCTTCACTTGGGGACATAAATTACAAGTACCTCAGAAGTCAGGGTAGGTTTTCCTGATGGCGAGGGACACTGGTAATAGGGAAAGCTAATCCACACGCAAAAATCAATCCATTGTACTAAAAGTAGTAGCGAATGCATGGACTACGCTTTAGTTCAAAGCGTGCAAGCGCAAAAAAAAAAAAAAAAATCACAACCCACCAGAAAGACTAAATATTTTGCCAGTTACTGAACATTACTTTGTTATTTGATATTACTTTAGTTTCAAATGCATGGACTACGCTTTAGTTCAAAGCGTGCAAGCGCAAAAAAAAAAAAAAAATCACAACCCACCAGAAAGACTAAATATTTTGCCAGTTACTGAACATTACTTTGTTATTTGATATTACTTTAGTTTCAAATTGAAAGTTACAAAGAATGCTTTTCATTTTGGAAACGGACATTTATAGATACAATAGAGGCTAAAGGAGTATTTCAATTTGTCTTTTGCAAGATATAAATTTAATAAAAATACATGTGTGAAAAGAATCATGCTATTTAATGGTCAAGTTCTTATATCTCAATTATTGTTATGCTGCTAATTCTGGACTCTGATGGGAAAAATTAATTCTTCAATAATACTAGAAACAGTTGCATGGGTTTACATATGTGCTTGTCTGGGGAGAGTTTCATTATACGAAGTCTAGGCATAGAAATTGTTGCTGATTATTTTCGATTAGGGTTGGTTTGGTTTGTACAAAGATCACGTTCATTGCATGCCGTTGCATAAGTGTTTCAGTCTCCTCCCATAGATTACACAAGGAGGGTTTCAATACAGTGCATGAACTATGAAGCACTGGCAATGATCCAAATGCATGAATAGCAAATGTGTGTGTATAAAACAGCTTATTCTCTGAGAGCTTCAGTGCATTATTGCAGTCTTATAGAGTTCTGTAAATGCTAACTTGTTAAAGTGCATAATTTCAGCATTTTAATAATAATTGAATGTAAAGCAAATCTGTTGTGTTGTATTGGTCAGTTGAAGATAACTTTTAAGAATATGGTGTGCTATAGAACATTGATGATTGTTTTAAGAAGTATAAATGTTAATTGCTTCAATTAAAAATTAACAGCAAGGTGTCTTTGAGCCATTCATATATTTATGTCTTTACACATGTAGAATATGTCTAATTTTTTGTCATTTATTTATAATAATTATCATTATGTTACTTGCAAAAGAGATTTGCATTAACATCTCACCACAGCTCTCGGTCCTTGTTGTTCTGGATAAATTCTGTCAATGATATTCCACCATGCCATTGTCTTAGTCCATTGAGCACAATTTCTCTTGGCTTCCCTCTGTCTCCTCTACCACTGATCCTTCCAGTCATGGTGATGTTCTCCAATGCTTGTCGTGTCGTCATTATCTGACCAAAGAACACAGTTTGTATCTCTTTTATAGTTGCGTTTAATGATCTACTTTCACAATTAGAAGAGAGACAATTTTATTTATTTTACAGGTTAAAATTTCATCAAAATTTTAGGAGAGCAAAAAGTTAACCTTAAAAAAAAACATAAGTGCATTAAAGAACAGATGAATGCAATATGATCCATGCATGTGTATAAGAGAGTTATATTACTGAAAAGATAACACACATTTTGTTTCATATGTATACATCTTGCGTGGGATAATTATATTTCTTTTGTCTCTTCAGGTACATAAGTAGCTGGGGAAGTTTCGTGAGGAAGATGATCAACATTAACACTGCTGTGTACTGAGCTCCAGAAGCATGAAGCAGTATTGGAATCATGTTTAAAATAGTACTTGTCATATTAGCATAATCTGACCATGAGTCAGTTAAAGTTTAGGGGTCGGGGTGCCCTCCTGAAGGCTCGCCAGCCTCCGATACACATGCTAGGTAAACATACACCAGTTGATGAAGATGAGCCACCTGATGTACCAGTGCAGGTTAGTTACCGAGTTAGTGAATTTAGTAGCGGTTTTATTTCTGTGTCGCTGCCTTAAATTATTACTCTTTGTTTTAGTTTAAGATGATAAATTAAAATTTAAGGCTGAAAGTAGTTAAATATGGCAAATGTTTAAAATGTTTAGTGAAAATAAGCAAAGTTCAAAAGAAGTAGCAATAGAAGGAAAGGAAATCAAGGGTTTGAGATTGTGCCACAAGCAAAAGTAAAGAAATATAACAGCTAATTCAAATAAGTTATAAGGGAAAAAAAAATTTTTTTAATGTGAGAAACCTTGAAATATGCGCCTGTAACTAGAAAATCTAAAATAAAGCAAAAGTGAATTTGACTGTTGGGGATATTTTCAGCCACAGTCATTCATTCAAGTGTGTCCTGATGTTCTGGTAAACTGCTGTGCGTAATTAATCAGGCATTCATTGTTCACATTGTATCTTTGGTATATTCACAAAGAGGGGTTATTTTAAGACCACTGTGTATCATACATTGGTTCCATGTTGTCCCATTTGTCCCATCTCAGATATTTTTAAGGTAACTATAACGAGTCTCTACTTCTGAATATCCAGTTACCATTCCGGTTTGTGACCCTATGGATATCAGTTGCTGCATAAGTGTCAGGTGAGCTGGGTTTCTCCCATACTATGGAATAGTATGTTGATTTGTTATCTGGTTGATTGATCCAGTTGAGTTTATTTTAAGTCAGCAGTCTTCATCTACTCCTATGATCATTGACTTGTAACTTCTGCTCGGAGAGTTACTGTTAGTCTCCCTCTATAAGGTGTCTTGATTTTTCAACTGTTTTTTGGTGTAACTCCAGGGTTGAGATATTGGGTTGTTTGTTAGTTAGTTAGTCGACAGATTATCATCATTGCACATCAAACCATTCAGTCCATAAGTGCTCAGATCCCCTCAGAAAATCCTGCAGCGTGTAGCGGCTCACGACACCAGTTCTGTGTTGGTTTATTACTCTTCTTTGGCTTCCTGCATAGTGTTCTTGTTTGGCCACACCTCTTTTAACTTGCTGTTCTCGCAGCCTGACCATGGTTGTAGGTTCCCAGTCATCGCTTGGTTCTCATAAATGACTTACTTCTCGTAGAGCATTCAGAATGTCTGCCTGGTCCATGGCTCATCCACCTTCCACAGTAGCCCTACCTGCAAGCCTGTCAGCTTGCTCATTCCCTTGTACGCCCACATGCCCTGGCACGAAGATGAAACTCTTTGCCAGCAGAGACAACAGCCAACAATGTTGGGTTGTAACATTTTGTAATAGTCATGTCTTGATTGGGCCAGTGAATTTTGACTGTTAGGAATTTGAGTTCATCTTGATATGATCTATTAATCTTTTCTGGTGGGATTGAGGTTTTGATCAGGGTAAGAAATACTTCTTTGGATCTTACTTCCCTGCCTTGGTGAAAGGATTCATACCCATTGAGTAAGAATCTGTCTTTTAAGTGGGCTTTATGGATGAAAAAATCAAGAGTATTTTCCATGAATAATTGTTGAATCTCAGGCTTCTTGTTCCTCGCTCCTTCTTCATACCAGTGGACCACTGTTAAACAGAAGTGTGGCTGATTAGCTGCTGTGTACTACGTTGTCCTCCAACCATTAGGTTAGCAGAAGCACCAGTTGCTTGGGTAGACTCTTTTGTGGCTAGGGAACTGGCACTGCTCCTCTCCTGTTGTGTTTCATAGGAGTGACACTATTCCAGTAGGTCAGATTACCACAAAACCATTTTCTTTAGATGCAAGTGTGTGTTCGTATGTTTATGTCTCTTGTAATTGACACACTTCTTTTTCTGCAGGCTAAATTGCGGTTTCTATCTGGGTTTTCTCCCTTAACTTGTCAATCTCGTATGGCATCTGGAAGATAGCAGTGTCGTTTGCTTGTCACTGTATCCTTTCTCTATGGTTTGAGCTTACAGGTGCTCACTTTTGCATGATGTTTCCATCTGGAGTATTTCAGTGAGGGAGGTATCACCACCAGCTATCCCGCTCCATCCTGCTTGGGGTAGGCACTGCTGTTTGATTTCCTGCTGATGGGGGTCACTGATGGGGGAAACATTAAGAGTTCTAGTGTCTGCCTCTGACTTAGAAGTTAACGGGTTTGCTCCCAGCATCATCTTGAGAATTTCCCCAGAAACATTGGTTTCTAATCTCTCACTTTTAACTGTATTCTTGGTTAGTGAGTCTAGATACCTAGATTGAAGACCAGTATCTCAGTTCAACAGGAGGAACATTCTGAAAGATTACCCACATCAAGACAGTCGTGTAGGTCAGCATGGCTGAATGGATAAGAACGCGTGTTCTTAAACATCCGGTGTGCTGATGCCGAGGTAAAGGGTTCAACCCTTACACCGGCCAGTTGGACTAAAATGTTGACCTATCATCCTTGACTTGGGGACGTACATTAGAAGTGCCTCTGAAGTTGGAGTGGGCTCGCCTGATGGCGAGGAACACTGTTAATAGGGAAAGCTAATCCACATGCAAAATTCACTCCAGCACTACTAGAAGTAGTGTGTATGGACCGCTTTAGTTCAAAGCAAGCGAGTGCCAAATAAAAATATACATTTATTTGTTTGGTCACATTATCAGAGAAATTTAATAAAGAATGTTGATGAAGATTATTGTGACAACTGAAAGGATTGAGGGCTGGTATGCTAGCACGAATGACACGTCAGAAATCAGCCAATTAAAAATACATTAAAACTTATGGTTGTAGAGGAACATGATTGCCACACCAACAGGCATGACACATGTTGATGATTGAAAGTATAAGTCTTTGTCTTGAAATGTTGTGCGAAAGTTTGCATTTATAAAGAGTAAGATCGAAGCTGGGAACATGACCTAGATTTTTTTTATATGTAAGTGTTTTATTTGCACTTGCCATGAACTAAACTGGAGGTTACCTGTCTCATCATCATGCATCTACTTCAGTTCTGTTGATAATATACCCCTTGCCACCATCTTAGGCCATCTAACATAATTTCTTTTGGCCTGTCACTGCCTCTTTTTCCACTGATCTTTTTAATCATCATGATTTGTTCCTAATTTTAAACTTGTTTGTTTTAATCTTGCATTCAGTAGTTTGATAGGGGTCTGGTATCACTGTATATAAATTGAATTCTATTTAAAAGCCAATATTCTTAAATGGATTTTTCAATTTGTTTGATTGTGTAAGGAAGGGAGAGAGAGTGTGTGTATGTGTTAATATATTTACTTAAATTATAATCATCAATTTGTTTTTTGAACAGGCATTTGGCTTTGACACAGACAGTGATAATTCTTCATCATTTGTAACAACTTTTGATGCTGCTGATGCAGAAGATGCCAGCAAATTTCTTAGGAAGGCATTTAATATACTTCAGCCTGGATACCATGCATGCAAAAGGATGCCAGAAATGGATGGTGGATACTTCAGTCATTGCCCTAGGTATTTATTTTTCCTGTATTTAAAAATGCTTTACTTCAGACAATTTAAAGGGTGTTTATAGACAAGAGGGTCAGCTTCATCAGTTTTTCTGCCATTAAGATCAGAGTTAAATTTATAAATTTAACTCTGATCTTAATGGCAGAAAAACTGTATTAGAGGCTGATATTTAAAAGATTGCATAGATGCGCTCAGTGACTTTTACTGAATTGTTTGTTTTGTTTAGCCCTAGTTACATTTGTCATATATATTTACAAGATTTCATAGTTTCGCAAAGTAACTTTTACTGAAATGTTTTGTTTGTTTAGCCCTATTTACACGTGTCACATATTTTATAACTAGGTAATAAGAACCTGCAAACAAGAGACCCTTAAATGTTAACACAATATGACAGCTGAAAGAGTGAAACAAATACTGCATCAAACATGGGAAGACCGTCATTTCCTTTAGAGTTAATTAAGCATTACTGAACAAGAAAATTGAGGTCACTTCAGATGTTTTAGATTGAAAATAATCTAATTAATAGTTAACCTTGAGAAGAACTTGGAATATTTATCATTGAGAAGAGCATGACAGACAAAATAGAAATAAATAGCAGTCGCCTAGTTATAACAGCTTATTATGTTCCCTAAACATCTATCTATCACGTTGTACAATATATTTCATATCACACGTGTTACAAATAATTGTTTGTATACAACTGTAAGATGTTTAAGAATGTAATTGTTCTAGGTAAATGGCACCTTTGGGAAAATTACCAGTAAGGCTGAACATCAAACTTGCAAGTTAGACACTCTATTTAGTGACATTTAGAAGTACCCACAACAGAGATAATGGAAGACATACTTGTTTTTTGTTTTTTTGTTGCATATCCCTTATAGGATGTTGCAGTCAACACCAGCATTTTTCAGCTGCTGTTGATGTACTAGACAAGTTTTACGTTCAATAGTTTGCCATTGCTTTCTGAATGATCGGCTCACATACCCTCTTAAGTTACCAGCGCGGCACGAAACGCTGCCGATTCTCGCAGCTGCTGTTTTCCCCACGTGATTATACAGGATTACGAACAATGTCGTTAACTCCTTAGCCAGGGAGACCAGCGAGGACAGACTACTCTGAACAAAAATGCCAAAATTCTGAACCCAGAGGCTAAGGAAGATCAAGATGGGCTGGGCCAGAAGGCAATGGCTTGAATGTCTGAGGACATTAGGACTGAATAATATGTTTGTTTTTTTGTCCCAAGGCACATGGGTTTAAGAGGACAATAATGAGCAAATAGGCTTGTAGGCTTGACTGCTGTGGAGAGCGGACAAGCAATGGGCCAGATTGACATCCTGATTACCCTCAGGAAGGGGTGTGATTCTGCAATTTTGACCAGACTGCAAGATCACGTCAAACAGGTCAAACTAGACTAGAGCGCCATGCGGGACGCCAAAGAATAGTCAACCCACACAGAATTGGTGTCCATCGTTATAAGCTGGTGGGATACTGAGGGACCTGAGCACTTATGTACTAATAATTTATGTTCGATGAGGACGGTTTGTTGACTAACTCTTTTCCCAATGATAGGCTGCTTTAAGACCATCTGGGAGTATCTTTCTTTTGATAGAATCAGACCTGAGGTTTCTTGTTTTCAATAGTCTGAAATCTCATTGGCAGTGGTTTTAAGACAACAATAAATGTGATCTTCTTTGTATGGTTTAGTATGTTGAATATAAGTATTTGTTGCCTCTGCAGGATCATACCATGTCGTATTTGTCACACATATTTTCTTGTAATTTGGTAAATGGTTTTTAAAAAAACAATATTCTGCCAGAGGTGTACCTTTGGGCCAGCAATATTCAAACCTGCGTATACTGATGGAAGAAAGAGCACAGTTAGAACTTCTGAAAGATTGTTTACTTCGAGTTAGATTTACACAGGTGAGTTGAAGATTTTGTCTTCAGGGAGTAATTGATTTGGCTGCGATTGTGTTTAAGAAAATATTCAGCATTTTGCGATTGTGTTTAAGAAAATATTTAGCATTTCTATAGCGGTATGTTTGAAAGCATTGCTGTTGTGATATTTTATATAGTATCATTCCTATGGAAGTAAATATATTGTCTGTTTGACTAGTGAGATAAAAACATGTTTCTTTAAGTTCTCTTCCTCAGTGCCTTGTCTTCCCAGTCAGACAATTTCCTGGTATCCATTTTATTAGGCTGGGTTGACTCCAGAGCTGTTAAAAAAAAATAACAAGTAAAGTAATGGACCCTTTAACATACCCAGAGGCATACTGGGTAGATGGTTCTAGTCCTGTATTTCTGTAGACCATTCAGCACTTGGTGGGGGGGGGGGGTGTCACTATCCTACCATCTGCCTTTACTTTCCAGGACATTTTTTGGTACCCCTATTAGACTGGTCAAGCTGAGAGCCCAGGTTAATTTTGAAAAATCTGTCCCTGATGGGGATTTGAATAGATGACCGCTGGGCCGACAGGCATACATGCTAGCCACTGTGCTACTGCAGCTTTCAGACCTGTCCTGGTATGAAAAACCACTTCCCAGGATTGAATCGGGACCACTATTTGGCAAGCAAGTACTCTAACCAAGATACTACCATGGCTCCAGTGGTTCCCTGATAAATATGAGAATGTTTTAATCGGTTATATTCATTCATTCATTCAGTAGCATGTCCTTTGCAGAACCTCGCTCCCATAACAGCCTTCTTGAAAACTTCTCGGTCGTAAGCAAGATGTCCCGCATCCGATACACTCATTTGGAGATCATCTACCACATCCTGCACCCATCTTATCTTTGTCCTTCCTTTTCCTTTCTTCCTGGGCATATACCCCTCCATTGTTGTTCTTTCCAAACTTTCATGACATTTTAAGTGACCAAAATATTTCAGTTTTCTTTGTTTTATCATCTTTAGTAGCCAACTTTCTTCAATATTTAGATCTTGTTGGTTATATACACATTTATTTGGTATTTTTAATGACTAGGCCACAGACACACAAGGAATTATGTGGAGATTTCAGAGATGTGATTTCATAGAAGAATGATAAGCACACCATGAACAGATAAAAAGTATGAAGATATCATGAATAAAACTCACTCATATTGAGAACTGGTTACTTGCATCAGAAGATAAGTTATCCAACAAAGAGAACGGGTTACTCACTTCAGAAGCCAGTGAACAATATTTGGGCACATTATGAGAAGGGTGAAGCTGGATTATGTCATGACAAAGGGAGAGTTGGATGGGAAGATAGGTGGGGGGGGGGGGGGGGCGCTGAGAGAGAATAGGCTAGACAGTGTGACATCATTGCAGGTACGTCAGTATCAGAAAATGATTGGCAGTACATAAGAGAGGAGGTTGTGGACAGACATGATAACCAACACCGCAAGGCAAGGACTTTTAAAAAAGATGATGATGAGCCCGCAATAAAAAAAAAATACAAATGTAGATGGATAAAAATATAACATGTGGCATAAAACATGAAGTTATGCCTTGTTTGTTGACACTTGGTGACCTTTTGACCCTAAGGCTCATTAAAATTGTGCGTTCTGAGGCAAGAATACATGTGATGAGAACAGTGCACAATTTCAGACACCAAAATTCTATTTGGTTGTTTGTTTCTGTGTATGTCAGGCTATTCATTAACATTAGTTTTGTTTGTGTATGTCTAACTGTATGCTGATTTATCCTTTCTGCTCTGCCCTTGTTGAGAATTTTTTTTAGTGTCCTTGCCAGACACCTAGCAATTCTTCCTGTTCTTTGTTTTTTTTTTTTCTTATTTTCCTGCTCAGAATAGAGAGTTCCAGAATGAGCATATATCTCATGTACTCTGGTGTTCTGCTAGTCAATTTATCCATCTTTTATTTATTGGGTGGTTTGTTTGTTGCTGTTTCTCTTTTTAAAAATAATGTGTTCCCTGTTGTATCAGAGTGATTTTACTATCTGTGAAGAGCACTGTCTAGTGGTAATCACATGTTACCAAACCACATGATACCAGTTTTACTTGCTACCTTTCAGTGAAGTACATAACGAACGAACAGACTTTATTTTCAAAGGGTAACAAATTGGGCACGCAGGCCCGTCTTACATTCGGCCCTTCCAATCACTCATCTTTCTTCATCAACAGTGCTTAGGAAAAAACATTGTCACATGAATTTTGTAAACATAAACAATGCATATTACTATGTTATGTGACACATCCACCACCCACCCACACATCCCCCATTCACTCCAACATAATCTCCCATCTCCCCCAGCCAACTCACAGATCCCGAGCCCACCCCTACTTTATCCCCCACCATCTCCTAACCTACACACACTCACCCACCCTCATATCCTCTACCCACCCACACATCCTCTACCCACCCATCCCCCAACCAAACATCCCTTAACCACACACCCTTACTCATATACAATCACCCACCCACACATCCTCTACCCAACCACATCCTCCACCCACCCATCCCCCAGCCACACATTCCTTAACCACACACCCCTACCCATATACACACACATCCCCACCCACGCACAATCTCCCCACCCATACACACATCCCTCACATACATCCCACCCACCAACACATCCTCCATTCATAAACACACACCTCCCATCCACGCACAACCCACACACACATCCACAACCCATACACACATCCCCAACCCATACACACATCCCCAACCCATACACTCATCCCCTCACACATTCCTAGACACATGTACTTATCTCTCAACCACTAACACCCACACATCCCTCACCCACTCATCAACACATACATCTCCTATCTACCCACCCACACTCACACACCCCAACCACCCATCTAAACACACATCCCCCACCCTCACACACATCCTTCACCCACCCGCACACCCAACCACACCCCCACCCACCCACACACACACATCCTTTATCCACTCCCAGCTCCCCTCCCACACAACACCACACCCACACACATCCCAAAGACACATCCCTCACCCACACACACATCTCCTCACACATCTCCTACCCATCCACACATCCTCAAACTACAGTCACCCTCACTACCCACACATACATCCTCCATCCAGCCACACACACCCCCACCCAGCCACACACACCCCCACCCAGCCAGACATATCCCCCACCCACACACACATCCCCAAATCCATCACCCACACCCATCACACACCCCTCCCCCAACCCACACACATTCACATACACCTCTCACCCACACACACACTCCCCACCCAAACATCCCACACCCGTACACATCCCTCACCCACACAAACATCCCCAAACCCACAACCACCCCCAACTGCACACATCTCCCACCCACCACATATCCCCACACCCACATCTCCCACCCACACATATATCCCCCACCCATCCCATAACCCACCATCAATCATCCACCCACATATCCTCCTCCACCCACTCATCCACAGCCACCTAGCCAAACACACATCCCCACCCACACACACATCTCCCTGCCAACCCATACATCCCGCATGTACCCACACACAAATCCCCCACCCACCCACACAATCCCACCCTGCCCACCCACACATCCTGAACCCACCCACACACATCACGAATCCACCCACACACACATCCCCCCATCTCCCAACCTACTATTATGATCAAACTCCCACATTCACAACATACAT